>JAABKJ010075445.1:23010954-23332483 GCA_011634705.1 Andricus grossulariae | reverse complement strand
ATGATAAACTTTTATAAAAAATGTTTCGACACAACATTTAGTTAAATTTTTAGTAAAAAGAATTAATTTTTAATCAAAAAAAAATAATTTTCAACCAAAAACGAATAATTTTTAACAAAATACATGAATTTTCAACTAAATATATTAATTTTTAATGGAATTTTTAACCAAAAACGTTAATTATCTATAATAAAAAGATAAATTTTCAACAATATAGATGAATTTTCTACTAAAAAATATAAATTTGTATAAAAAAATGTTCCGACCCAAAATTTAGATAAAAAAATTAATTTCCAATAGAAAAACTAATTTTCAACCAAAAATGAATGATTTTTAACAAAATATATGAATTTTCATCCACAAAGGTTAATTATCTATAACAAAAAACAGATAAAATTTCAACAAAATAGATGAATTATTATCTACTAAGAAATATATATTTGTATAACAAAATTTTTCGACCCAAAATTTAGATAAAAAAATTAATTTTCAATAAAAAAACTAATGCACAACCAAAAAAGAAGAATTTTTAACAAAATATATGAATTTTAAACTAAATATTTAAATTTTTAATGGAATTTTAAAACAAAAAGGTTAATTTTCTACAAAAAAAAGATAAATTTTCAACAAAATATATGAATTTTCTACTAAAAAATATAAATTTGTTTCCAAACATTTTTAGACCCAAAATTTAGATAAATTTTTAGTTAAAAAAAATAATAATTTTCAATAACAAAAATAATTTTTTACCAAAAAAGAATAATTTGTAACAAAATAGGATTAATTTTCTACAAAAAAATATAAATTTGTATAACAACAATTTTTCGACCCAAAATTTAGTTAAATTTTTAGTTAGAAAAATTAATTTTCAATAAAAAAAACTAATTTTTAGCCCAAAATAAAAATTTTTAACGAAATACAGGAATTTTCAACTAAATATTTTTATTTTTATTGAAATTTTCAACCAAAGAGGTTAATTATCTACAAAAAAGATAAATTTTCAACAAAATAGATGAATTTTCTACTAAAAAATATAAATTTGTATACAAAAAATGTTCGACACAAAATTTAGTTAAATTTTTAGTTACAAAATTATTTTTCAATAAAAAAAGAAATTTTTAACCAGAAAATAAATAATTTTTAACAAAATACATAAATTTTCAACTAAATATTTTAATTTTTATTGAAATTTTCAACCAAATAGGTTAATTATCTACAAAAAAGATAAATTGTCAACAAAATAGATGAATTTTCTACTAAAAAATATAAATTTGTATAGAAAAATTTTCGACACAAAATTTAGTTAAATTTGTAGTTAAAAAAAATAATTTACAATAAAAAAAATAATTTCTAACCAAAATGCATGAATTTTCATTTAATATTTTAATTTTGAATCGAATTTTCAACCAAAAGGTTAATTATCTACGAAAATAAATAAAATAGAATTTAGTTTAGAAAATTAAACTTTAATAAAAAAACTAAATTTCAACCAAAAAAGAATAATTTTTAACAAAATACGTGAATTTTCAATATTTTAATTTTAAATGAAATTTTTAACCAAAAAGGTTTATCATCTACAACAACAACAAATTTCAACAAAATAGATAAATTTTTTACTAAATTTGTATCTAAAAATTTTTTGACACAAAATTTATTTAAATTTGTAGTTAAAAAAAAATTTGTTTCAATAAAAAAAACTAATTACCAACCAGAAAATAATAATTTTTAACAAAATATATAAATTTTCAACTTAATAATTTAATTGTTAATGGAATTTTCAATAAAAAATGTGAATTATATACAAGAATAAATAAAATTTAGTTAGAAAAATTAATTTTCAATAAAAAAAAAACTAATTTTAAACCAAAAAAGAATAATTTTTAACAATATACATGAATTTTCAACAAAATATTTTAATTTTTAATGGAATTTTCAACCAAAAAGTTGTATTATCTACAAAAAAAAGATAAATTTTCAACAAAATAGATGAATTTTCTACTAAATTTGTATATACAAATTTTTCGATACAAAATTTGGTTAAATTTGTAGTTAAAAAAATTAATTTTCAATAAAAAAACTAATTTTCAACCAAGAAGGTTAATTATCTACATAAAGAAGATCAATTTTCAACAGAATAGATGAATTTTCAACTAAATATTTTAATTTTTAATGGAATGTTCAACCGAAAAGGTTGATTATTTGAAAAAAAAAATGTTTTCAACAAAATAGATTAACTTTCTACTAAAAAACATAAATTTGTATAAAAAAATTGTTCGAACAAAAATTTAGTTAAATTTTTAATTAAAAAATTAATTTTCAATAAAAATCTAATTTTGAACCAAAAAAGAATAATTTTTAACAAAATATATGAATTTTCAACTAAATATTTTAATTTTTGATGGAATTTTCAACTAAATATTTTAATTTTTAATGGAATTTTCAACCAAAAAGCTTAATTATTTACGAAACAAAAGATGAATTTTCTACTAAAAAATATAAATTTGTATAAAAAAATTTTTCGACACAAAATTTAGTTTAAAAAATTATTTTTCAATAAAAAAAACTAATTTTCTACCCAAAAAAAATTAATTTTTAACAAAATATATGAATTTTCATTCAAAAAGGTTAATTATCTGCAAAAAAAAAGATAAATTTTCAACAAAATAGATGAATTTTCTACTAAGAAATATAAATTTGTATAAAAAAAAATAGTTTAATTTTAAGTTAGAGAAATAAGTTTTTCACCAAATAAAATTAATTTTCAATGATATAGACAAATTTTCAACAAAACAGATGAATTTTCAATAAAAAAGATTAAATGAATATAAAAAATCAATGGAAAATTTAATACTTAAATTTTTAGTTAAAAACAATTAATTTTCTTTTTAAATAATTTTTAACCAAAGAAATGAAATTTCAACCTAAAAGGTTATATTGCTACCAAAAAAAAAGATTTATTTTCAACAAAATTGTTGAATTTTCAACAAATAAAGAATCATTTTTAACAAAATATATGAATTTCGAACCAAATATTTTAATTTATAATGGAATTCTCAATCAAAAAAAGATTGAAAAAAAAAGAAAGAAAAAGATAAATTTTCAACAAAATATATGAATTTTCTACTAAAAAATAGAAATTATGTAAATCTTTTTTTCAAAATTCTATTATTTTGTTGAATAATTAATTATTTTGTTAAACAATTAATTATTTCGTTTAAAATATAACTATTTCGTTTAAAGGCCTTTTTTCGAAAATTCGTCCTTTTGAATTAAAAATTCAACTTTCTTCTAAAAATTCTTCTTTTTGGTTTAATCTTTTTGTTTGAGAAATCAAACATTTCGTTAGAAATTCAACTATTTTGTGGAAAATTTCATTATTTTGTTAACAAACTGTTTTGTGGGTAACTTAATTATTTCATTGAAAATTCAACTATTTTTGTTTGAAGTTTAATATTTTTTGTTTGAGAAATCGACCATTTTAGTTGAAAATTTATGTATTTTGTTAAAAATTTAATTATTTTGTTATAAAATCAATTATTTTGTTGAAAATGTAAATGTATTGTTGAACATTCGTCTTTTTAAATTAAAAATTCGTCCTTTTGGATTAAAAACTAAACTTTCTTCTAAAAATTCTTCTTTTTGGTTTAATCTTTCTGTTTGATAAATTGAAGATTTCGTTGAAAATTCAACTATTTTGTGGAAAATTTATTTATTTTGTTAACAAACTATTTTGTGGGTAATTTAATTATTTCGTTGAAAATTCGACTGTTTTTATTTCAAGTTCAATGCTTTTTTTTTAGAATTCGACCATTTGTTTAAAAATATATCTTTGTCAGTCGAAAATTTAACTATTGGGTTGAAAAATTAATTATTTTGTTGAAAATACAACTATTCCGTTAAAAGGCCATTTTTTCGAAAATTGAAATGCTTCGCTGAAAATTCGTCTTTTTGAAAAGAAAATAAATCCTTTTGGTTTAAAATTTTAAGTTTTGTTAAAACAATCATCTTTTTTATTCGGAAATTCATCATTCTTCGTTAAAAATTCAACTATATTAATAAAAATGTAACTTTTTATGATCAAAGTTGAATCTCTTTGAAAATTTGACCATTAGGTTGAAAATTTGTCTTTGAAGTTTTGAAATTCAACTATTTGGTTAAAAATTTTTATTATTCTAGTTATTTATAAAATAAAATCCAAGAAAAAAAGTGTGACTTAAAACCACTTTGCGGTCGGGTGAAAATACGGACGTTTGCTAAAAAAAATTTCAACAGCCTAATTTATTTTTTCCTTTTTTATAAATAAATATAACATGACTCGTTTCTCATGTCCGCTGAAGCACGAAACTTCTAATTCATTCCGATTTTGACAAATGAGCAGCTGCAATAAAATAATATATTACAAGATTGAAGATCTTGACTCAAATCATTTTAATCTTTGCTTCTCCACGCGTGCTAAATTAATTGAGTGGAAAGATTTCAAGTAGAGTTGATTGTCGTATAAAAAATTATTGTCTAAAGGTGTCAAGGAATTCCACCTTTTCGATAATAATGACTTTCTTATGTAACAAAAAATACCTCTTTATTATCAAGTCAGTTTTAATGGAGGTGCCATTTTTCTGCAACCATATAAAATTCATAAATTAATAATAATTATCTTCAAATTCATTAATTTCAGAAAGCTCTTATGATTCCGTTCACTTATCGCGTGCTTTTGTCTTTTAATTTTTTTTCTGTATCATTCCATGTCGCTTTTACTGTTCAGAAATGAAAAATTTT
The DNA here is from genome assembly GCA_011634705.1 of Andricus grossulariae. NCBI lineage: Eukaryota > Metazoa > Arthropoda > Insecta > Hymenoptera > Cynipidae > Andricus > Andricus grossulariae. The sequence continues at coordinate 23,327,707 of JAABKJ010075445.1, read as the reverse complement.
CATTTTTGAAATCTAGAAAATTGAATAAATTGGAATTTTAAATCTTTAAGATTAAATTATATTTTATTTCTTATATAAAAAATAAAATTATTTCAAAAAAGGGCTTCAAAATTGCATCATTATCTACTATACACATTAAACATTAAAAAGTCTTCAGTTGGAAACATGCAAAATTGAAGAATTAAAAATTTTCAAAATTTAACTGTTAAAAAAATGCTTTCAAAATTACATACCATTTAAATATAAATCTTAAAAAATGCATGATTTACAATTCTTTATTTTCAAAATCTTCGAAATTGTTGAGTTTTCAGTTTTTCTAATTAACAATGAAAATTCGAAATTTCCTCAATTTAGGTTTGGAATTGAAATCTGGACTTTTGATTTTAAAAATTAAAGAATTATAATGAATGCATCTTTAAAATAGAAAAACGTTTAATCGTAACTCTTGAAAATTGTAGAACTTTGAATTAAAAATTTTTTTAATTGAAGATTTTTTAATTTTTGAAATTTGTAATTAAAAATTATGCAAGTTTTTAAGTTTTACAATTTGTAATTGTGCAATTTTGATGCTTTATATTCGAAATTTCTTCGATTCGGAAAAATTATTGATCGTTGATTTTTAAGTCTTTCAAATTTAATAGTTTCTAATTTTGAAAATTTACAATGAAAAATTATGCGAGTTTTAAGTTTTACAATAAAAAATTCTGTAATTTTGATGCTTTATATTTGAAATTTCTTCAACTCGGAAAATTTGGACTTCTGATCTTCAGAATCATCAAAATTTAAAAATTGAACAGTTTTTACTTTGGACAATTTTCAATTAAAAATTATGCAAATTTTACGTTCTTCAATTAAAATTTTTGTAATGTTGATGCTTTATATTCGACATTTCTTTAATTTGTAATTGAAAATTTGAATTTTAATCTTAAAAATCATCCAAATTTAGGCATTTTTATTTACACAGTTTTTATATTGTAGATTTTTCAATTGTAACTTTTCAAAATTTGTAGAACGTTGAATTGTAAATCTTCACAATTGAACAGTTTTCAATTTTGATAATTTACCATTCAGAATCAAGCAAGTCTGAAGTTTTAAAATTAAAAATTCAGTAATTTTGATGTTCTATATTCAAAATTTCTTAAATTTGAAAGATCTTGAATTGAAAACTTGACTTTTGATATTCAAAATCATCCAAATTTAAAAATTTTAAATTAATAAATATATAAATTTGAAATTTTTTCCATTTAGAAAATTTACAATAAAAAATTATGCAAGTTTTAAGTTTTACAATTAAAAATTCTGTAATTTTGATGCTTTATATTCGAAATTTCTTCGATTCGGAAGATTTAAAATTGAAAAATTGATTTCTTATCTTTGAAATAATAAAAATTTATTAATTTTTATTTATAGCTCTTACAAATTAAAGAGTTTTTTTATTGTAGCTTTTGAAATTGTAGAACTTTGAATTTTTAATTTTTGAAATTCAAGTGTTTTTACTTTTAACAAGTTTCAATTAAGAATTATGCAAGTTTTATGTTTTACAATTGAAAGTTTTGTAATTTTGAGGCTTTATATTCGATATTTTTGTAATTTTGAAGATTTGGGATTAAAAAATTGACTTTTGATCTTCAAAACCATGAAAATTCAGGATTTTTTAAATAGAATTTTTCATTGTAGGTTTTTGTATTATCACTCTTCAAAATTATTGATCGTTGATTTTTAAGTCTTTCAAATTTAATAGTTTCTAATTTTGAAAATTTACAATGAAAAATTATATTCGTTAGTTACACTACGGTCACGAGTTTCTGAGTAGTAGCTAAAAAAATGAAAAATGAGATTCCTTGGTATCCTTGTCTTCGCTTTAGCTGTTATTGTTAATTCTATTGGTAAATATACAATAATCATATTATGATTTATATAGAGTTTTTAATTTTGGGCGCAGTCTTTGGTTGAGGATTCAACCATTTATTGAAAAGTCGTCTTTTGTGGTTGAATTAAACAGGTTTTAATTGAAAAGTAGAATATTTTTTTTTATAAGATATCTACTATTACGCTATTTGTTGAGAATTCATCTTCATTATTTAATAATTCAACTTCTTGGGTAAAAGTTACTACAGTCGAACCTGGATTCAGCGCCGGTTGTGGGGCTGACTTTAACGTTCGCGGCATCAATTCTCGGAAGGGCAAAATCCAGGGGAGCTAAGTCCAGGTTTCACTGTACTATGTTAAAATATTATTTTTGTGGTTGAAGGTTCATCTCATTAGCTGTAGAGTTAATTATTTTGTTAAAAGTTTTTTGTTTTTTGCTTTAAAATTAATTTTTTGAACTTAAAATGTAAATTTTCCATTTTTGGTTAAAAAAAAAAAAATTTTTATTAGAAAATTTGTCTTTTATTGGTAGAAAACTAATCTTCTTGGTTTAAAATTTCCTCTTTTTGTTTAAAAATGCAACGATTGAAAATTCATATTATCGGTATGAAAATTCAACTGTTTGACAAAAAATTCGTGTTTTGGCTTGAAAGGTCAACAATTTGAAACAACTTTTTTTTCCTTTCTTGACTGAAAAGTATTTATTAGTTAAAAATTCGTCTTCTATGTCCAAACTTTAGTTTTTGTACTAAAAATATAATTTTTCCATTTTTGGTGTAAAGTTGTTTTGTTTTTAGTTGAAAATTCAACAATTTGGTTGGAAATTCGTCTTTTTTTGGTTGAATTCAACGGCTTTTGATTTAAACTTAAAATGTTTTTTGGTTGAAATATCTATTACATTATTCGTCAAAAATTGATCTTTTCTATTTGAAATTTTAACATCTTGGCGAAAAGTTACTGCCGTGTTCAAAAATTATTATTTTTTGAAGGTTTATCTCGTTAGTTGAAAATTTAATTATTTTGTTGTTGTTGAATTTTATGGATTACAATTGGTCGTTTTTATTTAAAAAATCAATAATTTGGTTGACAATTCGTCTCTTTTGGACCTTTGTATGTTTGAAATTTAACTATTTTATTAAATATTGTATTATTTTTTTGAGAGTCCAACTCTTTCTTTCAAACTATTTTGTCGGATTCATGATTTTTTTTGCAAATTCATTTTTTTGTTTTGAAAGTTCTACTATTTATTTGATCATTCAAAGTTTTCTCTGAAATGAAACTATTTGTTTAAAAATGTAACTGTTTTTGGTGAAAGTTTAATATGTTTTTGATTGAAAATTCGACTATTTCGTTCCAAATTCGTTAAATTTTAACGAAAATTTTCTTGGATCGAACCTTGCGCTGATAACCATAATGAAGAATTTTTACAAGGTTGCACTCTAATTCATGTCAATATTTTTAACTCCCTGCGAGACGTGAAGCAAATATAACTGATAACGTAACGTACTAAGCAAGTCAGTTTAGATTCTCTAAGTAAAGAAACAGAAACAGAAAAAACATATTGATAAAAAAAATGAGGTTGGTTGGTGCCCTTGTCTTCGATTCAACTATTCTCGTTCATTCTATGAGTAAATACACAAGAATATAATTGTGATTTATGTATCGTTTTTAATTTGTTTAGCAAATTTTTTTTGTCATCGTAAGAGATTTTTACGGAAAGATGAAGGTGCAGGTCGCAATTCTCAACCGATTTACTTTTTTTTTAATTATTCAGTATAAAATTCCTAACAAACGTAAGGTTGCCGATTTTTTATTTTTTTTTATTTGAAAAATATTATATTAATAATGATATTGGAAAAAATGGCAAAATCGAAGTATTATATTTTTAATGGATTAAAAATAATGCAAATGATTACTATTAAAAATGTGCACAATTTTTTTAAGATGAAAATCAAACGAAGTTTAGAGCTTTATGATATCTAATCAGGAATCCTTGCAACAAATTATTATTTATAATTTTTATAAACAAATTACATTAACAAACCTCAAGACCATCATTTTCGCTTGAAAAACTGTACTTTTAATAATAATATGACATTATGTATGATTATAAAATTCTACGAGAAATAATTTGTATATTTAGTTATTAATTGTTGTTGTTAGAAACAAAATAAGTTAACAATAACCATTAATATACAGTCTTGTGAGCAACAATTATTTTTTGTCAATCGCTTATTGCAATAGATATGCTGACATAAGTGCCAGATACTCGAACAGTGTACAAAAAATTCACAATCTTTATAAATGAATATGAATAAACAATAGGTATCAAAATTGATTGTAAGTCATTCTTATTGTGGTCTATTTTATTTGCTCTCAGCAGAATCGAAAATGATAGTCAATGGTCACGTAATTTGTTTATAAAAATTATAAATATTAATTTTGTATAAAGATTCCGGATTAGATATCATAAAGCTTTAAGCTTTTTGGTTAAGAATTCAACTGTTGTATTGAAACATTTATTTCTTTGGTTGAAAATTTAACTGTGTGGTTGAAAATTCGTATTTTGCAGTGAAAAATAATTTTTTCAATTGAAAATTTAACTATTCCATTTTCAAAGGAAAATGTATCTTTTTAGTTGAGGATTTAACTAACTGTGGGAAAGTTAAGCCACTTAGTAAAAATCTAATTTTCTGATTGAAGAGTCTTTATTTTCGCTGAAAATTTAACTATTTCTTTGAAAATTTGTTTCTTTGGTTATGTTTTGTTTGTTGGAAGTTAGTAACAATCACTTCTACCAAACTGTATTAAGTTCTATTCAAGTTTTGGCAAATTATATCTTGTTCATGCAGACTGAATCAAATGCATGCAAATTAAATAAGTCCTGTGATGATTAAATTGCATTTATTTCACACACTATATAAATACAGAGAAATGAACATGTATCTAGACATTAGAAACGGTCTGCAAAAGAAAAAGGAAAACTGTATAAATCTCGATGACAATAATGATCAATCAGTCTTGTACCGAAAATTTTGGAAATAAGTGGCAACGTTGTACTACTCATAAACGTGATCCTTGAGCAAGGGTCGCATCATCAGTCGGGTAACTATACATCGGCGAGACAATGATACCAATCTCTGATACAATCGATATTATTAAATCCTTTGCAAACTTTCCCTCCAATTTCATACCTTTGATAGAACACTGTCTCAATAATACCTACTTCTCCTTCAATAAACAATTCTACGAACAAACCTCAGGAGCAGCAATGGGATCTCCAATCTCACCTGTAATAGCCAACATCTTTATGGAAAATTGTTTAAACATTTACAATCATTAAAATCCTTGGAAATACCTGAAAAAATTTTTAATTTCTTCAAAATGCATTGGAATCTTTTAAAATACCCTAAACTATTTCAAACCCTTTGAAATCCCTTAATATGATTGAAATTAATTACAAATTCCTTAGAATCTTTTGAAGTTCCCTCCAATATTTCAAATCCTTTGGAATCTTTTGATTAGAATTTTTTAATGAATTAAATTATATTAGAATTAGAATTAGAATTTTAGAATTAGAATTCTTAAAAGAAGAATTTTTGTAAATGCCCTAAAATATTGCAAATCCTTTAAAATCTTGTGAAATCCCTTTAAACTTTTGAAAGCTTTTGAAAAAGCCGTGAAATCTTCTAAAATATCCTACAATATTTCAAGTCCTTCAAAACTCTATTAAACAACTGACATAAATAACAAATTTCTTGGAATCTTCAGAAAAACTCTGAAATAATTTAAATCCTTTATAATCTTTTGAAATCCCTAGACATTTTTTTATCTTTAAAATGCCTTGGAATCTTTTAAAATGCCCTAAAATATTTCCAACCCTTTGAAATCTCTTCAAATTGTTGAAATCAACCAAAAACTCCTTGGAATCTTTTGAAATAGCTTGAAACTGTTTTAGGCTTTTGAAAATTCCTTGGAAATATTTAAAATACCCTAAAATACTTAAAATCTTTTGAAATCCCATTAAATTACTGAAATAAATTGAAAATTCCTTGGAATTTTTCTAAATACCCTACAATATTTGAAATCCTTTAAAATCTTTTGAAATTCCTTGAAATATTGTGAAGCTCTTCAAAATGCATTGGAATATTTTCAAATACCCTGCAATATTTCAATATTTTAATATATTAATTTTCAATATTTGAAATCTTTCTGAATCCCTTAAAAATTTTTAAAGCTCTTAGAAATTCCTTAGAATTTTAAAAAATGCCTTTAAATTTTGCAAATCCTTTGAAGTCACTTCAAATTATTGAAATATATTAAAAATACTCTAAGATATTTAAATATTTTAAAATCTTTTTAAATACCTTGACACTTTTTAAAGCGCTGAAAAATTGCCTGTAATTTTTCAAATCTTTCAAATCTATTCAAATCAGTGCAAATTATTGAAGCATATTAAAAATACCTTTAAAATCGTTAGAAATTTTTTAATCTCTTGAAAATTCCTTGGATTCTTTTAAAATACCCTAAAATATTTCAAGCCCTTTTAAATCCCTATAATTTATTGAAATCAATTAAAAGTTCCTTGGATTCTTTCATAATTCCCTAAAATATTTCAAATCCTTTGAAATCTTTGGAAATATCTTGAAACTTTTATAAAGTTCCTAAAAATACCTTTCTGAATCTTTTAAAATATCCTAACACATTTCGTATCTTTTAAAATCCCATTAAATTACTTTAATCTCTTGAAAATTCCTTGGAATCTTTTAAAATACCCAAAAATATTTCATAGCCTTTAAAATCCCTTCAAACTATTGAAATCAATTAAAAATTTCTTCTAATCTTTCAAAACGCTCTAAAATATTTGAAATCCTTTACAATCTTGTGAAATCCCTTTAAAATTTTAAAAGCTCTTGAAAAAGCCGTGGAATCTTCTAAAATACCCTACAATATGTCAAATCCTTTAAAATTCCATTAAATAACTGACACAAATTAAAAATTTCTTGAAATCTTTAGAAATACCCGAAAATATTTTAAATCTCTTGAAACCCTTGAAAGTTTTTAAAGCTCTTAAAAATTTTCTTGGAATTTTTAAAAATGCCCTTAAATCTCTAAAATCCTTTGAAAATCACTTCAAATTATTTATATATATTTAAAATATCTGAAGGTATTTCAAATCCTGAATTTTCAAAAATTTCGTAAAATCTTTGAAATTCTTTTAAATCCCTTCAAATTATTGAATGCAACTGAAAGCTCCTTCGAATCTTTGAAAATATCATAAGATCTTTAAAATATTTGGAAATATTTGAAAATCTTTGAAACCCTAAAAATCTCTTAATTTCAAGGGAAGTTTAAAAAATACCCTAAAATCTTTTAAATCCTTTGGAATATCTTAAAATTATCGAAATCCATTTAAAATTCTTTGTAATCTTTTAGATTATCATAAAATATTAACAAATTCTTTGAAATATTTTGAATTCCCTTGAAACTTTGTAAAGCTCTGGAAAATTCCTTAGAATTGTTAAAAATACCCTATAATCTTCAAAATCCTTTGAAATCTCTTCAAATTGCTAAACTCTGTTGAAAATTTCTTGGAATTTTCAAAAATACCTTCAAATATTTCAAAAGAATTCAAGAAAATTTAGAAATACGTATATAATACTAAAAAGTGATTTGAGGAATTCTTGACAGTAACTTAAAGTGATTCTTACGGAAATTCCCTCACTTTGGAATATTTTTTTCAAAACCCCTGATTTTTCCCTAATTTTTTCCTGATTTTTCCTGACCAACAGCCACCCTTAGATATTAATATAAAAAAGAAATTTCGCAACAACAAACTCAAAAGTAAACTATGAGGGCCTATAAAATTTGAAAGCACATTCATTTGGCAATACATCTCTATTTATAAAAATTCCAAAGACTCAAAAATAAAGTAATATTTACTTAAAACATCTATAATTATTAAAAATGTCATTGATACCTCTATAATTTCAAAATTTTGATTCAACTGATGTATTTTTTTATAAACTGCATTTTTTTTAAATATCGTCTCCTTTTTTATAGGAGAAAACGCAATGTTGTTTTAGAAGACAATTGTTGCCTGTGTAATCTTTCTGGCGTTAAATATCTCTCAAAATTAACTGAAGATGATATTCTGTTCGCATCCTTCAGAAATCATCTGTGTGAGGTAGACAATTATTAATAATAATAATATTACTTAAATTATTGGTTATTTGTAAGATTGATTTTTTTTAATTATAAGCTTAAGAAATTAAACAAATATTGAAAATTTATTTTAAATTAAATATGTAATTTGAACAGATACCATTCTGCGTGATTGCTGATCACAAAACAGCAAGTATTGTAATAGTCATCCGAGGATCACTATCATTAAGGGATATAATTACCGACATTGCTGCCGCTTCAGACACTTTTGAAATTGAAGGTCTTCCACCTGGTAGTATGGTAAGTTTAAATTACATATATAATGAACTACAATTAACGTCATAATGAACAAAAAATTCAGTCATTACTCGATATTTATTTATATTTGTTCACAATTGCATTGAAATAAAAATTGTAACTGAGAATTCAAAATATTTATTATTTATTATTTCAATATCAGGGTGGCCACTATTTTTTCAATTTTTATGTCCCGGCTTTCTCCCGGTTCTCACGGTTAATATTCGTGATTTCTCCCGGTTTAGAAAAAAACATATACTCGATAAGCAGATTGTTGGCGTTCCCAAGGACCCTGAGCTTGTGGATATAAGTATTATTAGACATCTTAACACTGGAGAGACCTATGCATACCTGGGCGTGCGGTGGTTGTTAACCTTTATTTTCTAATTATATATATATATATATTGTTCCAGTGGGAGCAACTGCAATATATGAAAGTGAGTCTGGTTGTAATCACACCTATGGCCACGTCTCACGACCTTGATATATAGATATATATATATATAATTTTTCTGTCCCTTCCATATGTAGCTCTCACACTTGGATAGCGAAAGTGACTGTAGTTATATCTCTTTAAATCCTTGTGTATCTCTGTTCTTTTCTAATCATATCTCCACACGTGGTCTTCCACCCCCGGTCCCCCTTTGGGAGGGGGTATTTAGTAGTTTTAACACTTCTTGCTTGTATAGGTTATGATCAGATGGTGCCATAATTTATAAAACAATGTTAATTTAAAAAACAATAGAAATAGGCCAAAATTTACATTAAATGAAAAAACAATGTACTGCCAAGTCGAAGAAAGGTCTATTATCAACAGTGAAACATTCTGTAATAATAGTAATAATAGTTAATAATAGACCTCTCTTCGACATGGCAGTACATTGAAACATTGTGTGTTGCATGTGAATGGCGTAGAAAGAGAGTCAGATATATGATTATTGAAGGACGGAGATGTTTTTAATTGCAAGAAGTGTCAAAACAACTACATACCCCCCCCCCCTCCCTCCCACGATTCGCGAATTTCTAATAGTGCCCGTGTAGAAAATTGACAAGGTAGACTTGCGTCCAGTTAGGGCTTTGTCAAGATCATCATCATCATCATCTTAGCAGCGACACATTAGCAATTATTTTATTCAAGTTTGTTTTTAAGATGAGAAATAAAGATTATGCACATAGTACGTAAACTGTGACTTTAATCATTATTTCTGCAGCCTATACTTAATTTTTAACGTCCACAAGCTAAAAAAGATTTTCACAAGACCATCTAACTAGCGCCAGATTAGCTCTTCCAACTAGCGTTTGACCATACGAAAACGTTCAACTTCTACTTAGGGCCATGATAGTGCGTCAAGAGAACGCCACTTTAGCGGTTAAGTCGGTCCATCGTGGTTCTAAATAGTTCCCCGATAATTTTCTACGCGGATGGGTAAAAATTGTATTTGGCCAACAGTAATAAACTAGGGTGTAACGAAAAAACAAAAATTTGAGATTGGCATTAAAGGGACAGGGGGGGGGGTGCTTAAAAGTTTCTATTACCTTCCAGTGAGAAACCCCCCAAAGGTCTTTTTTATCAACCAATATCTTCATACAGTCGGAACTCGAAATAAGGCCCAAATTCATGAAGTTTACATATTAAACTGAAAATGGTTACTCAAGGGATTTTAAAGTCGCGGAAAACGAATCTGGAGACAGAATTTTTTAATTCAATATGATGGACCTAATATGACGGTAAAAAATTCAAAAATTACGCTGGATTTGACTAAAAATAGTTACTTAGGTGTTTTTGGGGTAGCTGATTATGAATCTGGGCTCAAATTTCAAAGATTCAAAATGGTAGACCCAATATGGCGGCGAAGATTTAAAAATTATAACGCATTTGGCTAAAAATGGTTATTGGGGCCTTTCGAAGTGATTGATTACGGTTATGGAGTAAAAGTTTTTAAATTTAAAATGACAGACCCAATATGGCAACGAAAATTTAAAAATTAAAACGTATTTGACTAAAACTGGTTACTTGGAGATTTTTGAGATGGCTGATTACGAATCCGATGTCTGTATTTGGACCTACAGCAATGTTATTGTGTTTCGTACAATGTAGCACAATAATTTAAATTTCTTTATTTACAAATGTAATACCGAAAATTTACATTTAGACCTCGGATTCGTGATCCGCGAGCCCAAAAACCCTAAGTAATAGTTTTTTCACAAATATGTCAAAATCTTTAATTTTTCGCTGTCATATTGGATACGACTTTTTAAGTTAAAAAATTTTGATTCCTGATTCGTAATAAGCCGCCACATTGGGTTCGCCATTTGGAATGCTTAAACTTCGACTCCAGATTCGTAATCAGCGACCCTAAAACACCCGAGTAACTATTTTTAGCCAAAAAAGTAGACATCTATATATTTTCGCCGCCATATTGTGTTCGCCATTTTTAGTTTTTAAATTTGAACTTCAGATCCATTATCAGCGATCCCAAAAATACCAGAGTAAAAATGTTACAAAAAATACATCAAAATGTTTATATTTTCGCCTCCATATTGTGTCCGCCATTTTTAATTTTTTAATTTAGATTTCACATTCGTAATCAGCGATCCCAAGAATACTCGAGAAACTATTTTTAGCCAAATCCATAGAAATTTTTACATTTTACCGCTATATTGGGTCCGCCATTTTGAATTAAAAAATTCTGACTCCAGATTCGTAATTAGCGACTCCAAACACCCTCGAAATATGTGAAATTTCTGAATTTGGACCCTATTTCGAGGTCCGACTGTATGAAGATATTGGTTGATCAAAAAAACCTTTCAAGGGCTTCTTACTGGAGGGCAACAGCAACTTTTGAGCACCTCCACTCCCCCCCCCCAAACCTATCTGAAAGTTTTGTTTTTTCGCTCCACTCTAGTAGTAAACCCTCCAAATTGCATCTCAATCAGGTAATATCTTCTGAAAATTAAGAAAAATATCCTATGGGCCAAGGAATAGTGTTTAATTTTTTGCAGGTCCAGTTTTTGGTAGTAAATAACGAAACAAAATTAAAGAATAAACAACGAAATTTGTTTTTCAGTTAGAACTTTTTTAATACTGCAAGAAACGAGTTTTTTGGATTGACAGCATATTGTTTTGAACATTTTTTAACAAGTCGTGCTTGAAATTTCTTCAGCTGTGATCGTAGGAACATGTCATTGTTGTCATCATTTGTTGAGTAATTTCTAGATCTTGCACATGACAAAAATGCGAGGAAATATTTTTTATAAGATAGCAAAAGAATTTCTTGTTCCTCTGATTCACGCCAAAGAAACGTTAAGCACGAAATATTAAACTTTTCTCAAAGAACTGTCCAGTTAACAGAATCCAAAAACTAATTTATTTAAAACTTTAAGAAAGTTCTAACTTGAGCACAAATTTCGTGCGTATTTTCCAATTTTATATTATTATTCACTACATAAACCTGTACCCATTAAAAATTGAAAATAATTTTTCAACACATCAGAATTTTTTTTTCAATTTACCAATTATTAACAGTGAAACGTTCTTTAATATTGTCATGAATATATCTATATATATATATATATATATTTTTTTTGGTTTCTATTTCTTTGGAATAGAACTGAAGGGCCTATGACAAAGCCACCGAACGCTTCCTCGGGTTGCGGATAGAGGGTCCCTGTACCAAGGGTCCGCGGTTGGTATTAATGTCGCTTCCTCATCTTCGGCTGCAGCTTGATCAAGCAGCGGTTGGGGAAGCGCTCCGCGAACATATCCATTTTTCCAGAGGTAGGCACGTTGATTTCGCAACGATTGAATCGAAACATGAATAAGCTCTGGGTGTTTCTGGCACCATGGAGTATGCATACGCGCCATAAAGCCACGGTGAACAGGGATAATGCTGACATCGTAGCAGTCTAGCAAGTCATTCTTGAGTTGATTCGTCCACTCAATGTGGGCGTTTCACCGGTTCGTCGTCATGTTTCCATCTAAATTATTTTCAGCACCCCGAACTTTAGGATGATCTGCATTGTTCGCCGGCCCATTGTCGGGTGCTCTGTGCGTTCGATCGTTTTGAACCGCATTTACGACTCTTTGGTGTTTTGGTGGTGTCATTGTTCTTCCCGTGAGCAGCTAGGGAAAGGGTACGTCCATCCTTGTAGAGCCCCGCGTGCAAGGATAAGGCTGCATACTCTGAGAGGTCGCCCGGTATCTCAGAGTCGTCGTTTAAGCCACCTCACCCAGGTGCCATTCAGCTTTCGGCACGGTTGTTACGCCTCTGCTTAGGGTTTATTCCTTCAGGACCATCCCTGAACAATTGTCCGCGACTGCTTATTAATTTTTGTAACCATATTCAGCAGAAACCCTTGGTACAGGGACCCTCTATCGGCAACCCGAGGACGCGTTCAGAAGCTTTGTCATAGGCCCTTCAGTTGATATATATATATAACATGTTGAAAGTTGTTGAAGATTTTCATTTTGAAAACATGAAAAAATGCACTTTCAAATAAAGGAGAATGGCAACTACTATCTGTTTCAAAAATTCTGGCCCCTGTACAAATCATTGCATAACTCAATAAAAAAAATCGCTTAAAAAAAAGAAAAACATTTTGTCAATCCTCATTTTATTACGAATAAGTACATTATTATTTGATCGCGATGCATCTATAACTTTCTATGCAAATTTGCAGTGAAGGTGAAAAAACGTGGTTAATAGCACCTTTTGTAACTTGTTCAACTTTCGACCGTTCTATTTCATGGAAAAATACATGAATTCTTTTGCAAAAAATCAAGTAGTTACCTCGAAGTTTTATTTTTGAGTACATTTTCTACAAATTTGAAAATATTTATAACTTTGGTGTCGGCAGTAAATAATAGCGGAGGATGCTAACTCATCTTCTAATCAAGTTGGAAGGCTCTACTGAGGCTTAAAATTTTCCAAAAAAATTAACAAATCAAATGGTGGGTTTATAAAAACAGTTAATTATGCCAATAACACGTTAACACCCATTTCGTTTTTCCTTAACTTTACTCTGAAAATTAAAAATAAACATATTTTCAAATCTTGAATGTAAAGCTCATAAGAACCTCTTGCTTCTAAAGTTATCTCGAAATTTTATATTTTGAATCCCAGCACAGTACGAAACGTTGTTTGTTTCTCCTATAACATTTTTTCTTAGCTTTAGTCTCTCTATTCATTGCCTGTCAAATTTAAAACATTGTTGGACAAATTATATACGCGAAATTGAAAAAACTTTTAGATTCCAAATATCTTCTTTTCAAACTGTACATTGAAGAATTATATATTTTTTAAATTCATAATTTTAACCTGTTGATGAATAAAGGGTATCTGGTGGGAACGTTCAGTTTGTGGCGGTCGATCATCGACTTGGTCAACGAGAAAGCTTTATACCCCAGCATCACCTATACTCTAAACTTTGTAAACATTTGTTGCTTCATATGAACATTAATAAATTCACAATAATTAGCATAAATTTCCAGGTACTTTACAATGTTTTTCATATTTTTGCTGGCAACCTTACAGAAATTTTCGGTAAATTTCAAAATATTTTTGGCAAGTTTCACGTTATTTTCAAGAATTCTATTTCCTAAAATAGCGAGATCACGTCTTCAGCTTATTCTCTAAGTTTCCATCGTAAGTCAAAGTTTCTATGAAAGCACCACCAGGCCACTTTTTTTAGGAATACGCCACTGGCCGGGCTCTATAGAAAACTTCAAAAGACTTGATTTGTAGTATGTGAATTTATATATCTTTCAAATGAACATGTGTTTCTTCAAGATTTCACTACAAAAACTTCTATTGCTAGAGAATTATTTGATGCTACACATGATACCCATTCCAGTATAGGCGGATCTTATACAAACTCTGATATGAAACATTCAGCTACACAAGCCTATAACTTAAATATACGATTAAGGATAATTTATCGACAAATATTTTGGTCTAGCTATTATATAATAGCGGATTGATTACGATTATGATTGATTACATATGTAATCAATCATAATGGTAATCAATCCGTATGTTTACAGCTGAGCGAGCGTGTACCGTCCAATTATTTCTTTCAGTATAAGAGTCGCACTCACAGAATTATATTATTTATAATAATTATACACATTGTGAATTACATAAATACATATTTTCATTAGACATTATGTTACACTGTAAGCTAAAACAGAAAAAATCGGATTACAGATGAATCTGGCGAAATCCGGCAGGAAGGCGATTTTCCACTCTGGTAAATTGAATTATGAGAATCGGTATTTCATCGTCCCATATGCAATAAATTTTAGGAAATTTATTATTCATAATTAATATATTCATTAATCACTTATAGTTAGGATGGATACGATTTAAGCATTCTAACAAATGGCATATTTTACATACTCGAACTAAAATATGTACATAATGTGACTATCGAAAGTAATAAAATTCTGCGTCTACTAAGCCCATTTTTAAGGCAGCACATATATAAACTTTATGAAAATATAAACCAATATTGCAAATGGACAATTTCTGAATTAAAATCAATAAATTAAAATTTTCCACTAAACAGTCTAATTTTAAACCTATTGATAATAATTTTATTGATGCATTACGTGTTTAAATTTTAAACATTAAAATTTGAGGAGATATTTTTTCAGGTTTCCTAGTTGTCGCATTTAAAAATAATAATTCTTATTTAGAACTGTTTTAGCATTATTCATTATTTTTTCAGCTTTATTTGAAAGTGATCATATGTATATATTAGGGTGCGCAAAAAACATTGTTTTTTTTCAATTTTACAAACGCTACCAACTAAATTTCTTCCTTTTATTAAACAAAACATTGCCATACATTTTATTTTAAATTGTTTACAGGGCGCACAGTCTTCCCCTTTTTTTCTTAGTTTCCCCGTTTTTCTTGAAATTCCCATGTTTTCACCTATTATCAGAAAACTTCCCCCATTTTCCCTTTTCTCTTTGAATATACGATATTTGAAAATACAATATTTGAATTACGCAGAAAATTCTCTGAAATTAGTAAGTGTACCCATTATTGAATAATAACACAGGCCGACAAAATTTGACAAAAGTCAAAATATTCATTTGTTTTATATAAAAACTGTATAAAACAAATGAATATTATATATAATACTTCACACTATATATAAACTATATATAATATTTCCGCCTGGGTATGTATTGAGATTTTTTGTTCTGATTTATAAAAGAATGAAACAGGATAGGTAGTATACTTTCACAACGGAACCCACCCAAGAATCCTCTTCCAATATTGGTAAAGTCACGTTGGCAATATCGTCATCTATGCGTCCCTTAACTTTCCCCAAGTTATTATTGAGATCTGCTCTACGAGTCAAGATTGGGTTCAAATTTCCACCTATGATTAGTCCAATGATGTACTGTTGATTCATTTTCTTCTCTATTCCTACTTGCCAAAAGCCTGCCATTATACATCTTTGCATACGTAGCCCTATGCAATGGTAAACATAAAGTTCAATGGGAAGAGGATGAATTTTAGAATATCTGTGTCATCGAAATAGTAATTCTGTGGAAAGTAGGAAATTATTATTACATTAATTCTATAAATCATAGTTTTAATTTTACAAACAAGAACTAATGGGGTTGTGGCATGCATGTCAAATAATATATTTTTTGAATACTGCATGAAATTTTCAAAATATTTGTACAACACTTCACTTCTGAGTAAGAAAGTATTTAAAAAAAAAGTATCAAAAACCCTATTCAAATAACTCTGTGATCTTGAGACGCCACATCCTGCAAAACGCATGTCGACTTTTGGCACATTTGCACTGTCACATTTTACAAATCCCGGTTTTAAGGAAATTCTAAGCATTTTGAACAACTTAATGGGCCTTTCTCATACATCTTAAACATGCTTTTAATAATGACCGCAAAAATAGATTATGCTCACTCCAATCACTATAGGCCACTTTAAGTCCCACATCGATTGCGCTGATCAGACTGATATTTACTTCCGACGGTAACCCAATCAGAATGTCTTATTTTTCCGCAAAAAAATTTAAAAATATACTTTAGAGCGTAAACAAATCATTCAAACTTATTTTTAACAAAAAATTTATTTATGCTCATTTAATTTCACTAGGAAAGAACATATTTGAAAATATGCAACAACCCCATTGATAGATAGAATCATATACTTCAATTATAAATGCACTTTAAATTGCAGACAGTATATTCACCAATTTGACTGGGAAACCCCACTAAAATGAAACAGAGAATAATAACCTTGGTTCTTATTTTCTTCAACTGAAGGAAAGTCACAAAGAATATTACATAAGAGTCTAACTAAATAATAAGAAAAGAGACATAAGAGTCATTCTAAATTATTTGTATTTCAATGATCTTATTCTCCCACACCGAATTTGTAAATATCCGTCAGATTTATGAAATAATGTTAAATTTAGAAGCACCGAAAAGACTAATTACGCAATGAAAAGATGTCATTCTTCGTCCAAAAAATGTTTCAACTTTAGTATACAACTTGAAATAATGTTTCAGTTACAAAGTTAATTTTTAACCAAGAAAGAGAGTACTTTCAACAAAACAGTTTAATTTTTAACCAAAGAGATAACAAGAAACAGCTAAAATTATGAATATCAAACAAAAAAATGACTTTTTAACAAAGTTGATTTTAATTTTATATACAAAAATGTTGAATTCAACCAAAAAGGTGAATTTTCAACAACAAATTTTAAATCATAATAAAATATTTTTTAAATATTATAAAGTGTTAAAAAAATGAAATTATATGTAGAACTCCTTCGTTCAGTTTTGAGATATTAGTTATGAAAATATGTAACCACTCAAAATTTTATCAATTTACATGAAAATGTCTTCAAGTTATCGTGATCACAAAAAAGTTTGTAACCCACACACACGAAAACACATACACACACACACGCGCGCGTACGCACACGCGCTCACACATGCTTCAGAAAATTTTTGATTGAGGAAATTTCAATTAACCAAATATCAAACAGTAACGCCGGAACAAAGGCAAAAGGGAAAAAAGGA
This sequence comes from Andricus grossulariae, assembly GCA_011634705.1. NCBI lineage: Eukaryota > Metazoa > Arthropoda > Insecta > Hymenoptera > Cynipidae > Andricus > Andricus grossulariae. Next base: position 23,310,306 of record JAABKJ010075445.1, on the reverse strand, counting down.
AAGCAGCAACACAGAAAAAAGGAAGTCTAAAATGCAAGAAAAAAAGCATATAGAAAAGAAAGGTAGAAGAACAGGAAGAATGGGTAAAAAGAAAAAGGGAAAGCAGGAACACAGGAAAAGAGGAATCCAAGAAAAAAGGGGGGGAAAAAAAGAAAAAAAGGAACGCAGAAACATAGGAAAGCAAGAAAGAGGAAAGCAGGAACACAGGAAAAAGGAAAGCTGACACACAGGAAAAAGGAAAAAAAAAGAAAGCAGGAGCATAAGAAAAATGAAGAAAAGAAATAAGGAAAGCTCCTTCTTGCATATAGCGCCTAAATTTGCAAGCAAGAATGAGGAGATTAGGAGAAGATTGGCGATTGCAGACCAATCAAAATAGCGTTTAGAAAAAATTATAGAATGAAAGACCAAATTAAGTGTCTGGGATTTTGAAAATATTTTCAACTTTAAAAATCTAACATTAAACTCAGCAATAATTGAGATTCTCTATTCATTCACAGAAGTTAGAATTGAGGAAAAGAAGACTTGATTCGATCCCGACAATCCAGGACAGGGGGAACGTGAGGGTGGTGTCTGAGCAAGGCTGACGAATAATTTAACAAAATTAATAAATGGAAATCAACAGTTAACAATTCAAATTTATTGATGATACATTTCAAAAATGAGTAGAAAAAGAAACATCACAATCATCACAAGCATCGCAGAAAATGCTACCTTCCAAGGTTCTTGCAGGCTTTGAGACTTCTTCTGTAAGGAGAATTGGAATGAAGCAACAAATAATGTTTCCGAAACAAAAATGTCATATTAAACTACTATTGACAATTATTTAACGGAATACGAGTTAGATTGTACAAAAAGATACCAGCGCGAGGGTAATTTGCGAAAAATCGTATCTCGGCAATAACCTAACGATTTTACTATAATGTTCACAAAAGGAATGTTCGAACGACTCTAGAGATACAATTTAAAGTTCGTGATCACTCGGTACTAATGGAGTGCCCATATTGATAGTTAGTGTCTCGGTACTTGCCCAAATTCAACTTTGTCGTTACGGATGTACCCAATGGTTCGTAACGGTCGCTCAGTCATCAATCTCATGTCTGATTGGAGGATTCGGCTAGTAATTCGTTACACGGTAATTCGAGATAATTTCGCTGTATTCCCCCCCCCCCTTCTCGACGTCTGTATCGCTCTCGCTGCCTCTCATGATTGACATCGTATTAACGGCTCGAGGTTCGAGTCCCACAAAAAAAGTGGGTTGCGTGAGAGATCAGACTATGGTACCCATACGTATTTTGGGGCGCTGAACACGAATCTGACATCAGTTTTTCCCCAGCACGTGAGGATTTTCTCTTAGATACGGAAAATTCTCTAGTAAATCAACTTTTCTGGGTATAAATTACCCTTGGTATTAAAATCATCTGGAAACAGATCAGGAACAACTGCGAGACAGTCGCAGAGCTGCCAATTTTGATAGCGACATTTTTCGTAATTTTGCGATTATCTACTGTTGGAAAATGTAATTTCCGATAAAAAGCCTTTAAATATTTATAAATATTAAAGAAAGAACTCTTTGTACCAATAAATATTGTTCATTAAACTTCAAGCTTTGAATCTAATGTATGAGCATGCCATAAAAATCTTTCATTAAGTTAAAAAGTATGAATGAAGAAGAGGCGAAAATTTTTTTTCAGGTTAAAAATTAATTTTTTGCTCTCACACATCAATTAATTATAAAATTTCTATGAAACTTCGTCAGTACATACAGAATCCTTCCTGAAATGTTATACTAACAAAAGTAAAGGACTTTTTTTTGTCAATTTTCCAGTTAATAAAGATTATCTACTGTAAATCATTATCTACTGTAGGGTGGTTTCCCCTAAACATAAATTCATTAAATATATTTAAAATTGAACTATAATATTTAAATTTAAATGATAGTTGACTGTGATAAACTATAAGAATAAAGAATCCTAAATCTGTTCAAAGTTAAACGGGTTTCAAATTGAAACGTTCAAAATTGCAATCGTTCAAAATTCCACTGCTTACAATTAAAATTATTGTAAATTTCAGATTGAATATTTATAAGTCATTTCTAATTTTGAAATAGTTTCAAATCCATAGAATTTTTACAGAACTTTTGAGAGTACATGAATTAGAATGAAATTTTAAGGGTTTTCTACTGATTTAATCAGATTTTATGTGGTCTCAGAGGATTTGTAAAGATTCAAGCATTTTTAAAGAAAATTTAAAAGGTATTAAAGATATAAAGATTTTGTAAGGGATTTTAAAAGATTTCTAGGGGTTTCACCAGATTTAAGGGATTTTAACAGTTTTCAGGAAATTTAAGGAATATAGTGCATTTTATAAGATTTCAAGGAATTTCATGAGATTTCAAGAGGGATTCATAGAATTTAAAGAAATGATAAAATTCCATAAGATTATAAGGAATTTCTGTAGGTTTCAAGGGATGTGAAAAATTGGAGAGTTCTCAAGGGATTTCAGAGGATTTCAATAGAATTCAAGAAAAATAAATTTCATTGGATTTCAACAGATTTCAAAGAACTAAAGAGATTTTAAAGCTTTTAGGATATTTTGAAAGATTTCAAAAAATTTCAGAAAAGATCCAAGATTTCAAGGGATCTCAAAGAGCTGTATTGGACTTTTTAGTTTCAAGGGTCTAAGGTTCCATGACATTTAACGAGATTTTAACATTTTTAAGGGGTTTCAAAAAATTTTGTAGGATTTCAGAAAATTTCATAGTACTTTAAAACGCGGTATCGATGATATTTAAACGATTTTAAGGCATTCCAACGGATTTCTAGTTTCTTACGTTTCAAAAAAATGTAAACGAACTTTCAGTACTTGTTTCTGGGGTTGTTCAAATGTGACGGCATTCAATTTAAAACTGTTAATTTTTTCAGATTCACAATTTTATATTTTAAAGTATTGAAGTCCTCCGATTTGATATGTTATCATATTGAATATAACATTTTAAGGCAATGCCTAATTTTGAAGCACTTATACCTCGAAGGGTAATAAATTTCTGTGTCTAATAAGCCGAAGTTGAAGTCGAAATATCAATTTTATAAAAAAATATCGTAAAAAACTGTCAAATTTCGATGTTTTTGAAAAATGTGAATAACTGGAAATAAGTAACATTTTAGAAAGTTTTTGAGTTTATTTTAAAGCTAAGTCTCTATAGTAATTTACTAAATTTTTAATATATTTTTAGAATTTTTTGCTTAGATTCTGCCCTGGGGTCGAGCTTGGAGCAAAAAAGTTGCAAATTTTCAAATAGTTATTATACTCAACACATGATTAACAAGATTTTAAACAAAATATTATTATAAATGCAACTAAAATTTAATTAAATATGTTAAATAATGATTTAAAAGACATATTTGTAAGTTTTTACACATTTTTGAAATTACGCGATTTCTTTGCACCAAGCTTGACCCTATGGCAGAATCTAGGGGAAAAAACTCGAACAATACTTTATGACTTTGAAAAATACTAAGGACTCTCACCTTTAACATGAGACCAATAACTAAAGAAAATGTTACTTATTTACGGAGTTATTCCAATTTTTCGAAAACGTCAAAATCTGACTTTTTTTTGCAATATCTTTTTATAAATTTGACATTTTGCCTTCTACTTAGACTTATTAACCGCAAATTTTCATTACTTCTCACGTCATTAGAAGGAAAATATGTCATTTTAATATTATATAATAAAAATTAGGGAACTTTAGCAACAGCTCAAAAAACAGGCGTGTAGATAATTTTCGCCGTTAGCACTACCGGGCCTTGTATAATAGAAGACAGATAACAGCAGTGAAATGAATGATATTAACATTGAAATGAAAAAAGTGGCACGTGAATTTTTTCGCTGCAATTAAATAATTACTCAATCTAATAAGCGATTCCGTGATTGGTATATTGTATACTCGAAATTGGTAGTTGGTAAATGCAAATGCAGGAATGTATCTCCTCTCTTCATTTTCATGTTTGCGGTTTATTCGAGGTGTAGCGAACTCATTGTCGCAGAAGGCTATTTATTTTCATGTCCCTCTTCGCTATAAATGCAATCTGGACATGGCAAGGCAACGGAAGACAGGTTGCGCACAGGTGGATCGAATCAATGTTGTCTCTCCTCCTCCTTTGTCTCTTAACAGACTGTTCAAGACAGGACTGACAGACTCATGGAAACGAAGTATCCGAGCGTAATTCCTTCCACCCAAGATCTTCTTAAAAAGTAGAACCATTCTTCGGACAGACTAATTTATCTTCCCCAGCAAGGTTTAAGGCCCCGCGTCATTCATCTTACCGCAAAGTAGTTCAACTTTTTTCCCCATGTGAGGGCAAGAATAAACGACCCATTTGTGCTTTTTATTTCATTCATTTCATTCTTATTTCCTCAAGAAGCCCTCGAAAATTAATTAATACCCTTAGATGCATTTAAAATTCTTTGCGGCTATTCAAAGAGTTATCAGGTTTCGGCTATTTGAAAATTCAGGCTGGCCACAGACCGAGAAAGTCGAGAATCAGCCTGGAATTTTGACACTTGTCCATAAATATGATAAATAGCTATGAGCACATATCGCATCCTTGTTTAACGCCTTGCATAATATCGAACCAATCACTCAGTTTTCCATCAACCCTTACACTCGCTTTACTGCCTGCATATATAGTTTGTATTGCTTGTAGGAGCCATCCATCGACGCCGTACTCTTTAATGACTTTCCAAAGTTTACTTCTATTTGCCTTGTAAAATGCTTTTTCTAGGTCAACAAATGCACAGAAAACTTTCTTTCCTACTCTTAAGCTTTTTTCTGTGATCTGTCTTACTTTCTAACTACGCACACGACCCTCTTCCGAGCAACACTACACGCGGTGCATACACTATAGAGTTTTAGTTGAAATGACATTTAGTTGAATCGATATTTAGTTCGATTGTATAGCAACCGTTGACACCGTTCCGCCGTCCTGATGCAGAAACTGTACAACTGCATTTGAATAAACCGAGATATTCTACTAACCGCGTTTGCATCTGTACCTTTTTACGTATGAGAGTTTTTGAAAACAAAGTACTGTTCTTGAGTAATTTGGACATGCTCTATTCATTGAAACAAAAAAATGGCGAATTCCAATTACTTATAAGCAGAACTGTAAATATGCTAGATATAAATGCAAAAAATCGCCGAGAATCCTTACTAATAAACACATCTGCGCAGATGTGCTGCCGAATACAGGAATCGGCCTTCAAGAATCTCCGAGTTTCCTGCTGGAGAAACTTAACAACTACAAACTTTCCAAAAATTGATAAAAAAATATAATTATGATGTAATTTTTAATTTATTAATAAATTACAATTAATGGTTCTATAATTATTTCAGATAATTAATAATTAATTATATTATTAATCAACTAGATTTATTTTTGCTTGACAAATAGAATATGCAGATGTGCTATTGAAAAGAAGAATCGGTGGCTCAAAGTTACCGTCGATTCCGGGTGAAGAAACTTAACATGTACTTGTTCTATTCAGTTTCAGGAAATCAGACTGCAGAAAGACCAAGGATCCTGATGTGTTTTTTTATCAGGATCTAAGGGCTTAGCACTATTCCAAATTCTGGAATTCGTGTAGATATGCTACAATTTCTGCAGATGTATTTTTTCATAAGGAATTCTCAAAAATCGCTGTAGATATGCTTATTGAGACCTACTTATCTCGAGATTTAATTACAATTTTTAATAATGATTAGCATAGTCAAATTCGTCTTTTTATTATGAATCCAACCATATAAAAAACTCATTTTTGATAAAAATGCAGTTGTACAGTTTCTTCATCAGGAAGGCAGCATTGTGTCTTTTTCAGGCAATTAACAACACAAGCAAGCGATAAGGACAGACTGAAAAGGGCACAGGTTGCAGGACATGCGACATGCGTAACTATTGGACGGTTAATTAAAAATTTAATTCGGTTACAATGATGTGTGCGTTTTAATTTGTCATTAATTTTAATTCAATTTTAATTTGCGAAACATTGAAATAAGATCAGGTTAGGATAGCGAAGTGAGGGGGAAGTTATCGATAAATATCGATATTATCGATATTTTCCACAAATATCGATATAAATCGATACGTTTTTTCAACGATATTTCCCATCACTACTAACTAACTCCTTTGTCCCCGCACTATTCTCCCACCGAACAAGTCCATCGAATAGCCGATACTCAGTCGGTACATACTTGCAAATATAAAAAAAAAATTATATCAAAGATTTTTTATATTATTATTTTCAATCATTCGATTAAATTGCGCATTAAGGAAATGTGTAGAAGATAAAATATACTCTTGAATTTAATTAAAATGTAATTGTTTCGTAATAAATATTTTCAGCTGCTACATTTTTTATGGAAAAGAATAGTTATATTGCAATTAAAATTAACTGTTCATGAATAATGCAAGTGACAAATTTTCAATAGTAACTAATAATTAATAATCTTATGATTGTATTACTCACATTTTTTTAAATACAGTATTATTGGACTAAAGTCAATTTTTGTAATAATGCAGAAAATGTTTCTTCTGAAAAAGGGGCAGTGGAAATTCTAATAAATGAAACTTTACTTTTGCAAATTCTACACCGCTAATTCGACAGGCGGAAACTCTACACACAAGCATATTTATTAAACAAATTTAATGTTTTAAATGTAAACTCGACACGGTGAAATCACACACCATAACTTCGTACACAAAATAATTGAAATTTTCAAAGAATTATTTATTAAAATATTTTGTGTAGAATTTTGTTAAATTCACAAAATTTGAAGTATTATTTTGTATCGAATTTTACGGTATAGGATTCATAACCATATTCAGTTGAAATTGAAAACAATCAATTTGTTTAATATGTAGGGTTAAATTTTATAGAATCACTACCACCTCCCTCACGGTTATTATATTAGGCAAAAAATAATAATTCGTAAATTTTATGTTCGCGTAATTGATTATGAATTAAATAAGTTATAATTAAACAATACAATGGTATAATAGAATTATTTTTTATTTTATTTGATTTTTTTATATATAATCTTTGATAAACTTATTAAGATTTGACTATTAGTCAAATGACTACCATCAGTAACAATAATCAAATAATGCAAAAATTTACCTATTTTATACAACTATTAAATTTTTTGGTAAAAAATCATATTTTTCAGTTGGAAATTCCACCATTTTATAGATAATTCGCCTTTTTGGCTTTAAAATTCAACAATTTTGTTCAAAGCTCGTCATTTTTTGTAGAGCAATGATCTTTTTGCTGGAAAATTCATCATTTTGGTTGAAAATTGAACGACTCTGGTTGAAAGTTGAACTAGTTTGTTAAGAATTAATATTCTTTAAGATTCACCTCCTTTGCTTGACAATTGACAGTTTAACTATTCCATTTTTAGAAAATTAATCTGCTGGGTTAAAAAGTCATCTTTTGGATTGAACTCTTGTTGAAAATTCATTTTTTAAAAAGATTTATCACATTAGTTGAAAATTTATCTCTTTGGTTGAAAATTTAACTATTTTGTTGACGATTCGTTTTTTTTTTGTTCAAGATTAATTTTTTTATCTGAAAATTGCACGTATCCATTTTTTTGTTAGAAAAGTATCCTTTATAAGTTGAAAATTCAATTTTTTCATTTTCACGTATTTCATGTATTTTGTTGAAAATTCGTCTTTATGGTCGAAATTTAATATTTTTGGTTATAAATTCATCCTTTTTGATTAAAAAGGTAATTGTTTGAGTGAAAATTAGTCTCATTTGGTTAAGGATTCAACAATTTGCAAGAAAATTAAAGTATTCGTTTGAAAATTAACTTTTTCGTTGAAAATTCATATTTTGGTCAAAACTTGACTATTTGGTTAAAAATTAAACCATTTTTATGAAAATTTATCTGTTTGATAGAAAATTAATTCTTTGCTTAAAAAATCATATTTTCGTGTTGAAAGTTAATGTACGGCGGCTGTTTGATAAGTCAGTGACGTTTTGAATTTTTGGGAGCAGTAACTTTAAATGCACCACTGACCCCAGCAACGCCATCTATGAATAGAGTTCTGTTAAATTTTGAGCAAGCTGGGTCATTTATTTTGTATTTGATAGCCATTGAAAGGAGAGAACCTCGTAAATGTTAACGAAAATGGAAAAAAGTGAATTTCGTGTGCTGATTAAGCATTATTTTTTGCGTAAAAACCATCACTGAATTTAGATGACAGTTACTCCCGGTGGGACCCTGCGGTGGTTGTTAACCTTTAGTTTTTATATATATATATATATATGAAATTCAGCGTAATGCCCTACTAAAAAAAAGTCAGGAATCGTCACAAATGGCCAGAAGTTCTGACGATTCCTGAACATCCTGACCATTCCTGACGAGCGTGATTATTTCTGAAGATATGCTAATTCACATCCTATCAGGTAGCTCACAACACTAGGATCGCAGGTAGGCCAACCCAAAAGGATTAAAAATTGAAAATAAATTTGTTTTGAATGTTGCATATACAGATTCAAAAGTTAAAAATTCAGAATCTACGAGTTTCGATGATTTCAGATATCCAAAAATTTTCCTAAAATATTCAAAATTAGGATAAATATAATGTATCTTGTAAACAGGAAGAGATAGGTCAAGACGGACAAAATTTTCAGATTCACCTTCAGAGTCATGTAATATATAATTTATTAATAATTAAATATAGGTAAGAAGAGAATATGCGTAAATAAATATTAATAAATAATATAAATAACGTGGGAGATATAAAAGAATTAGGTTTTATGGCATTCTATTCTTGGACCCCTAATAAAAGGATTATCCTTCGAACCCAACCTTCGACTATTTCTGAACATTTCTCATGAATTCCGACTTTTCCTGACGATTTCTGTCGAGAAACGTAACAAAAGTGGTCAGAAGTCCTGAGTTTTTTTCTGACGATTACTGAGACAATGTACCCGGGTAATTTGAAATGTATAATAGGCCGTTTAATATGTGGCCCATCCCGCCCCAGGCATGGGGCGGTATGTGCCAAGCGCACTACAATTTTATTTTCGTTTCTAATTCCGCATACAAATTTTTATTTACTTTTATCCTGGCAAAATTATGATTAACAATGTTTGTAAAATATATGTAACAACTTACTTTCAAGCAATGAATTAACAGATTTTAAATACTGACGTGAAAAAGACAACAATCGATGGGTCCTAAAAGAAAGTACGCCACTCACGGTGACGGATTGAATCTACGTAAATCGTGCTTTAATTTTTCTATTGATTGATTTAAAGCGTATTAATTAATTAATAACGAATTCACGCAACTCGTTTTTGCAAGTGGATTCTGTGATGAAAGTACGTAACTCGGCTAAAATAGTTCTGACCTTTACCGTGGCGCCAGTTTTGCTGTCATTGACTTGCAGGGATTATAAAAAATCTAAGCTCATGCGAAGTAATATAATCGGATTTTATGTAGATCAATATATATAATTTATAAATATTGTGCCATAAAAGACGAAGCTTACATAATACGAAAGTCCTAGAGGAGAAGGAAAAGTCGATTGAATTTGAATCTTGTAAAAAGTTTGAGGCTAGATCAAACAACACACTATTGAAGTTACATAAAAAACATTACTAACTGTTTTAAACATAAAGTTCAGGTTATAATTTATTTTGCGACGATTATAAAATCCCTGAGAACACCTTAATATCTCTGAAATAATCAAACTTGAATTGTGTCGATATTTGAACTGTGAAAGGAACCAAAAAAAAATTCTAAAATTTGACTAGTTTTCCTTCAAACTGTGTTTATGTATACAGAAATTTTTATAAAAGATTGCTAATCGCGTCCATTAAATACAACTTGGAGATCGGAACGAAAATAGAAAAATCCTGAAGCCTTTGATACAGATGAGTTTTTTTTTATACCAATTTATATCAATTAATTTTCTGTTGAGATATCACTTTTTAATGCTAAACATTCAAATAATACTGCAATATTCTTTTTTGATAACAATTTTTTAACTTCCGCCCCTCACATGAATATTAAGTGGTTGGGTGCGGGGGGGGGGGGATAATATATATGGTTCTTTTTTTTCACTAAAACAATTTTCAAATATTTCAAAGGTTTTTGCCTCTTTCGATTCTTATGATTCTAAATTATTTTTGAGGCATCCAGGAGAATTTTCAATTAGTTTTCATGGTTTTGAAGGGAAGTTCAAAGAACACACAAATATTTTATTTTTACTAAAAATTCCTGACACTTCGAGGGTTTATTTTTGCTTAAAAGATCACAGGGATCAATTATAATGATCTTACACTGAATTTTATAATAATATTTTAACACTTTTTCAAAGAATCTGATTAAAATCAATTAAATTAAAATTAAAATAAAACAATAAATTGCACAGTATTCCACAAATTTTTAGATTATCGAGAGTATATCCGAAAAATTCTTAAATCACTCGAAACTGTCGATACTTAAGGTCGAAATGCGACGAAATTTGAAAAGAACTCGCAGCACATGGGCATTCTTTGTCCTTTAAAAAAAAAATTATTCTCGCGTCAGTGTTTGGACGAGTTGGTCGCTTTTTGAACTGTGAAAGAAACCAAATATAAAATTCTAAAATTTGACTAGTTTTCGTTTAAACTGTGTTTATGTATACAGAAATTTTTATAAAAGATTAATAATCGCGTCTATCAAGTGCAATTTGGAGATCGGAAAGAAAATATAAAAATCCTGAAGCCTTTGATACAGATGACTTTTTTTATACCAATTTATATCAATCAATTTTCTGTTGAAATATAACTTTTTAATGCTAAAAGCTTCCAATAATACTGCAATTTTCTTTTTTGATAAAAATTGTTTGACCTCCGCCCCTCATGTGATTATTGAGTGTGTGTGTGTGGGTGGGGGGAATGTAATATATATGGTTCTTTTTTTTCACTAGAACAATTTTCAAATATTTCAAAGGTTTTTGCCTCTTTCAATTCTTATGATTCTGAATTATTTTTGAGGCATCCAGGGGAATTTTCAATTAACTTTCATGGTTCTTAAGGGAAGTTCAAAGAACGAACAAACAAAAATGTTATTGTTGCTAAGAATTCCTGACACTTTAAGGGTTCTATTGTTTGCTTGAAGGATCACAGGGATTGATTCTAATGATCTGTCACTGAATTTTATTATAATATTTTAACACTTTCTCAAAGAATTTGATTACAATAAATCAAGAATTGCACAGTGTTCCACAGATTTTTACATTATCGAGAGTATATCCGAAAAAATTTTAAATCTCTCGAAATTGCCGATACTTAAAGTCGAAATGCGATGAAATTTGAAACGAACTCGCAGCACATGGGCATTATTTGTCCTTTAAAAAAAAAAAATTATTCTCGCGTCAGTGTTTGGATGAGTTGGTCGATATTTGAACTATGAAAGAGACCAAAAATAAAATTCTAAAATTTGACTAGTTTTCGTTTAAACTATGATTATACAGAGATTTTTATAATAGATTGCCAATCGCGTCTATAAAGTGCAATTTGGAGATCCGAAAGAAAATTTTTAATAGAAATCTGTATTATCATCGGAGAAGGTAACGGATCGAGAAGAGAAATCCACACATAAAATGGAAATGTCATATTATATTATAATATTGGATTTGAATTGAATCCAACGTTATCCAAATTCAATGCAAGGAACTGAATTTTGGGACTGAATTTGTATAAATTTGAGAGTTGTTACAAAATTGTTCGTAATTCCCAAGAAAAATAATATTAAAAAATGTTTGTAAAGTTTCATGAAAATTTGATCAAATGAAAAGTTTCATGAAACTTTGGTTTGTTTCAAAATTTCCAAAGTTTCAAACATTAGGGCGGAAAAATTCAACATATGAAAAATACTATTAAGTATTAAATATAAAGATTTGATAGTATCCTTTGTGTTTCAAAGCTAATCTATTCAACGAATTTAAATAAATAAATCACGTGTTAGTTGTGAATAAAATGAAATTTTAGAAATATTTTATTTAAAATATTTGAAAACTGATTTCAATAAAATGAAAATAAATGACGTATTTATTACATATTTACTTTTTATAATGTTTCATTTTTAAAACGATTTCATTGAAAATGTGGAAACTTGGAATGGAAATGAATAAAATAACATCCTGCTATTTCATTAAACTATCAGGTTTGCTTTTATAAATTGTTTCCTTTCATAAACATGCTTTAATTTTTTTCGGTGCTACATCTCTCAATAATTTAAATAAATATTCGATATTGAAATACATATTTGCATAAGAAAGATCTACTACAGATCAGGATTAGAAGTACACGTTTTTGTACTCATTTCTCTTTGCATACTTTTTGCATAAATCTTTTTACCCGGTAGTCCGGTACTCGGTAAGCGCGCCTGTACTTGTATTTGTTCGTATTATCAAGCTTTCAAATGTCAGCACGATTATTCGATTGAACAACGCCATTATATTACCTAACCTCAACCTGACATAAGTGCGCAAGCGCATACGTGTTTGTGAAACTTTGAAACGTTTCAGAAACTTTGGTCCCAGGAAACGTTTCATTGTTTCATGAAACTTTCAATGTTTCAATGAAACGTTTCATGGACTTACAGCCCTACTCATCGTTATTATTCCATAATTATCTATAGCTCAATACATTTGCCCATCATTTGAAACTAATGAAATGTTCTATTTAAAAAAAAATCGAGCATTCAAATTACCGCCATTTAGAGATTTTTCCGCTGACGGAAAAATCTCTATTTTCACAACTCATGACTTGCGCAGGTCCGCAAGTTGCGGATCTGCAATCGTGTGGAAGAGCCCTGACTTCATGGGGCTACGCCCTGATTACCATTACTTTGAACGGCGCGTCAATTTAAATAGCACTCACAAGCAGGGTGACAGATTTATTGAATTTGTCACAAATCTAGTGATTTTCAAAACCGTGTTGGGATTTTTTTTCATCAATTGTGAACGGTTACAAGTTGGTGATTTTGAACAGTATTCACTGCAAAATTGAGCAATTTTTCAAATTTCTGGGTATTCCTTTGTTCCTGTTTCATTTTTTTTCAACTGTGAAGCAAAAATTTGATTGGTCAACGTCTATTCCATGGGTACGGCCATGGAATAATAGCATTGAGTAATACCAAGGAGACCAAACTGTGTGTCAAAAATTTGTCGCCATGTTTTTGGACATAGTTTCGGAGAGAACGTATACTGAATTGTAAAGCAGTTCGCCTTGTTTTGAGTGGAATGTCTGCGGGAAGTATTTGATTGCTGGCTTCTTGGCGATAAATTTGAATCATAAATAATCTATCAATCAAAAATCTCTAGCAGATATTCCACTCAAAACGAGGCGTACTCCATTACAATTCAGCACACATCCTCCCCCAAACTATGTCCTAAAATCCGACATTCATTTTTCATTGGCACGTGCATTGTCGTTTGGTCTCCTTACTATCATTCCATGAGCAATAGTAAGATGACCGAACGGGTGTCAAAAATTTGTCGCCATTTCTTCGGTCATAGTTCAGGGGAGGTCCTACGCTAAACTGTAAAGGAGTTCGCCTCATTTTGAGTGGAATATCTGTTAGAGCTTTTTGATTGATGGGTTATTTACTTTTTATTGTTCCACTTTTAGTGATTTTTAGTGATTTTTCAAGCGCTTGATTAGGATTTTTTACTCGAACATTTATGACTCTTACGTTTATAATGTTTTCTCGAAAACGTCGTGAGACGTATTCTCATGATGTCATGTCAAAGTACTCAATTCAAGGCTTCCCGCTCTTCGGGCCTCTTTTTTTAAATTGGTCACCCACTGCTGCGGAGGAGAATATACCGGGACCGTGGTGGGTGTTGCCGGAACTGCGCAATTGGAAATAACCGTCTACAGCCAACGGTAAATAAAGGTGGCAGGAAATAAGAGATACAGAAATATGTGAGTTTCTACTGTATTGAAATGAAGGTTATTCTCTGCCTGAATATTGTAATTTTGTAATAAAAACAAAATGGTGATTACTAAAAGAAAGACATTCAAGCGAAAAAAGCGTTTTCAAAAAGTGTGTAGTCGCCTCCGTTAATTCAGCTTCCAGTAATTAGAGGCACATTAAAAAATAAAAAAATAAAAAAATAAAAAAAATAGAAAATACACTTTCAAAATCACGCAGCCGTAATAAAAATAAAGTGGTGATTATTAAAAGGAAAAGAAATTCAAACGAAAGAAGCGTTTTTAAAAAGTGTGTAGCCGTAATCCGTTAATCAGCTGTGAGTAATCAGAAAAAGCGTACGAATACGCAGGCTTTTGTGCAATTTCAATCACTTTTTTCTCGTTCTTTGAAGACGTAACAGATCTATTCGATAAAAAATTATTAATAAATATTATCTGTTTCCACTGTTATATCAAATAAACTTGTTTACAATACACTAGTATATCTTCCACTCTGTAACAGAAAAATGAATACACGAGTATTTGTCCCAAGATATGAAGCCCAGATGTTCAGCTCATAATTTTGTCATCTTCTTTCGAGCCTCGATTCAAAGAAATAAAAAAATTCACATTTTTGTCAAATTGTTTTGAACAGATTTTAAATTTACATAAATATCAAACTAAAAACCACGAAGTACTACAAGGAAACGGCACAACATATATTTCACCCGGCACCATTTCGCGATCGCCTGTCCTCCGATTTTCTCCATAGCGAGATTTCTTTCCAGATGAGAGCGGCTCTTCAGAGAAAATTTGTAACTAAATTGTCGTCTGCTACTATAGGAATCGTAATTCCTCAATTTGCTACTTGAGGCGCTCTCATCTGGGAAGAAATAAAAATCAAAGGACAGGCGATCGCGGTTGTGGGCTGTTTTCCACAATCTCCGCCACAGGCGTGTAGGGTTGTAAGTCCATGAAAGGTTCCATTGAAACATTGAAAGTTTCATGAAACTATGAAACGTTTTATGGGACCAAAGTTTCTGAAACGTTTGAAAGTTTCACAAACACGTATGCGCTTGCGCACTCATGTCAGGTTGAGGTTAAACAGAGAACAAAATAAAAAATAAAATGGACGTCACCTCCCCCCCCCCCCTACCTCATCCAATGTGGTGGCTAACGGTTTCAAATTAAGGGAAAAATTTGTTTTGATTGTATGCTTTTAAATGCCTGACTCAACATTTGATTCCCCTTGGGGCCATTTTTTGCATGCTTACCCGACTATACCCTTAAAAAAAATTATAAAATAAAATGTTTTCTTCTGGGTTGGCCCGACCGTCGGCAGAACTCTGGTCTAAGATCGCGACAGAACAGTGTGTCCTTTATGTTCCGTTCCTGGAACACGTGTGACATGTTAGTGACATAACAATTCTATCACTCTGTTCTATATTGGTTACATTACATCATTCCAGAACTGTTACATATCCTTACAGTAACAACGTTACAGAACAGTGTCACCTTTATGTTCCGTTCTTGGTACACGTGCGACATTATAGAGACATAATAGTTCTATCAATCTGTTCCCTTTTTGTTATGTAACATTTACAGAACGTGTCCGCTGGGGAAGGTCAATTCTTGGAAATCGATCGATTTTCGCCCCGCTCCGGAACGTTTTCTAGCTATTTAAAATTTCTCTGATAGGCTTGTATATGATGAGAATACATGTTTAAAACCGGCTTACCCCGGGGAAATTGGTCAACTTTGCTATACATGCGTAAAATCATATAAAAATTTGTTTAACCACTGAAGGACGATAGTTGGAAGTCGACCGATTTTCGCCCCGCTGCGGATCATTTCCCAAATGATTCCAGTAGGCTTTATTTGATGGGAATATACATATAAACCCAGCGTACTACGGGGAAATTGTCCGTATTCACAGATACGAACAGTATCGTCTTTGAATCCACCTTCAGCGGTTAAAAAAGGTTGATATGATTTTACGCATGTACGGCAAACTGGAGCAATTTCTATTAGAGCAATTTTAAGCAGATAGAAAACGTTTCTGTCAGGGCGAAAATCGTTCGATTTTTAACATTGTCCTTTTCGAGAGACTTCAATAACAAAAATTTATTTAGAAAAAATTTTTAATTAAATTTTACTTATTTCAAATACGGCTGGATATTCTTTTTTCTTAAAATATTTAAAAAGTTTATAAACTATCTAAAGGTAATAAACAATAAACAAGTGCAAAAATGCTTTCATAAGCTTGGTGACAAGTTTTGGTGGCGCAGTTTTCAATTGATCCAATTATTTCATTATACTTTCTCACTCAGTTTTTAATGCGAAATAACAGTCCTCAAACAATAATTTAAAATATGTGAAACAAAGAATCGAATTTCACTTATTTCAGAAAGGGCTCACTACTTTTGGTCTTCAAATATTCAGAACGTTAAAAAACGATCAAAAAGTAATAAATACTGAAGAAAATAAAGTACAAAAATGCTTAATAACCTCAAAATCAAAAGAATAATTTTATGCTATACAAAAACTTTCATAAAACGCAGTTTTCAATTTATCCAATTCTTTTATGATACTTTTTTACTGTTGTCAGTTTTAAATGATTTAAACCGTTCAAAAACTCTCTGAAACTGATAAAAAATAAAGAAAAATGAAGTTAAAAAACATTTTAATAACATGAGTGGAAAAAAACATTTTCTGCTATATAAAAACCTCTATAAAATGCAGTTTTCGATTGATCAAATTCTTTTATAATACTTCTTAACTTGGTTTTTCATTCAAAATGACAATTCCTAATGAATAATTAAAAATATGTGTAAGTTATAAAAGCACATTGGCTACAAGTTACAACTTATTTCAACTTTTACTTTATTTTGCACAATGCACATTGTAAAAAAACTGGCTTATCGAAAATATCTTATTTTCTATCCAGAAACTTTAAATTTTAATACAATTAATTTAATTCCGATTATCCACTAATAATCCTAATAGAGCCTATTAGAGAAGAAGTTTTGTACTTTTGAAACTTCCGTTAAAATACAACCTAGTAGATACCTAATAGAACCATAGAACCACCTTGAAGGCTGCACTTTGAATTTTGATCCAGTTAATTTAATCCGATTAGCCGCTAATAAGCCTAATACAGCCTATCAGAGAAGCAAGTTTGTACTTTTTAACATTTAGAGTAAATGAATCTCATTAGTACGGATTAGAACCTATTAGAAAAATATAGCAAAAAGAATATTTGTTTTCCAAAGCCTAATAGAACCACATAGAAAGGTTTTTCAATTCCAATTTCCGTCTCAATAGTATATTAAATACCGAATACAACCGGTTCGAATCCAAATTAAAATAAAAAAACTTTCAAGACCCATTTAGAACCATATAGAAATGCAAGTGGATCCAACGTTCTATCTAAATGGTTTCTATTAATTACTTAAGCGGCATTTTTAGTAGGGTTGAATCTCAAGGTTTACTCAAGTACCTAATAGAACCTGTTAGGGAAGTAATTTTGTACTTTTAGCACTTGGCATAAAGCAGATCCCAATAGGTTTCTAATAGAGTCGCTTAAAATATGTCTATTCAAATTTTTATTTGATTAATTCGATTCCAGCAGTCAACTAAAATCCTAATAGAACCTGTTAGGGAAGCAATATCGTACTTGTAGCATTTGGAATAAAGCAGATCTCATAGGTACCTTTCAGAGCAGCTTAAAACACATCATTTCGAATTTTTTTCGGAATACAGTAAAAACTCACCTTTTTCCAGACCTTAAAACGAAACGATTGGAAACGATTCTTTTATTTCTAAGCTGGAGGGGGCCCCACCCCTACCCTGAGTGGGCAGTTTATTTTTATCGACGACGCTCATTGGCTGCCCCGTTCTTGTATCGATGCGCCGGCGGGCGCTAGTTTTCCAGCTGAAAAGTGCGGGTGATTTGAAATCAATAATAATACAAACAAATACACTCGACATTCCTACAACTGCTGGCCCACGCAGCGGAATAGTGAGTTTTGTGGCATGACGTCGATAGGTGGAAATGCCAGCCAGTTAATACATTGTACTGCAACTGCATACGACTTTTTGGAGAAAATCTACAAAACTTGAAGGTAAGTTATAAAGGACTGCTTAGTCATCTTTTCAAGTGTAGAATGCATTTGCGCAATTCTGTTTGTTGATCCTTTTATCGGTTGAAGACCTTTCAGTTTCACGAAATAAAAGCACCTGTCCGAAATTTGAGGCTAGATTACCACTAACCTAACATTTAGGATATTTTATTTTATTTCGTGAAACTGAAAGGTCGTGAATCGACAAAAGAATGTAACATGACTGGGAAAATAGATTCTACACTTGATAAATATTATTATTTGTACATTTATGACTTTTACTTTCATAATATTTTCTCGAAAACATCGTGAGACTTATTCCCATGACGCCATGTCAAAGTACTCAATTCAAGGCTTCCCGCTCTTCGGGCCTCTTTTTTTTAATTGGTCACCTAGATCAATACACGTGGTAGGTGGAGATGTGGACCTTTCACGAAGATGAGGCTCGGCTGGAGGAAGAGACCTCTCAGGTGAATGTGGTCTTTCAGAAGAAGAAGATGGTCCGCCACGAGGAACTCCAGGAATAGAATCGCCATTAGGGAAGCACTCGAAATGTGAACTTAACTCTGCAAGAAAAAACATAGGGTTACATTTTTTAGGTTCTTATCAATTTTTTAAAGTACAGCGTTATATAATGAACTCATTGTGGCAAGATTGAAGAGCCCGATGTGAAAGGGAGATATAGAATTATTTTGCGAAAGTAATGGGTTCTCTGCTTACTTTTTGCATGCGGTGCCTCAAATTGTGAGACCAGGATGAGGTTCTTGAGGCGAGGTTGCCCTGGGAAATTATTATGCTCTCATTTATTTAGAACGTTGCAATATTGTTGAAAAATTGTTCCATGTCAAACTTCAGCCAAAAGTTACAGTAACAATATCCAACTTCAAGTCAAGAAATAATTCAAATCATCCGCATCCATTAGGTAATAAATTTTAATTTTTGAGAAACACAAATTTAACATTTTATACAGCCTAGTATTTCTAATTTTATATTTTGAAAAAGAAAATAATTAATATCACCTTGGCCTAATCCGTTCTTCTGAGATATTTATATTCCATAAATCAGCAATCTAAGGGACACATTTTCCATACAAGTCTTCTAAATCTGTGAAAATTTTAAATCTCCTTTAAATCTCGCGAAATTCCTTGAGATACGTTAAGATATCTTGATAAGTTGGTAATACAATTTTCTCCTGGTTTTGGTTAGGCCCAATTTAATTATGTCTTCTGCGTAATATAATTCATTTTTTTGCGGAAAATGTGCACCTTCCAGCTTTGAATAGCTGGTAAGGATTCTGATTGGGAATAAGCAGAAGAGGAGGCTCAGTATGGGGAAGAGACCTCTCTGGTGAATGTCTTTCAGAAAAATAAGAAGGTCTGCCACGAGATTTTCTTTTCAATTGTCTTGTATAACATTGTTTTAAATATTTGTAATGGCGCTATACATTAACTTTTTGAAATTCTGACTTTGGAAGCAGTAACGAAATTTTACATTGATTGTCATATTTTGTTATTTGCGTGATTATAATGTGGTAACTTGGAATTAGATAGCACGTTGTGGATCCACAAGTATTGTGCACTTAATTCATAAATTATAAATTTTTTTACGTGAATTATATATTTTCACATTATAAATACGACATGAAGTATTAGGTATAACTGTTGGCAATACTTCAGCAAGCATGAGGTTTTTGATCATGAAAATCAACATTTTCGCTGTTATGCACACATTTTGAAAATGTCTGTGCAAAGCATATTAAAAGAAATGAGTCTTGATAATATCTCAGTGACGAAGATGAAAATAGCGACAAAGATGATAACGAGAACCAAATAGAAGCTGAAGAAGAAAAGAACATAAAGAAGAAGATGTCGAGGATAAGGCAAATAGAAATAAAATCTTGATCTTAAACGACATTGAAACAAGTCTGATCGATTTACCTCTTTCAAGACCAAGGAGCTTATTCAAGCTTTTAAAAAATTCCGAACAATGAAGGAACAAACTTCGAACATGCTATAAGATTTACGATATCCCAATGTCCTCGCCAAACATCTCTTCGAAAGCTGATTATCAGTAACCAAGAATAGATCTTGTTGTTGTCCAGTAGATGAAAAAATACTGACAGCTTTAGAAGCAGGATTAGCAAAACTACTTAAACATTACAGTAAAAGCAACTGGATCTACTGCTTAAGGTTAATATTAAATCCAAGGCACACTCTGGAAACAGTTGCAAAGATTCATAGGTCTGGTCAGCATTCTAAGGTTAGATCAAATTCTGATGACGAAGAACTGCATTTGTTTTCGTTGTAAAATAAGGGCAAGGAAGAAACTTAGGTGAATGCAAATGAGAATGCAATCCCGAATTTGTCAAGTGTTTTAGGGAATTTCAAGATTTCAAGGAGTGTCAAAGCATTTCCACGAAATTCCAGACATTTAAAAAGTATTATATCACACTGTAAAATGCTGATCGTCAATAATACCGACTTTTCATATTTATTACACAGCTCCATTTAATGTCACAAAAAAAAAGTTGTCTACGCCAGAAACCAGAATAGGCTTACCCTATGGTTTCGAGGTCGCTGATTACGAATGCGCAGTCTTTGTGGTTCTATGATGTCACGTTTCGTGCCTAATCTAGAAAAAACGGCGAATCGGTAATTTTATGTAAAACATGTATTTTTTCAATGCAAAGTGTTCATATCCTATGTTTTCGAGGTCGCTGAGTACGAATATGCAGCCGTTGTGTTTCTATGCCATCACATTCCGTCCCTAACCTACCAAAAAAAACGGCAAATTAGTAATTTTATGTGAAACATATATTTTTTCAATGCAGAGTGGTCATATCCCATGTTTTCGAGGTCGCTGAGTACGAATTCGCAGCAAGTTCCTTTCAATTCATTAATTAAATTTGTTTACCATGTATATGTAGCAAAAACTGAGCTGCAAATCATTTTAAGCAATTTTAAGCTAGAAATATTGAAAATTGAGCGATTACATTTTAGTTATAAACTGAACACTTCTTGAATCAGAAGTTAAAATATTTTTATTTTAAATAGTTCAAAAATCCTTGAAAAGCTTCAAAATTTTATTTCAAAATCTTGAAACATCTATACCTTGTTTTACATTTTTCCAAATTATGAATTAATTTTTAAATTTTTTCAGACCTTCTAAACATCTTTCAAATTCTTCCTAAAGTTTTGTTTAAATCCTACAAAATAAAAAATATTTCCTTAAAATCTTCAGATTCACTTTTGACAATTTTAGAAATCTTCTTAAATATTCTCATAAAAATAATTTTTCAAAATAAAAAGTCATTTACAATTTTCCTAAGAATCTTAAGAAAATGTTTTTTATTCTTTTGAAGCCTTTCGCAATTCTTAAAAATCTTCTCAATTTTTTGTTCGAAATCTGTACAAATCCATATTTTGTTTTAAATTAGGCCGTGGGCTATTTGCACCGAAATTTCGATACGAATAGCCAAATTTTGTCGGTGTACGTAAACACTTTGTTTAAATTATTTGAAATCAGTTCAAATTTTAATTTGAAACTAAATTCAACTTACTTGAATGTTTTCTAGGAATAATAATAGGTCTATATGTATATGTATATTCAGTGAATTGGAGTATTTCCTCGGTGTAAATTTTCTTCGACCGTTTTTTTAAATAACGTAGTTATTCTTCATGAATAAAATAAATTTGGTCATACGGTCATATAAAAGACAATGGATTCAAATGTTAAAGAATCAAAATTTATTTGTCATGTTTAACCGACGTACGTTTCGACCTAATTGCAGGTTTCAATATTAAAATTTTTTTGAAACGATCGGACAATACTTTTACGCGTTTTCGAGCGTCGGGCTGGTTCTTGCACCCGGCGGCTCAATTATTTGCAGACCTATTACCAATGTTTTTACGGATTTTGAAATAAAAAAAATTATTGCAAACATTTGTTAACCAAGCCATATTTGCTAATTAATAATTTGTTATTAAATATCACGAACAGTTTTTCGCAATCAGGTCAACATTATTTGTGAGAACCATCATTAAGGGGCCTCAATTGTAAAATCACAAGTAAAATCGTGTCTCTTGATTTTTAATCATTTTATTTTGAAAGTCTATAACTTGAAAATGTTTAATTTTGAATGTTTGGGGTACTAGCTTGACGAACCTAGTTTGACTGCACGCCTCGGCCACCGAGTAACTGTTTCATTTTTGCCAAAATTTAAAATTCAATACGTTTAGATTAGAATGTACAAAATTGTTTGGTTTCAAATTTAATTTTCTGAAAATTGTATAATTTAGATATCAAGGCCTTGATAGTTCAAGAATATTTAATTTACAAATTTCAAAATTGAAAAATTGAAGCATCGGCTCAAAGAACGTGGTATGAACAGAGATTTTGACTTTCTGGAATCTATGTTCATACTATGAGTTTTTGTGATTCGAAAATTCGTCCGCGGTAGCACTGAAATCTATAAAGATTTATATTCACGTTAAAATATAAATACTAAGTTATGTTATATCACTGATTGTAAGTATAGTAAAATTATTTAACTTTCTTAAAATGTATTTGATTTTTTTCCTAAAACTATTTTGAATATCTACTTATTATACTTTGAATAAATATTTTTTAATTAATGATAATAGTAAATACCCTGTTTGGAAGCTTAATAGCAGGCTTTTCTTCTTTCTTTGAGTTTCGATATAAGCTTTCCCGGAGACTTCAGCCGCTTTATTTTTATGTACTCCCATTCTACAATATTAATTTTTCTTTCTCTAACTTTGTTCAATGTATTAAATTACGAGTGTGTGAAAGACATTTTTCAAGACAGTGTTGTTAACCTCGTTCTATAATTCATAACCTAGTAATTAAATTTAAACACAGTGCTACCGCGGACAAATTTCCAAATAAAAAAACTAACAGTATGAACATAGATTTCAGTGAGTCAACATCTCTGTTCATACAACGTTCTTTGAGCCGATGCTTCAATTTTAGGTTGAAACTTGATAATTTGATAAATTAGATAATTTCGAATCTATGGTGCCTGAAATTCAACTATTGTTATTTGAACCATTGTATATTTAACAAATGTATTTTAACTTGAAAGCATTAATAGTTAAAATTTTCCGGGTGTAAGCGATTCTGCACAAATACAATCTACAAAGCTAGTTTTACACGTGGGGACTCTACTCTACATATATTTATTCGAAAAATCAAATTTTTTATTTTCAAACAAGATTGTATGCAGCTAACCATACAATATTTCCGGCTCATTAGCATTTCCCACTGGTTACACTTTTCTTACACTTACTGTAGCTTTTGCATCAATCCCGAATCTTATTTTTGTCAATCTATCCTTAAAAAAAATCACATTTCTGGACCGGATGTGTGAAAGACGTCTATTTTGCTCGCTTCTGCTGCACCACCTACTTGAGATCGTGTAACGAAATTAATAGTCATTGGTCTTTCGAAAATTTGATGTAGGAATTTGATTTTTGTGTGGTTAGATTGCCAAAAAGGAGATTCGGGATTGGTGAATAGAACGTCTATTAAAAAAAGTAATTT
The DNA here is from genome assembly GCA_011634705.1 of Andricus grossulariae. Lineage (NCBI taxonomy): Eukaryota > Metazoa > Arthropoda > Insecta > Hymenoptera > Cynipidae > Andricus > Andricus grossulariae. The sequence continues at coordinate 23,286,643 of JAABKJ010075445.1, read as the reverse complement.
TCAATTATTAACTCCCCGATAAGAAGAGAAGAATAGAAAAAAATTCGGAATCTGTATTACAATTGATGCAATGAATGGAGAGTGAATTAATTCAATTCCCTTGATATAACCTCAAATAAAGTTACAGCTTAACATTGCTTACTATCAAAATTACTGCAGAAGCATGAAGTCTGAAAAAGTCACATAGAATGTTACATTGATCGACAATAACTCATTGGTAAATATCAATTCTAAATGTGTAAGTCGAACAAGCAAGTGTTTTTAAACTTCTTCACTTAATAATTACTCTCAAAAGAATAAATAAAAACGTCTGAAGACTTACAATCGAAGGGAATTAAATACATTAACTTTCAGTGTCTCTCGGTTGGAATTGAAAATAGTTTGCTAACCACTTCTGAGAAGAATGGAATTAAATTTCAGAGCAAATCTATTCTCTAGTTGCGCATTTTACCTGATGGAAAAATCGCACATTTAAAAGAATAGAATAAATCTCACTTTTACGTTAAAACCTGAAAATCTTCATTTTCTCTACGCTTCTCTTCTTATCGGGTCATCACAGTTAAGTCGTACACTGTAAACCTCCATGCAAAGTTATACATTAAATTTTTTGATTCAAATACACTATACGGAGAAAAATTTTCCAAGTGTATAGATGCCTAAAATTTTGTTATCCCCAATCTTATCCAAACTCCACTATAGATTGTAATGCCAGTCGGCCTTTTTCAATCCTGCAAAGAGAGTGCACCTTGCCCAACGGGTTGTCAAAATACAGAGACTTGTATATTCCACCATTCACCCTGACCGCTAATTTTATTTTATGAGGGTTTTGGAAAGTAACTTAGGAAAAAAGCTGCATTTTTTTCATTTGAAAATCATCCCAAAACCAAAATGGGATGGTGAGAGCTGGTGGTGTTTTTCGCCAAGTGGGAGTACAGGACCTAGTTAGTGGCGAATATATTTGGGAAACGACCCTTCTTTCGAAACCCATAAATGCCAGATGCCCTGCCTGGGGCGTTTGGACTAGGGCTAGGACTTCATGGCGGGTAGTTGACTCAAGGACCCGGGTACCCAAGATGACGGTAATTACTCGGTTAGAACGAGTACTCAATGAATTTGTATGTACTTGAAGTTACGAACGTTCATATGAACGAAATTAAAGAATTTTTTTCCGATTTTTTTTTTGCCAGAATCATTTAGGAGGTCAAAAAATGATATTCTGTCAAAATTTTTTTTCGAATTTTTAATTTTTATGGGGTTACTACCCTTACACATCAACCATTATTCAGACCTGCCTTATACAAGTTTGATTGTCGATATTTGAAAATTTAAGAACGTCAAAAATCCTCTTTCTTCATACCGCGAATTATAGAGTGGGTGAGAATGTTCGGCAAGCCCCTAAAAACCACCCTTATAGTATGCAGACCTAAAATGTTAAAAATGACAAGTTCGATTGTCGATATTTGAAAATACAAAAACGCCAAAAATCTTTTTTTATCCTACCAATTATACACCAGATGGGAATGTTCGGCAATACCCCTAAAAACCACCCTTATGGTATGCAGACCTAAAATGTTAAATATGACAAGTTTGATTGTCGATATTTGAAAAAAGAAAAACGCCAAAAATCTTCTTTTTTTATCCTACCAATTATAGACTATTCGCCTTATTCCACAATTCAGTCAATACCGACAATTCGAGTTTAGAAGATACACTTTTAATTCATCACTTCTTCGACTAGTAAAAAGCAATGTCGAAGCAAGCCTGCCACTCACAAAGCAAATTGTATTAACAACATCAAATGGTGACATTTTTGCAATATTGGAGACTAGTGTTGTTCTTAGTATTCAAATTAGGCAATTCATCCATTTGTGTATCAAGTAATCAAGGTTTCTTTGAGTGAAATAATTAGTTTCTTCAGGAAAATAATTGTCTATCGAATTGGAAAACATATTCATCCTATGAAAGAAATCGTCGTTTGAATAAATAATTTGCAATTAATAATTTCAACCAAATGTTTATTGAACCAAAGAAAATAGTTTATTTGATTAACTAAATTTAAATATCATTGAAATAAGTATTTTTACTTAACATTATAGCATATTTGTTTTGATTCTACATTTAATTCACTCTCTCCCACCCTATCTGTTTCTCTTTTCCTCTCTCACTCTCTGTCTCTCTCATACACCATATTTAGCAATGAAAATATAACTCTCTGATCCTAAAGCACAAAAGGTTACAAATTGTAATACTAATTTTAATGGGCATAGTAAGTAAATTTCTTCCCCCGAAATTGGCCTATAAAATACAAACACAATACCTGAACATAAAATTTAATCTCCGAAATACAACCTTGGGGAATACAATTCTATGAGATAACAACTTTTTAATCAAATCAAGAAACAGAATGCACATGACTTACATTCTCAACCATACTTTTTCTTCCTTATCGGAAAGATGAGGGTGATTTATACAATGGTACTATACGAAGTACTGCTCGTTTGTACTTCTTGTACATTCAATACTTTCGTTTTTACCTTCTTGGTTACCGAGCTAGGGGAATATAAGAATTTCTTATCATCCAACCAAAGTATTACTTCGCCAGTGAAATATGCGTCGTGGTGTTGATATTTCACTGGAAAAGTGATGCCCGAAGAACACTTGCTCGTCTGTATCACTGTGCATTAAGCTCAATATTTCACTAATGAACTGATGCCCGGGGAAGGGTTGGTCGTGGATGCTACAGAAAACAAATATCATTATTTCACTAAGGCAGACGTGCCCGGGGAAGACTTGTTCATCAATGCCACAGTATAATGGTCTTAATATTTTACTGGAGAAGTGATGCACGGTGAAAGCTTGCCCGTCCATGTCACCGTGTCTTAGTTGTAATTTTTCCCTGGAAAATTGATGCCTAGGAAAGTCTTTCCCGTGGAATGTTTGCCGGTCGAAAACCCTTGTTTTGAGTAATTTTTATTTTACTGTGGAAATGCTGCCCGGGAAAGCAGAAAAATTTAAAAAAATTAAACTTTGGGGATAACACGGAATTTGTATTTGACCCTAGCTGAACAATCGAGAGTTGTAAAACGGAATATTGGATTTACGAGCAGTAAAAACGACGAACTAACGTATTCGAAGATATTTGAAATATTTTAATTCCTTGGGTATACGTGAAGTGCAAAGTTTAGTATTGATCTCAATATCTGAATATCATTTATCCCGATAAAAACTATGCATCAATTTCTTATTGGATTCTAACAAATTTTGGAAAGGGGTTCATCCATATTAAAATTCGGAAGAGACCAAATTTTACCCTCAAAATGACAAGTACGAAGACTAGGATAGTTTTTTTGAATAGCCCCTAAAATGTCTATAAAAATCTAAAATGCTTTGAAATCGTCTCTTATAAAATTGAAACTACACTCCATTCGCAGGTTTTTGTTTTCCAAGTATTGTCAGAATAGGGGTTTATGATATCACAATATATAAGATTATGACTTTGACAAAAAATTGGTCATCTATTTCTTTTTTCAGAATTAAGTTCACAGGCTATCTGTAACCCTTATAGCGATTGGCCTGATACTCCCCGTCCGCGTCATGGTCGACCTTCTGTTTCTTCTCTTCGCAAACGTCAGTCTCCTGCCGAGCCCGAGACCAAATCTCCGATACGTTACAGGTCGAGGTCTCCTTCTGCCAGGCCTTCTCCTGCCAGGTTTTCTTCTGCCAGGCCTCCTCCTGCCAGGTCTTTTTCTGCCAGGCCTCCTCCTGTCAGTACGCCTGATTGTCAGGTACTTGGTTATGGACTTGGACAACTTGGGCTCATTCGGCTTATACCCCACACCAATAAAATCCGGCGATTTGAGTTTCGAAGATACACTTCTAATTCCGATCCAGACCTTTTATGTCTAGTAAGCAGAAATATTTATGAGAGCCTTCCAGTAAAGGAACAATTGGTAGTAACAACATCTAGCGGTGCTATCTTTGCAATATTAGAGACAATTGGTGTTCTTAGTGGAATATATTGGAGACGTAGATTTTAGCCCCGGGTGAAAATAAACATAAGAAGCGGCGTGGTTACACTCATGGCCTCATACGAAATTAAGAAATGTCCAGTAGGCAACCGCTGCAGAATTGATATAAATTTTGGGATAGTGGTTGTAAACCAGGATTTCCTACAGCTAAACTAATAATTCAATTCAGAGAAATGTAAAACGTTTGTTTATTGTAATAGTGATATCTGCACTAAGAAAATCACTGGATTCAATAAAATGTATTTGTTGGTTCTATATTTTCTGTACCCAAGATTTGATTACTTCATTCCAATAAATATTTTTAATGGGTAAATAAATCATACCTAGACCCAGAAAAGTCAGTTCTTTGGTGATATCTTTTCAATACAAGGAAATATTTCTTTGCAATAAATTTAGAAATTATTAAGTCAAAGAAATGATTTCTTGGGAGCTAAGAAACTAATGTCTTTGAATTCTGTTCCTCACACCATATTAACTCACAACAGAACTAAGTTTTCAAGGTTATGCTTTAGATCCCATCCTTAGTACGTTTAACGAACCTTATCCTACCTGCCTTGAGTTTCAAAGCCTAATGGTTATTTCACATTAAGAAACTTTTGAATCTTTCGCGGAAAGTGTTAGGGGCGGATATGAGGGATTCTTTGATATTATTATGGGAGTGAAAACGTACGAGTAATCTGGAAATTTCTCAGGGTAGCTTGTGTGAATTTTTTAAGTTTTAAATATAATTGCTTTTTTACAGGGACACTCTTTTGAATTGTTTCGACAAAATACTAGCCGTGGTTTTGGAGGGTTGCTGAATGATATAAAAGTGTTGAAAATATAACCTAGAATTTTCTGAAATTGATTTGTGCGACTATTTACAATTTTCAAATTTTGTGGTTGTTTAACATGAAGAAGTTTCGGGTTTGTTTTGTTAAAAGTTTAAGAGTTTTTTTTTGGGATCTTCTGAATATCAGTCATTGTAATCTTTTAAACGTTAATAAAGGAAAGTAAAATAGATTATAAGTGGGTCTAAATCATTTTTAATTTTTCTTTAAAGGGCGTTTCTTTTACAATTCTGAGTGGAGAAGAATGAAACTGGAGGAAAACTTTCGGTCCGAGTCCCTGCTTTAAACAGAAGAAAATTGTTTTTCGAGCTGTCGCAATCAATATGAAAGGACTCATTCTTTAAAACCTTATACATTCCTGTAATTTTTGTGTCGTTATTAATCCACGGTCCACTAGAGTGAGGTCTTTGTAGGCAATCACTGGGCTCAGATTTTGCAAGGTTGACATATTCATGAGCTTCCATTTCAGCATATCTTCTTGCCAACTGCTGCAAAAGTTTAGAATTTCTTCGCAATTTCCTTTTTACAGTCGTCATGTAGTTTTCAAATTGGAAGGTGTTAACTGAGTCTACATGGCCATACTTTCATACATCATCACGAAGATGCAGCAAGTTATGAATGTTCTCTGACATGTACTCTTTTCCATAAAAAACTGCAAAGGATTCTACAAAATATTTTAAAAGTTCGTGTGGGTAGTCAACGTTTCTTGTATTTTGGACGTAAATTGAACTACATAAAATTGTCATTGCTACGTATAGGGCTAAAAAATTAATGTACATTTTTCTGTTCAGAATATTTTCAAGTAGAATTGGTCCAGTGTACAGTGAGAAGTTTCTGAACTCTGTAGCTTTCCAAAATTTAAAATCCCTTAATGATCTTGGTCGCCTAGCAAAATCTTTTGGCTCACTATTCCTCAATTCTATTAATTTTGTAGAAATTCTATCGCTTTGGCGCTTCTTTTTTTATTTGTCCTCCATTGTCGCGGCTGAATTCTCTCTGCTTCAATTTTAAACTTTTTACAACTGCTGTACGCCGTGTGACCTTTCAAATAGAGTACCAGTGCTTTCACCGGAGTATCATATATCAATGCGAAGATGTTTATCTGTATTTTTACTTGATTTTTCACAACCCCTTCTTCACAGAGAAGAGCTGGTAGCCTGTCAATATTCACACGCAAATTTATTGAATTTTCAATATGACCTTTATAATTCCTTTCTTTTAAAATCGAATGGATGGCACGCTGCAACACAAAATAATGATATTCTCCACCGTTAGACATCATCGCAAGCTTCGTAAAACGAGGTGTACGTATAAATGTTCGAGCATCGCGAGGCAGAACAAATGTGGTAAACTGTCTTATTATAAGGAGTAATGCAGTGAGAACAACAAACGGAATTTGATAAAGAAGTGGCCATGCTCGTAAAGTATTTGTGAACTTTTTACCTTTCTTCTGATCAGAGGATTCTTCATCAGATTCTATATCAGAGCCTGAATTATTGTGATAGCTATTTCTATCCATATTACTGTCCGACAAGTCATTTTCAATGTCAACTTCTGCCAAATTTTCTTCAAAATCTCGATCCAACATTTTTTCGAAATCTTCATTTTCAGTTGGCACATTGCTTTTTATTTCACTTTCTAAATCCACAATACCTTCTTGTGCATCTTGTATCAGCTCTTGAGAATGTACTGTTTCTTGAGCACTCTCATTATTTGACACAATTTCTAGTTTTATATTATCCCCTGATTCCTTTTCCAATATCTCAAAAGGCAACAAATCCTGCTCTAATAATTCCTCATCACTTTCTAAATCCCATTCTTCATCATCAGTTGGCTCTTTTGGAATTTTCGGTGAGAACAATTTTAAATCTGAAGTCGTTTGTTTTAATCTAAGTCGTCGAATGTGTAGACCTGTATATCCATAAAATAATTTTGTTGATTTTGTTTTCTGTATAGTCGAGATAAAAATGAACTCAGGATTTGAATTCTGAAATACGTTCATAGTTCTGCAATTTTTAGATATCGCAACGAGTAGCCTCTCATACGGAATTGAAGGGATTTACGAAATTCAAGGAACTTACAGAATCCAAGAAAATTATGCATTCCACAGAATTTACCGAATTCAAGGAATTCATGGTGTTTAAGAAATCCTTGGAATTCACGGAATTCACGAAATTCAATGAATTCGCGAAATTTAATGAATTCGCGAAATTCAATGAATTCGCGAAAATAACCGAATTCGCAGAAATCACAATATTCTTACAATTTACGGAATTTAATCAATTAACGGGATTCGTGGAATTCAAGGAATTCATGGAATTCAAGAAATTGATTGAGACTGCACAGTTGGGAGTGTCCCATCTGTGCACGTAAGACGTAAGTCAGGTACCATCTGTACACGTCTAGATGTCGACGAGCACAGTTGGAAGTGTCCCACCTGTGCACGTAAGACGTTAGTCAGGTACCATCTGAACACGTCTAAATGTTGACGTGCACAGTTGGGAGTCTCCTCTCATCTATGCACGTGGACTTATCAGTTGAAAATCTGATCGTATTATATGAGACGTTCACAGTTGGGCGGGAACCATCTGTGCACGTGCCGACATATAGACGTGCACAGTTGGTACCCTATAACGGTTCACATGCACAGATGGGACACTCCCAACTGTGCACGTCTAAATGTCGACGTGCACAGTCGGTACCCTACGAACGGTTCACATGAACAGATGAGAGAATCCAAACTGTGCACGTCGAAATTTAGACGTGCACATGTGGCCCGGTGTACAGTTGTGCCAATGGACAACAATGTGCACAATCGTGCCTGTGGCCACCGACGTGCGCAGATGGGCTCGTACACAGTTGCTCCATGCACAGTTGTCCGTCACCCTTTTGAAAGGACCATTTTTTGAAAGTCTAAAAAAAAGACTTGTAGGAGTTTTTGTTTTATCCATAAATAATTCTATGAAAAAATGTCAACTGCGTTCCGTCATCTGCACAATAAAAAACGCCAAAAATATTCTTTTGTTACCCCACGAGTTATAGGAATTATAGGTTCTTCAATTTTCAAATATCAAAAATCGAACTTATCACTTTTAACATGTTATGTGTTCATATACTGAGGGTGGTTTTTGGCGACTTTTTGAAAGTCGGAAAATAAAAAAAGATTTTGGGCGTTTTCTACTGTACAAATATCTAAAATCAAACTGGTTATTTCTATCATATTTTAGGTAGCATATAATAGGGTCATCCACAAAATCTTTTTTTGCTTTATAGTTAAGCTTTTTATAAACTTTGCCTCCCAAAGAATTCAAATGTGAAATTAAAACTTCATTTTGTTCAATTAATAATTTATAATAATTTATTAAGAAGTGACAAAATATCAATCGAAAAGGTCGATTTTTTTAACTTTCACGAAACAGTGGCGCCCTCATATGACATGAACCACATGGTGTGACGTCACGCGCCGTCAAAGCTGAAGAAAATACATGGCGAGTTTGACAAAAACAATCAAAATAATTAATCATCAACGTTTAATGGCTAAAAGGGTTTATTTTCATGGAGTATCAGTATGCCTGGATACGTTAAAGCCAGTTGGGATAATTTTCCAAAAGTGATTACACTCAGTAAGATTTACCCCCCCCCCCATTCAACTGATATAGTATAAATTTCATCTTATTTTGTTAAAAATGCAACTATTTGCTTGAAAATCAATCTGTTTTGGTTGAGGAGATTCAACCATGTGGTTGAAGAGATTCAACAATGTGGTTGAACATTCCTATTTTTCTGTTCAATTCAGCTATGTTTTATTTAAAATAAAATGTTTTTTCTAAAGATATCAACTATTACATTTTTTCTGGAAAATTAATTTTTTTGGTTGAAAAATGAACTATTCCCTTTTTGGTATAAAATTTCTCCTTTTTACTTGAAAATTCATCAAGTTGCTTGAATTTTTAATCACTTTATTTAAACAAAGTCTTTCTTCGATTGAAGATTGATCAGTTCAGTGGAAATGTTTATTTGTTACGAATAACTTAATTCTACTAATCAAATGAAATATTTTCTTTAAGGACAGAAATAAATGTTTATGTGACCACAATATTTTGTTCATCAGAATAAATGCATCATTGGTATAAATGTATGAGCTTTTTGCAAGAAATGAATCAAAAATTTTATTTAATTAATATCAGTTTGAATTAAATAATTATTTCTGTCATTCAATTAAACCTAAAGACTAGATTAATGTATGGGAAAATTAATTAATTAAAATGCGTCCTAGTGAATTAAAAGAATTGAACTCATTGGATCAAATAAATATTTGTTTGAACGACTAATCAGATTTCAATGAACGTAGAGCTTTTGAGTCAAGGAAATCATTTCCTTAAATGTATGAAATACTTCTTTGAATAAAGAAAATAGAGCCAAAGAATTTATTTCTTTAGAATTTAGATCAACAATAGATATGTGTCTGGTTCAAATCGCAGTTACTACTGTTAAAGAATATTTACTTGATGCTAAGAAATAGGATTCAAGCAAATACATGTACTTGGTTCCAAACATTTTTTTCAGTGTAAGAGCTTTAAATTGAAAAGACAAGTACATAAGTTGGAGAGAGAGAAACGTACTATTTTTTCGAGGGAGAGAAAAGTGAGCCTCCGTTTGATTCGACAATGCTTTTCTTCAAAAAGGAATCGTGCTGGTACAGAAATTTCCAGGGGAATTATGAGAGCGGGGAAAATGAGACCTGACTATGGCGAGAATAGGACGCCCAGCCGCTAAGGCTAACTTGCCGTGACTCTGCGTGAGTAATAGGTGTGTTACAAGTCGAGTATTATTATGAAGGCGCTTCGTCAGGCTTGAATTTCAGCTCATGTATTACAAATGATATGTTTGCTTCTACACCAGGGATCACCACTTTCAGCAGGTGCTGACTGACACGACAAGTGCATGACTGCCACCAATTTTGTCTGTCATTTTTTTCTTCGGTTTCCAGGAGTCCTGGAAAGGGTTACGGTCGTTACGGTCACGGCTCGTTGCGGCTCATTGTTCACACCGACAGGTCTGATTTTTTTTCTATTTGAATTCACAATACATCTAATTTTTTCATTTCAAAATGTAATTTACCGTGAAGGATTAGGGACCAGTTCGAACGACAAGATTTATGAGGACCTGTTCTCGGGCATGTATTATCTTAAATACAAAAAATGTCCATTGCTTTCAAGTCCCATAGTTTCTTATCTCTCGAAACCATAAATTACGTACAGTAAGAGGGTCAGGGGGGGGGGTAGAATTTTTTGGTACGATTCGTTACCGTGGGAGGGGAGTGGGGTCTTGGAGAGGGCCTACAATCTGTTAAGAGTTACGTATTTTCAGTACGGCCCCTTATAAGCTAAATGGCCTTAAGGCGCTTCGTCAGGCTTGAATTGTAGCCCATGTATTACAAATGACATGTTTCCTCCAACACAGATGAATGGGTCGATGTAATATTTGAACCAAATACTCTCAATCGCATAATACACAAAAAGAAAGCCTTCGTTTTTTGAAAAATGGTCTGGTTTTTGTTATATTTTAATTAATCGAAAATGTGCTTTATTTATGCGCCTGGAAACGCGCAATCCGCCACCGGGAAAGTATCCACGATGAACCAAAAACAGGCGCTCCCAATTTGAAGAGCACAGCTGGGTACTGGAGATTAACATTTTTTGACGATTCTTGAGCCCCGGGGGGTCGCTCGTACCTCTTCTGACCTTCCTATTGTTGGAGCGTTACACGATTCGAGATGGTTGATCGAAATTGATAATTAATAAAATATTAAGAAACTGAATTTCATTATGCTGCATTAGATTCCTTACATAATGACGAGACGATAAAAAAAAGAGAGCAAAAAACGGTTAACCCGTTCAATTTCTGTTGGGAGTTTTCGTAATTTTGCATTTTATTTAAGATTACCTTCAATATTGAGAATATTGACGCATTTTCCTAATCCTTTTTTTTCCTTTTTTTTTAAATTCTATCATTTTCAAATTTTATCAGCCAATAAAAATATTATTGATTCAAGTTTTGCGCAGTTTTAGAGATTGTAACAGTATTCATTGTCAGCCGGTGATTTACTTTGCCTTTATCGACAAACAAAAGCAGATACGAGGAGAATCTGATTATATATAATCTGATGACTCAATTCATTATTGCTTCCTCATAGATGCAGGTTTATAATCACCGAAATTTTCGAATATACTTTTTTGACATATTTTGATATAATTCGACCCCAGGAGCTCGCAAATAATTTTTTTTTTAAATGTTCGTGTGAATGTAACTTTTTTCTCTTCACCATATCACGAAAAGGAAAAGAGCTATGATCATGAAATTTTGATGAAGTGTAGCTCGTTAAAAAAAAAATATTTTTTTGAAACTCGTTTTGTTTGGTTCAAAATTAATTTTTTACACTGAAAATGTAATTCAATTCTTTTTTGAATATTCATATTTTTCATATTGAAGAGGATAATAAAATATATTAAAATTGAAGCATTTTTTTCATTTTAAATTAAAATTTTAAATTAATGTACCTTTTTCGTTGAAAGTTTCTTAAAAATTCGTCTTTTTTGGCAGAAAATTAATCTTCTCGCTTGAAATTTAATCTTTTTTGGTTAAAAATGCAACTATTTGGTTCAAAATTAATCTCTTTTTAATCTTTTTCATTTAGTAAATCAAATATTTTGTTAAAAATACGTCTGTTTGACGGACTTATACTATTTTTTATTTCACATTAACATCTTTATTGTTTGAAACATGAACTATTACATGTTTTGTTGAGTAGTCATCAGCTCTTTTGGTTCAAAATTAAACTATAGTTTCAAATATTATACTTTGTTATACTTTTCTTTATACTTTATACTTTTAACTTACTATAATAAGTTAATAGTTGCAAATGCATTTTTTTTGTAGAAAATCAATCTTTTAATTTCAAAATTCATCTTTGTAAGTTCAAATGCAACTATTAATTTGAAAATGTAAATATTGGGTTGAAATATCAACTTTTTACTTTACCACCGAGCAATTCACGCCTACCCCGAAAGGGAAACGGCTTAATGATATAATAATAATAATAATAAACTGCAAATGAAAGCGCATGCGTGTAGTGTACGGTAGCATTCATCTTCAAGTTACCAGCTGCTACTATCCATGCTGGTTTCCGTCGCTACATTCAATTCTTCCTACATTCAGTACCTTTTTCTTTATTAGCTAAAAACAAAAGCGCATGCGTGTAATGTACGGTGGCATTCATCTTCACCTTAACAGCCCCCACGATCTTCACTTGTTTTCGTTGCTACATTTATTTGTTCCCACGTTCAGTAGTTTTTTCTTTATTAGCTACAAATGAAAGCGCATACGTGTAGTGTACGGTGGCATTCAACTTTAAGCTAACAGCTCCTGCGATTTTCACTTGATTCCTTCGCTACATTCGTTTCTACATTCAGTTGTTTTTCCTTTCTTAGCTGCGAATGTGAGCGCACACGTGTAGTGTGCGGTAGCCTTCAACTTCACTTTAACAGCTCCTACGATCTTCACTTCTTTCCTTCGCTACATTCACTTTTTTCTACCTTCAGTAGCTTTTTGTTTATAACTTACAAATGAACGCACATGCATGTAGTGCACGGCTGCATTCAACTTCATGTTAACAGCTCCTATGATCTTCACTTGATTCCTTCGCTACATTCCTTTGTTCCCACAGTCAGTAATTTTTCTTTTATCAACTGCAAATGAAAGCGCATGCGTGTAGTGTACGGTAACATTTAACTTCAGGTTAACAGATTCTACGATCTTCACTCGATTACTTCGCTACATTCGGTTCTACATTCAGCTGTTTTTCCTTCATTAGCTGCGAATGTAAGCGAATACGTGTAGTGTACGGTAGCCTTCAACTTCATGGTAACAGCTCCTGCGATCTTCACTTGTTTTCTTCGCTTCATTAATTCGTCACTACATTCAGTTGTTTTCCCTCTATTAGCTGCAAATAAAGGCGCATGCGTGTAGTGTACGGTAGCAATCAACTTCACGTAACATCTCCTACGATCTTCACTTGTTTCCTTCGCTACATTAATTTGTTCCTACATTCAGTATTTTTTCCTTTATTAGCTACAAATGAAAGCGCACGCGTGTAGTGTACGGTAGCAATCAACTACACGTAGCAGCTCCTACGATCTTCACTTGTTTCCTTCGCTACATTCATTTGTTCCTACATTCATTAGTTTTTCCTTTATTAGCTGCACATAAAAACGCAAGCGTGTGGTGTACAGCAGCATTCAACTTCATTTTAACAGCTCCTAGGATCTTCACTTGTTTCCTTCGCTGCATTCATTTGCTTCTACATTTAGTTGTGTTTCCTTTATTAACTGAAAATGAAAGCGAATACGTGTAGTGTACGGTAGCATTCAACGTCAAGTTGACAGTTCCTACAATCTTCATTTTTTTTCTTCGCTACATTCATTTTTTCCCACATTCAGTAGTTTTTCCTTTATTAGCTGAAAATAAAAGCGCGTGCCTGTAGCGTTTGGTAACATTCATTTCCACGTTAACAGCTCCTACGATCTTAACTTGTTTCCTTCGCTACATAAATGAGTCCCTTCATTCATTAATGTTTCCTTTATTAGCTGCACAGATAAGAGCATGCGTGTAGTGTACAGTAGCATTCAACTTCACGTTAATAGCTCCTACGATCTTCACTTGTTTTATTCGCTAAATTCATTTTTTCCTACAGTCAATATTTTTTTCTTTATTAGCTGCAAATGAAGGCGCATACATGTAGTGTATGGTAGCATTCAGCTGTACGTAAACAGCTTCTATAAACTTCACCTGTTTCCTTCGCTTTATACATTCGTTCCTACATTCAGTGGGTTTTTCTTTATTAGCTGCAGTTGAAAGTGCATGCGTGTAGTGTACGGTAGCATTCAACTTCACGTTAACAGCTCCTACGATCTTTACTTGTTTTCTTCGCTAAATTCATTTTTTCCTACAGTCAGTAGATTTTCCTTTATTAGCTGCAAATTAATGCGCATGCGTGTAGTGTAGAGTAGCATTCAGCTGCACGTTAACGGGTCCTACGATCTACAATTGCTTGTTTCCTGAATGTAGGACCAAAGGAATGTAGTCAAGGAAATAAGTGAAAGTCGTAGGAGCTGTTGATGTGTAATTGAAAGCTACCGTACACTTCACGTATGCGCTTTTATTTGCAGCTAATAAAGGAAGAGTAACGGAATGTGTGAGCAAATGAATGTAGCGAACGAAACATGTGAAGATCGTAGGAGCTGTCAACGTGCATAAATTGAATCCTACCGTACACGATACGTATCCTTATTCCGTAAAAAACGAATAGTTAATGCCCCCGTACTGAATGAACACCCTTTTTCGAATTCGAAGGATTTAAAAAAAAAGTGGACTATTTATTTAAGTATTTCAAGTCACACAATGTTTTTGAAGATGCTGTCGCAGACCGTACGTGACGCGCCCAAGATCTTTTTTATATTAAATTATGTACTACTCTTCCGACCATTTTGAGACTCGAATATGTTATTCTACAGTGTTTACAGATTTTCTAGAAGAAAGATGGTGATAGATCCTCGAATGCACCCTATAAGGGAGAGAAGCACTTTTTCTCCTTCTAGATTCATAATATACTATTAACTTATTTCAAAAAACTTTCTTTAAGTAATGGCATCAGGTTTTCAATGATATTTTAATTTCACAAGGAAAAAGAATACTCGAAAATATGCAAATAACAAGTTTTATTCTTCTAAACAGTAAAAGGAAAAGTTAAACTTAATTGTTTGTTCAATTGAGTACAGAACTTAAGACCACATTTTAAATATCAATTATATTCCTGGATTAATTCCGAAATTAATTAATCAAATTTTGGTATGTATACGACACAGTCCCTTATATTATTAGTGGTTTTGATATCTCTATTTTTAGTTTCTTTGTGCAACTTTAGTCTCTTGTAATCTTTTCAATCTAACGTAATCTGTTATCCTGAGTAATCCCTATAATATATGTAATCTCATGTCATCAAATGTAATCTTATGTAACCTCAGGTAATCCCATGTAATATTATGTAATCCATGTAATCTTGTGCAATAGAGTATGTAATCCCGTATGTAATCCCATGTAATCTTGTGTAGTCTTATGTAATCCTGTAATCTTGCAATCTAGTGTACACGGAAGATCGTTGTGGTTAACCTCTCGGTAGATACTTATAGAAAATTAAAATTTTTATTTTGTTTAGGAAAATTTTTTTGTGTTATAATCGTTCGGACCCACAGATTCTGAATTTTTAAATTAAAAATAACTGATTTAATAATTAGACATTCTTCATTCATCAATTGAGCCGCCGGATGCAAGAACTCGCCCGACGCTCGAAAACGCGTAAAAGTATTGTCCGATCGTCTCAAAAAAAGTCAGTCGCCCCCAAGCACCCCAACAGATATTTCGTATCTACGGTGCAGCGTACGTCACAGAGTAGAGATTCTCGCACCCGCCTACCACCACTCCCGCTCTCCAGGAGAATAAGTGGTGGAAGGGGAATATGTGGTCCCGGAGGGAATTTCTCCGGGTCGGGCATGTCTGGCTTCCCATTCGCGAAAATGTTGGAAGAAAGTCCGGAAAGACCACGCGGAGAGGAAAGAGTCGCCAGGTGTAAAGGTGCCTCCCATGTGGGCAGAAAACCTCCCGCTTATTTTATAATTCTAAATTTACTATTGCAGAGTGGCAAGAAAGCTTTAAAACACCCTGTATATAGAAAGGCCAATTGCATTGTGTCAACATTACCACTAAAAACAATAATTTGTGGCGATCGCCGACGTTTAATTCAAAGAGTGTTGGAGGGGGGGATTCACTCCCTAAAAATGTCGCACAATGTTAGTTATTCGTTTATTTATTATTTCAAAACCTCAGACAGGAGAGGCCTGAATGAAATTAAGGAAAAGGTTAATGCATATCTACATTTTATACATGAAAAACACCGGTCCAACCTTGTTCGAATGAACTCAGAAAAAGTGTTTACGTTTGATCATTTGGTGGCCCTAAAAAGAGCCGGGTTTTTCCAGTTTGTTTGTTGCTTAATCTGAAAACAGAGAACTCCCATGAAGTCGGGTCCCCTCTGAGCTAAAAATAAGATAGAACTAATAAGAGGCACTTCCAAGAGATCGCGTCCCTTCTAATCTGAAAATTAGATATAACTACTATGAGAGGGACTCCCAAGAGATCGGGTCCCTTCTGATCTGAAAATTTAATAAAATTGATGAGAAGAACTCCCACGAAATCGGGTCCTTGCTGCATTAATGTGAAGAAAAGTGAAACCTCTATGGTATCGGGCCCCATCTACTTTCTTTTCTGCGTTTCAATTTTGATACTGCAACCTTGACGTCCGTTCTCCCTGGTTTCACGACAACGGAATGTAGCCTACTTCCGAGTAGTGGCAAAAGTCGATTTGCACCGAGGTCTACTTCGCGTTGGAATGGTTGATCATCGAAAGACAACAAATGCACTGGAGGCACATGCCGGATTTTTTCGATGATGCACGGCCCTTCCCTTTCCGGAGTGACTCTAAGCGGGGAGGACTACAGACGCAGGAAACTTGGGATCGTATGCTTCAACGCTCCCAGAAGGCTTCGGTTCGTCGATGGGGAATAAAACAAGCGAGGACCTAATCGTCTCACTCACCATTATATGAGAAGTTTCGCGGCAGAGATATTCCGCTAGATCGTCGAGGGAATCGATGGCTAGTCCGCTCGGACTGAGAGGATACGGTCGGGATTCACTCCGGTCGCGGGAGGCTGCGCTTGAGTGAGTCAAGTCAAGAAAATCGTATGCATCGCCGCGCACACTCTGTGGTTTCGAGAACGACACACGTAGATCGTGTCGAGTTTTGTAATCTTTACGAAAAGGCGCGGGAATATCAACATGAATCCACGGAGTTATGAGAGATTTTATAGTCAACACGTTTCCTCTTTTCACGTTAATTCGCTTTCGTAGACTAGGCCGTTTGTGGGGTACACGATGGGGTCTCGTCTCGGACATGAGTCACTTTTTCCACCTATCAACCACTGCGAATCGCACACTTGAATACCCCATCACAAAGGGGACACTCGACGGTGGTATAACAGAGAAAAACCGGGGGGCAGTAGGAAGCGGTGTTAAAGATTCGGCCTAGAATTGCGCGTCAAAAACCGGAATCGTATTTGCAGGAAGAAAGTTCGTAACACTTGTTGTCGACGTATTATCGTTCGGAGGCGCGTGATCGGCTTCTATGCACGAGAGGCGAGCACTGTCACATTAGAGCACGGAGGGCGCCATGTAGGTGAGAATCTGGAACAGGCAGACACAAGAAAAGAACAAATTTTAAAAGACAGACTGTCGCGTCAGCACAATCGGCGTAAGCTTTTGGTCCTGGATAGAAACTCCTTTGTTGGGCCGATGTGTCAGACTCGAAGATTTGGTTCTGGTAGGAAACTTCGTGGTTGAGGTTCCGAGCGAGAACTCTATTTCGATTCTCGTCAGGAACTTCCGTATTGCGGTTCCGTATGAGAACATGTTTTCGATCCTCGTTAGAAACTCCCTAACTGAGGCTCCGAATTAGAACTCAATTTAATTGCCTATTTCGCATACTGCGAAGTGTGATAAAGTTTGAAGAAAAACATGTTTGATGACGAGTCTTTCCTTGAGAAATAGCGCCACGATATTGGGATCGGGTTGCGTAGAATAAACACTGCGTCGTTAGCTTAAATTCGGCTGACAAAAACTACGAAGAGTCAAGGCGAGTCTTGAGTGTAGCTGGCAGCTACTGCGCAGGTCACCTGTGCCGCGATGCGAAGTTATCGACGATTTTTTCGGCAGCGAGACTTACTGGTCAGTGATCTGCGATCGAATGTTTTTGCGGTGAAATTTCGCCTTATATTTATGCTTGATCGTCGAGAAGGCAGCGCGCCAATCTGTGGTGATTTTTCTCGACGTAGATGGGGCGATCCGCGACTGACTTAATCGATGAATCGAGCGTACAAATCCGCGATAAGTGAGAGGGGGCCCACTTTCGTGTTCTTGAGAAACATGAGCTTCTACTTACGCGGAGCCGTGATTAGTTTAGATCGTGGGGAGAGAGATTTTGCCTGTAAGTCTCGTCAATGCCTTGCCGGAATTCCTATTGCAGCTATTTTATTATTAAGCGTGTAAGAAAATACATGAACGTCGGATTATAAGCCTAAATCTTACAATAACGATTTCTTATATTAGGTTTAGAGTTGAATTATACCTTATTCTAAAGTAATAAATAACACAGTGGAAAAAAATATTCTTGTATGTTATAAATTGAAATTGTGAACACGCTTGCGGGCGACAAACTTTCGTCATATTAGTCCAGGCATCTGGTAATTTTTCACCGTATTAGGTACGTTAAGCGCGTTTTTCTGCTATAGCGTTTCACTGAGGGGTCCTGATGGAAATTTCAAAATTTCCAGAAATGACTACGGCGAGTCCCAAAAACATTTTTGAACAATTTTCCAAAAATCGTGTTTTGGTAGACTGCTTTTATAAGTTAGTTATGTGTAAGTTACGTGTGAGTTATAATTGAGTAGTTGAAAGTTTTTCTAATGAAAGATATTGCAAAGTAGTATCAAAAATATTATAAACTAATATTATTATGACAAAAATGTTTAAAAATATGATAACCATCAACTTAAATGAATAACACAGGCCGACAAAATTTCACAAAAGTCAAAAGCCAGAAAGCAGACCAAAAATTTCCGAAGGATTTTGATGCGCTGAATCCGAATCCGAACTCAAAATTGCTCCTGTACGTCAGGTTTTCAAGATATCATTATAAATAAAAATCCTTGTATATCTTTTACTGTAAAATAAAAATGAAAAGGAATTTTATATAAATTTCTATTTGTTCCTAAAGGATTATTAGATCCTGTTAAATGTAATGTTATTAAATGGATTAAAATTATTATTAAAATTACAAATGGTATAATAAAATGTAAAGAGTAAAATCGATTTAATGTTGCATTATTAACTCTAAATCCTCCTCATAATCAAGTTACAATTTCATTACCAATTAATGGAATTGCTGATATTAAATTAGTAATTACAGTAGCTCCTCAAAATGATATTTGACCTCAAGGTAAAACATATCCTAAAAAAGCAGTAGCTATTGTAAGAATAAAAATTAATCTTCCTCTATATCAAGTTAAATAAAGAAAATATGAATTAAAATAAATTCCTCGTCCAATATGAATAAATATACATAAAAAAAAGATGCCCCATTTATATGAATTAATCGAATTAATCATCCATAATTTACATTATGTATATATATAAGCTGTGTATCAATACAAGCAGATTACTTCACTCATTGACAAAACATTAATAATATAAAGAATTGTATTTTTACTTAGGACAGCTTCGCACCTTATGGCGTGCATATTCCGTCTTCTTAAATTTATTAAAATTGTATTTCTATAAATTGAGAAACCGTTGATGTCAAACTTCAGACAATCCCTAAAAATAAATTTTCAAGGCTACCTGAGTAGTACAGTAAATCAGATTGCTCACGCGAAGAAACAATTTTTATAAAACATCAATTGCGAAAATCTTCTGATTAAAATTTTCCAAATTCGTTGTCAAGGAAATTTTTTGTTTTGTTTCATGAAGCCTTCACATTAAATCGGTTTTCATAATTTAAACAAAAATTCTGCAAGACAGTCACATTTTTTCCGTGAACTAAATAATAATTTTAATAATAAATAATTTAATTTTCAAACACCTAAAAGTGTTTTATAATTGGAATTTCTTATCCAATTATTATGACAATCATCGAATCTCAACCATTTTACATATGATTTATTTCCAAGCTGTCTTGCTAATGTAAGAGTGCTTATCTTTTCAAAATCATTTCTCATATTGTAAATTTGAACATTTCCGTTTTCCATTTTGGGTGTAATCTTTTTAAACAAAACATGTGTTTAAACTTGCCATCATATACGTTTTCTCTCGTTTTAAAGGATCTAACGGGATAAGTATGCTAAAAATGCCCTCAAGGCTTTTTGGGTCCTAATACGACCTATAGGTAGCCTGTGGGGGTGGAAAACGTTTCACCAAGTTTCAGCCCCCTAGCTTGCATATTAACCCCACAACCCCTAATAATGTAATTTTTCAAATTATTATTTTTTATTAGTTGTTTTGATGGAAATTCAAATTTTAAAAAATTCAGAAATATTTCAAATAATTTTTTTTATAAGAAATCGGCTTTGCTTTGATGGGCTCTCAATGCTCTTTTATAAAAAATAAAAAATATTCATTTTTTAATATTTGGTGCGCCAGGTTGAAAAAAATTAAAAACTATTCCACAGAAACACTAAAAAATAAAAGTGTGGAGTCCGAAAGGCTAAATCCTCCAACTTCCTGTTGATGCGATGAATCCGAATCTGCCTCTGATGTCCGTGTTATTCCATAAGGTCCCTATTTTTTATAACTTCAAAAAATAGTTAAAAATTTGGGTTTTTGTAAATATTCAAGTTACGGAAAAATTAACTGCACCACTCGATTCTACGGAAAAATATAACAGAAAATCCAGGTATTTGACCATTTTTTTCTTGACCCAATTTGTTATGGGAATAGTATAAATTAATGCGATAGCAAGTGTCACACTACTGTGTTTCTCTTTATACTGTATAACAAATTCGATTGAAAAAATTTGTTTATTATATGATTGTTATGATACAATTCTCGTAGAATCAAATGGTGCAATTAGTTTTTCTGTAGCTCACATATTTAAAAATAATATCAAGATTATTCATCATTTTTTGAGGTAAAAAACTGGAATCTGATAGAGGAAAACTGACATTGAATTTGAATTCAGTACATCAAAAAACAGGAGGGAAGGGGGTCTTTGTCTCGCGGACATCAAATTTATTTTCTGACGTCTGAGTGCTTGATTTTTCCTACGACGACTTCAGGAAGACAACCTGCAAAGTCACGCCTCGAATACGTGTATCAGATGTGCAGTATATATTTGGCTTGTACAAAAGTTAAGAATTTTATGTACACTTTTCCAATACGACGAAATGGATTCAGTGATTAATCCTTTCGATAACAAGAGAATTGCAATGATTATTTTGACTTAATATAATGTTAATACCGAGCAAATGAAGATGCCATTTTCTTGTGTGTTTTAGAGGAAACAGTGACGACAAATTTCTATTTTAAGTACACATAATATTAATTAATCAATTAATTAATTAAAAAACAGGCATCAAAAAATAAGTTTGATGTCCGTGAAACTAAGACCCCCCTCCCCTTCTGTTTTTTGATGTACTGAATCCAAACTCAATGTCTGTTTTCCTCTATCAGATCCCAGGTTTTTACTTCCTCAAAAAATGATGAACAATCTTGATATTATTTTTAAATATGTGAGCTACAGAAAAACTAATTGCACCAGTTGATTCTAGGAGGAGATTGTCATAAAAGTCATATAATAAAGAAATTTTTTCCATCCAATTTGTTATACAGTATAAGGAAACACACAGTAGTGTGACACCTGCTACCGCATTCATTTATAATATTTACATAACAAATTGGGTCAAGAAAAAAATGGTCCAATAACTGGATTTAATGTTATTTTTTCCGTAGAATCGAGTGATGCAATTAGTTTTTCCGTAACTTACATATTTACAAACACCCAGATTTTTCACTATTTTTTGAGGTTATAAAAAATAGGGATCTGATGGAATAAAACGGACATCAGAGACAGATTCTGATTCAGCGCATCAAAAACAGGAAGTTCGGGGTTTTAGTCTCTCGGACTCCACCCTTTCATTTTTTAGTGTTCCTGTGAAACTGTTTTTAATTTTTTTCACCCTGGCGCACCAAAGATAAAAAATTGATTTATTTTTTTATAGTAGAGTATTGAAAGCCCAACTTACAGCAAAAATATTATTTTTTCGCAAAGCTGATTTCGTATTAAAAAAATTATTTGAAATATTTCCGAATTTCTAAAAATTTGAATTTCCCACCAAAACAATTCAAACGCGCGCGACTGTTGGTTCTCGCGCTTCGTGCTTGAAAATATATTTATCTCGCGCTTCACGCTCGATGATGTGTTAACCTCGCGCTACGCGCTCGGTCTTTGTATTTCCCCCACATTTGCGCCGAGACCTTTTAAAATTAAAGGTCAAATTATCGACAACTGTAATTTGGTGATTGTGACTTCTCTTTTGTTAACGCTCCTTTTTTTGGTTTAAAATTTAACGAACTGATTAAACATTTATTTATTTTGTTGAAAAAAATTTTTTTTTTTTGAAAATTTATTTCTTTAGTTGTGTTTTTTTAAAACTTTTTTATTTGGTTAAAAATTAATTTTTTTAGTTGAAGATTCATCATTTTAGTTAAAATTTATTTTCTTTGGTTGAAAGTGTATTTTTTGACTGAAAATTTAACTATTACATTTTTTGTTAAAAGTTTATCTTTTTTAATTTAAAAGTCAACTATTTAGTCAAAAATTAATTTATTTTGTTGAAAATTCTTTTTTTCTAGATAATTAATCTCCTTGGTTGAAAATTAATCTTGTTTGTTAAAAATTCAACTAATTAATTGAAAATTTAATTATTTTGTTAAAAATTGCTTTTTTTTGATTCAAGATCTTTGATTGAAAATTTAACTATTTGGTTAAATATTCGTTGTTTTTTTTTTAATAAAAATTAATTTTTTTTAACAGAAAATTTGAATATATTTTTGGTCTGAAAACCTGTAGTTCCGAAAATTAAATTTTCAGTCAACAATTTAATTTTTTTTCAATTTTTGATTTTGTCAGAAATGAAAAAAATATTTTTTTGTCGAGGCTTTTTTAATCATGAACGTTATAATTCTTGAAAATTTCGATGAATGTTTTGTATGAAAAATGCTTTGTATTTTCCACAATTTTTTTTTAATTTGGAATTTTTATAATCGAATTATCAATTTTGGAAAATTCTGAATCTAACTTGTTTCTATTTAGACAATTGTAAATCATAATCCTTAAAATGTAACTATTTTTAATTTGAACTTTCTCAAACTAAAATTATTTTGAATTTATTCCTAAATTCCTTTTATTTTTTATTTTTTAAAATTAGATGCTTTTCAAAAAATGCCCATTCCAAATTTCTTTAACTTAATTCAAGTATTTTAAAGGTCGAATTCTTCAAATTTGGAATCTATAAACAGTTTCATTTTTTTATTTCAATTTTTAAGGAATAACTAAATTTTCGAATTAGTTCCTTTTTATTATAAAGTAGTTTTAGGAATAGTTTAGAATTTTTATATAAAATTAGAAATATCTGAAAATCTCCAGTTCTCTAAAATAAATATCGAGTTAAAAAATACATTTTTTTATTTTGTTTTTAACATTTTACTTTTGTCAGCCACCAAAAGAATATTTTTAAGCAAGCATTTTTAATTATGAAAGTAATAATTTCTAAGAATCTTAATTTTAAGAATAAATAAAAGGGTAAATCGAACAATTAAAAAACACTCACATTTTTTATTTATTTCACCAGTTTGGTATGAATAATCGAGAACAATAATCGACGTATATTCGTGTTATCTAGGGGGAGCCTTCCTACAGTGGATAATGCAACCTACAGTGGATAATTATTAAGTGCACAAATAAAGTAATAAAAAATTGATTTTAATTTACGAAAACTTATAGTATCTTAATTATTAATTAAATTAATTATTTTACATATATAAGTATTTTTAAATAATGATTATCCACTGTAGGAAGGTTACCCCTTTATTTAATATTAACTCGAGGGTTAATATTAAATATCCGAACTGTTAAGAAGAGTCTTTGGATATAGATAAGGACTTATGTATATTATAATAATTATTAAATAATTTCCAAGTTCATAAATTACGATTATTATGATTATATATATGTATACATAGTTAATAATAGTAAAGATAACTATTAAAGGTACGATGTCATTTGTCTGTACATGATTCGAGTGCCATCATTTTTTTCTTATTTTATCTACCTATTTTTAACATTTATACTCTTAATTTTATCCTTAAATTATTTTCATTCAATCTTAAATTATGCAATTTAAAAAAAATTACATTGGCCCTTTAATATTTAGGATTTTCAACTAAATTATATTTACAATGAGAAAAAATATTAGAATTATTGAAGAGCCAATGGAATTTTTTAAGGGTTTAATATACCAAATTTCCAAAATCGCAAAAAATATTTTGGAAATTTCGTTTGCTCCCTTCAAAATGATCGAAATGAGACATTTCTTTTTCATTTTGGTCCTAAATCCTGATTTTATATTTTGACTAGTTTTTCTTATTTTTAGTTTTATTTTTATTTGGAATTTAAAAATAAAAAGCTCGTCTGATTTGATTGATAAATTAGGGTGGGCCGAAGACGAATCGAGGGCAACACAATTTTTTTTTAATTAATAATAATTTGTTAATATTTAATTCTCGTGGTTAAAGTTTCAATTTTTGACCAATTTTTAAACAATTTTCTGTGGGCCAACAAATTATGGCGAATTTTTTTGAACGTAGAATTTTTCCTTTTCTTAAAAATTTGTATTTTTTTATTTATTATATTTAGTGTATCAAAAGATATTTGAAAGTTTTGAAAAGATTCGAAAATAATTTAAATTTCAGAAAATCTAAACAAATTTAAAACAGCATGTAGATTTTTGAAAATCTCGAAAAAGAAGCTTTTTGAGAATTTTGAAAAGTTTCAAGATATTACAAAATTTTCTTCAGAATCCTGGGAAAATTTTACATGATTTTTTATTTTTAAAAATAAATTTTTACAGAAAACCAAAAAAAGATTTAAAAAAATTTCAATTGATTTCTTAAATTTTGAAAAAAAATGATTTCTTTCTTTGGAAAAAGAATTTGAAAAGATTTCAGGCAATTTTTCCACTTTTGCGGGATTAAAAAAAAAATGTAGGAAAAATTTGAATCATTTAAAGATATTTTAAAGTTTTGGAAAAATTTCAAAAATAATGTAATATTTGAAGATTTCAAAAAATTACAAACAAAATGTAGGTATTTAAATAATTTGAAATAAAATCTTTAAGCCTTTTAAGGATTTTGAAAGACTTCAAGCTAATAAAAGAATATTCTTAAAATTCCTGGAATATTTTTGTATCATTTTTCATTTTGAAAAATTAATTAAAAAAAAATATTAAAAATTTGTTTTTAAGATTTCAGAAGATTTCCAAAATTGTCAAAAATAAGCAAAATTAAAATTCAATTCAAAAGATATGTGAAAGGTTTAGAAGTAATGAAAAGAATAAAAAATAATTAAAAATTTGAAAAGATTTCAAATAATTTAAAACAAAATTTAGATTTTTGAATATTTCGAAATAAAAATTTGAAGTTCTTTAAGAATTTTTAAAGGTTTCGCGATAACCAAAAATTTTTTTTTAAGATTCGAATCATTTTCAAAAATATTTAGAGGGCATTTCAAAGCTTTTCAAGAATTTTGAAAGGTAAAATAAAAAAATATTTTTTATGCTAAAAAATTAATTCTTAAAGACAATTCAAAAAGATTTGGAATAATTTCAAAAAATTTCAATAAACGTCGAAAAAAATCTGGAAGGTTTTTCAAAATTTTAGGAATAATTCGCGTCAGTTTAAAAGACGCGCGAATTATGAAATACGGGAAATCTCCCGGTTTAATATTTTTCTCCCGGTTTTCTCCCGGTGCAAGTTTCTCCAGCTTTTTCCCAGTTCTCCCGGTTGAGTGGCCACCCTGCAAATGGACGAATTGGCAACAAAAAAGTTGAATTTTCGACCAAAAAATATTACTTGTTAACAAAATCCTTGAATTTTAAACAAAAGAATTACATTTTTAACAAAATAATCGAATTTTTAACCAAATACTTGAATTTTCTGCCTACAGAGATGCATTTTCAACCAAATAGTCGAATTTTCAAAAAAAGATTAGACTCCAACCAAAAACTCTTGAATTTTTATCTAAATAATAGTATTTTTTAAAGATAGTTGAATTTTCAATGAAATAAGATCAATTTTAAATCCAAAAGGACAAATTTTCTGTCCAAATAGACGAATTTTCAACAAAACAGTTGAATTTTCATTTAAAAAAAGATTACTTTTAACTAAAATACTTCAATTTTAAATAAAATAATTTAATTTGTTAAAAAATAGTTGAGTTTGTAACCAAATACTTCAATTTTCAATTTGAACATTAAACCAAATAGTTGAATTTTCAACAAAATGGTCTAATTTTAAATAAAAAAGACGAATTTTTTAGAAAATACTTCAGAAGGTTCAACGAATCAGTTAAATTTTCGACCAAAAAAGATGTGTTTTTAACAAACTAGTTGAAAATTTAACAAATGAATTAAATTTTCAACCAAATAGTAGAATTTTCAAAAAAAATGCTATGAATTCTCAACGAAAAATATAATAATTGATATTTGAAAAATAAAAGAATGAATTGTCAACAAAATTAACCAAATAGTTTAATTTTGAACCTAAAAAGATGAATTTTCAACAAACAATGTAATAGTTGATATTTGAAACAAACAATATAAAAAAATTCTACCAGAAGAGATGAACTTATAAAGCCAATAGACAAATTTGCAACCAAGAAGATTAATTTCCTACCAAATTTCAACTAAAAAAGATCAATTTTGAACCAAAAATGAAAAGTTTAAATTTTCAGTATAAAAAAAATTATTTTTCAACTAAAACGACGAATTTTCAACAAAATAAAGATTTTTCAGTCAAGAAAAAAAAGTTCATCGAAATATCTGAACTTTCAAGCCAAAGGACGAAATTTTTCAACCAGTAAATATGAATTTTCAACTAAAAAGTGACATTTTAACGAAAAAGATGAAATTTTAAACAAAGATTATTTATCTAGCAAAAAAAGAATTAAAGAAAAATAGTTCAAACCTCAACCAAAGAAGATTAATTTTCAACCAAAAAGGTTCATTTCATCCAAAAAAGTTAATTTTCTACCACAGTAATTGAAATTTCAACCAAAAAGGATGAACTTTTGATAAAATTGTTGAATTTTAAACTAAATAATTAAATTTTTAACTAAAAATATAATCGTCAGGAGGAAACAACTACAAAGTAATAAAAATACAAGGCCAATAAATTACTAACAATCAGGGTGGCCGCAAAACTTCATTTTCAAAATTCCCTAAATTTTCCCTAACCAATTTTTCATTTTCCCTGACCATTATTCAAAGACCAGAATTTTAATCTTGTGATACTTAGAAAATATAATCGTTTATAAACGGAATAAAACATTTTTAAATTAACATACAAAAATCTGCCGTATGTTTACATTTTTTATCTGATTTAAAATTTCTTCAAAATTTGCAATAAAGCCTCAAAATTTTAATTTCTTCATTGCAAGCTATTTTACTATTCTAAAAGTTGGAATTTGAAGGCTTGTAACATTTTGATATTCGAAATTCGAGCATTGTTAATTTTGTATTTAATATAAAAATAATACGTTTTATCTCCCTCATTTAAATTTTAAAAGCTCAACATCTTTATTACGCCACTAGATGCAAGTGGCAGCGTTTGTGACGACAGAATGTGAGCTTTCAAATTGTCGTTTTATGTGCGCATATGCTAGGCACTCGCATAAAAGTCTACTGTGTGAAAAACGCGCACATTCGGTGGCTATTCGCTCGTAAAATTTTGCTTAGAATGCAATGAGGCGAAAATGTTGAGACCCTTTCAAGGGGATTGATTTCTGAGGTCTGAAATCTCAACAAAAGTTGCGACAACTTCTCCGTAAAAGAAAGTGTGCCTCAAAGTCGAGCTCAAAGTCGCATTAGAGAAAAAAATGTTATTAATTTATTGGTTTTGAATCGCGCGCTGGAGAATTAATTTATTAAATATAAAGAAGAAAATAAAACTCCGATAGTTCCAGGAAAATTAATTCTTTACTTATACAGGGTTCCTACAAAATCCCAACTTCGAAATTCACTGACTTTTCCTGACTTTTTCAATAACCGTTCTAAATTTAATTTTTAGGTATAAAAACAATATTACTCCTAGGAGAACAGCAATGCCAATGCAAAAAATGGAAGAATTAAATATTCAGTTAAAAAAAAAATGCAATCAAGAAAAAAAGGAATTTTCAACAAAATAGTTAACTTTTTAACAAAGGTGATGAACCTTCGATAAAACAATTAACTCTTAACAAAAAGTGTCATAGTTGATATTTCCACACAAAAATATTTTAATTTGCAATCAAAAAATAGTTGAATGAAACCAAAAAATATGAATTTTCAACAAATTAGTTGAATGCTCAACCTAAACAGACTAATTTTCAAACCAAAAAGAGAAAATTCCAACAAAAGAGTTGAATTTTCATTCAATAAAGCTCAAATTTCAAGCAAAAATTGATTAGTTACATTTTAAGTTTAAAGAATAAATTTTCAACTGAAAAAACGAATTTGCAATAAAATAGCCAAATCATCGACCAAAGAAATGAATTTTTGACTAAAATGAGGAATATTCAACAACAAAAATAAATTTTCAACTCAAAAGATGAATTTTCTACCAAAAAAGACCAATTTTCAACAAAATGCATGAATTTTCAATTCAAAAAGATAAATATGCAACCAAAAATAGAATAGTTAAATTTTCAGTAAAAAAAAATAATTTTCTACAAGAAATTGAATAGTTCAATTTTCAGTTAAAGAAAAGAGTTTTTAACCAGTTTGAGATTCCTTGACTTTCTGGAATTTCCTAACCTGCAGCAACCCTGTTGTTGTATTTTTTAATTTTATAACACTATTGTCCTTTCCAGTGATTGAACTTTGTATTTTCATCTTTTTGCTTCGACTTAACCAATTTTTATCATAAATTTTATTTAAAAATAACTTAGATTCCTTTTCGACAATCATCATAGTTTGTAATCAATTTTAAGATTAATTAGAAATTATTTATGGTTGATTATGAACCAATCTGTTTAGATTATTCCATTTTCCAATTAGGAAAAGAAACAATCAAAAATTTTAATGTATTTCTAACATTGCTAATATTTAATGCATTCTTCTTGATTTTCTTTCGAAAATTCAAGTGGAGGGCCGTTCGAACGCGTGTCGGTGTTACGGGGTTCTCAACTATGGCCTGTGGCCGATAACATTTTCTACTAAAAAGAATGATCTCTCTACCATAAAAGATGAATTCTTGATTTATAAGGAAAAATTTTGTATTCAAAATGATAAATGTTCAACAAAACAGTTGCATTTTTCACCAGGTTATAGACCTTCAACCAAAGGGTTGAATTTTCAACAAAATGTTCGAATGGTATATAATATGTCGTATTAAAATTTTGGATAGATATATCATAACATTTTTCTTCGTTTCTTGTTGCAGAGTTAAGTGCACAATCATTGCCTGTACCTAATATTGAACCTAATATTGCCGATCCTCGGGCCAGAACATTTTCTTCTCCTGGAAGGTCTTCTCCTTCTTCGCGGTCCAGGTCCATCTCTCCACGTGCATGGCATTCTCCTGCCAGGCTTCCTCCTGCCAGACCTTATTTTCCAGAAACGTCTTCTGCTTCAAGGGCCCCACCTCCATTCAGGTGCATGGTTCCGCCTACCAGGCTTCCTTCAAATGACAGACTTGGATGGGAACTTGATAATCTCAAATTTATTCGTGTTACTTGCCGTGCGAATCCAAGCCGGATATTCGAACTTCGGAAATACACTTTTTCCGCCGATACAGCAGTTAAATTAAAAACTAATAAGCTTAGCTATGAGCTTGCGCCGACTCAAGAACAAATTGTTCTATCAACATTCGACGGTGACGCCTTTGCAGTATTGGAGAGTACTAACGCTCTTGCTGGAATATATAGCTGTATTAACAGATGCAAACGAGTGAAAATAAACATGAAGATCGGCACTATTAAATCATTGACTTCAGAAGAAATTGATGAAACTCCAGTAGGTCGCCTACGCCCGATCAGAAAATTTTTTCAAATGAAGCTGGTAAAATCATCGTGAACTGTCATCATCCACAGTCTTCATTCACTTTCCCGGTTTTTATGCATAAAGAAGTGAGAACAAACAAATATTTCTTTATCTTTGTCAGAATGAAGATTTATTACCAACCGAACACTAGGTAACGTCCAAGTGGATGTTAGGTGCTTCTCCAGAGAAATGTGTCGAAATGTAGAAGAAATAATTCAATATGAAGCCTAACAATTCAAAGGAAACCTGAGTTCATTACTGATAGTAATAATAGGGTAATTAATATATCAGACGAAATTAATTTTAACGAGGTAAGAAAGGTGATCAATCTGGGTGGCGACTATGCTTCAAGTGAGAGTGGGGCTAAGGTGACAGTGGGGCTAAGCTGACACTTGCGTTTTTGAACAAACATTTCTTCAGACACATGACATTATAAAGGGCTTATACTTGCAAATCAACCGCCATTTCTAGCGCCCTCTAGTATCTGCATCTGGTACTTGCGTTGAACATTACAAATTTCAGTTTTTCAATTCGCCTACCTAGATTATAGATTTCTCGCAATATAGAAACAGAGCAAAATTCTTAAACTGGTCCGTGGCCTGTTTACCCGATTGAAAGCATACAGACATGAAGCCGGAATCCGTCCGGTTGACCTTCAAGTTTTCAGCCGGACATGAGTGACAATTCATTTTCATTGGCACATTTTGTTTTAACACAACTATTTTTTGATTTAAAGTTTACTTTATTTCATTTTGTGACATTTGGTGCAAGATACCAATGTGGTCCAGGCCCAACAAATTATTTACCACGTTAATTCACAAATAAATATATTTTTTAGACTAGCCTCATTGACAGAAATATTATAGAATTATACTTAGGTTAACAATTTTTTTTCTTAAAAATTACAAGTTACCTTCAGAATTATGTCGACAAAATTTCTTTCGTTCTTACAAAAGGATAATGAAATACAAATATGTCACAAGACCATGCAGAATAATCATTGCTAGCTTGTTAAGCCTTGTTAACCGAATTTATTATCAGCAGAGTCATAAGTTTTTTCTCAGTTAGAAACAATGTGGATCCCTGCTATCCTGTTATTATCATTCGCGGTTACCCACAATTATATTGGTAAATATAATAATATAATAAAAGTTTTTTGAATATACACAAAGAATTATGAAGTTTTTGCGAAGAACGATGTGTTCGACGTAATCAGCATCCAGATTTTCATCAACCAGTGATTTTTTGCAAAGTTGAACAAATTTCAAATCTTTAGAATGCTACGAAGTTATTTAGAGTTGACTGTAGTGTTTAGAATACTTTGAAATCTATTAAAATCCCTTAAAATAACTGAAATTTCTTTAATCTTTGAAATATTATGTAGGCTCAAAAGTCGTATGAGCAATTGACGACGCGTTGGCTTTCAAGGCATTTGTAAAAGAGTGATCTCAAGGAAAGGTAGATTTTAAATCATTTTAAAAAAATAGATAAGATTTTTAGGAACTTCGCACGATTTCAGAGAATCCTAACGATTCTAAATGATTTATCTTTATTTCAAATATGCCAAGAGATTTCCACCAATGTGAAGAAATTTGGAATCATTTCCACAAATTTTAAGGGATTAGCGGGTTTTTGAACTGTTAACACAAAGTTCAAGGAATGCAACCAATTTTTTTTTTTTTTTAAGATTTCAATAGATTTTAGGGGATTGCAAAGAATTTTTAAGTTTCAAGCAGATGAGTTTCAAAATACCGACATAGGATTACTTGAATTTTGAACGATACGTTCGGAATTGTTTCATTTTTAAGGCTTGAAGTTTCAATTAATTTATTTCTAAAACTTCTAATTATCACCTTATTCCAATGTCTTTACAATAATCAAAATTGTGAAGATAATAATTCAGAATTCTCTAATTTGTATCGGTAAAAATGACACTGAATTTTCATTTTTACATAGAAATCTTATTTTTGAGTGTTGAGAAATCTCTAATCACTATGAATGTATCTTGAAACTATATGATATTGTAGAGAAAATTATGGTCATTCATAATTTCATGAAATTCATTTTCAACTACAACTCTTTAAATTATCATAACTGGAAGCTAATTTAAAAAAAATTATTTTTGTTTTTACCAATTGATTGACTAGTCGTTCTGAAGTTTCGAGAAGAGTAGTTCATCCTCTTAGGTCTTAACAATTAAATAAATAAATAATTTATAACTGAAAGTACAAAAAAGCAAATGCTTTTGCTATACAGTACCTAGGATAGAGCAAAGTTTTCATAAAATATGGCCCATTAAATTATAAATACAAGCAAAGAGTAACACAAAATATCAAATTCACGAATAGTTCACCGATACTAAGGGCTCATTTTTATGAGTAAATACTAATACATAATTTAAGGTTAATTTAATTCTTCAGGCTTTCAATTTCAAATTGAATAATATTTGTGGAAAATACATTTATAATTAAAAAATTTTGGTTTGAACAATTCCGCAAAAGAGGTCTGCAAAGAAAACAACTGTTGAAACTATAGCCAAAAAATCGATCAGAAAGACATATAATATTACTATATAATATTACCTAACTCAAAAACCTGGCACCAAAGTGTTGCACAAAGATCCCCGGCGTGAGCGTACCAGGGGAGATCGCGCGCCACCCGCCCTATCATGGCATCTTGTTTACGTATCGTTCTATAACTCAAAGGCGAATAAATTTGCCACTCTGAAAATTGGCGATCTCATAGGAAAAAATCTCAGCTTTCTTTTGAAACTATTTTGAACCAAAAAAAAAGTGTCGAAATGTGAAAAAAAGTCAAATTTATTTTTAAATTTCAAAAAATAGTGTCAAATTTTCACTTTTTAAAAAAGTAGTTACAGCCAATGAAAAATTTGTGAAAAAATCTATCAAAAACATTTTAAGTGAGATTTTCTATAAAGCAATAGGAAAAAAGTTACAAATGTTTCAAAGTAAGGCCTTTCTTAAAAAACCAAAAATTGTACCCCTTCCACTTTGATGAATGATTATCAAAATTAACTCATTTTTGATGTGAGGAGTACTATCTAATAGGACTACAATTCGGCCACTTTTTAGCCCGATCGGACAACTTTCATTTTCGAGGTGGGTACACTTGAGAAATTATTCCCATATTTATATGTATAATTATTTTTAAACTCTACCTTTTAGTCTTTAAATATATATATCAAGTTAAAATTCGTAACTTGTTTCAAAAGCATCCAAAGGCCGAAATAAACATAGCCCAAACGTGATCGCAAAGTCACATACAGTATTATATATTTTTTATTCTGAACACGAATCTGTTCAAAAGAAGTGTCATTTACGATACCGACTGGGGGCATTTACGACTCGTAGGCCCCCAACCCCATTTCGAAATTTTCCACAAGGCCCCTTAAACCATACGCTCCCACATACAAAAAAACGTTGGAAAGGAGTCGAAGGTGTCAGTGAGTCGTAAATGCCCCCTGGTAATAGCGCCATAAAGGTTCACAGGCAGTAGTGCGGAGATTTCGAGGCGAAATCAGCGCGATCTGTCGACTCTCCGACATAGCGATGTAGACCACGGTGTGCTCACTCCTGTGGGCAAGGTGGCGAAACGAAAACAGTAATTGCAACGTCCCCTAGGCGGCACTGAAATGTATTCATTAACATTAGCAATCGCGAGCACTAGCGTCCAATGTCAGCGTCAAACTTGGCGTAAGACTTGCATCTTGTTTCCAGTTTGACGCTCCGATGGGACTCCATCCTGGAAAAAATCTAACCAAAAATTATTTTGCGTGGGCGAGCGTTCCTGTGTACTCTGCAGTTCTTTCTACGTCATCCTGATGTCGCTGATTTGCCTCGACACAATCTGTAAGTACCCCCGAGAAATGAATTAGAGTGGGCATACCGTGTTGCAGACTGACTTCAGAGTCGTTCCGTCCACTCGTAACAAGCCGAGAATGCTCGACCTTAGCCGACGGTCCTCTAGCGCACTTAAAAAGTGGGTAATTCCCATAATAACAGAATGCAATTATACGTCACGAACACCCTTAGTCCGGATCGTTTCGAATTTGAAGACACCTCGACAGATTTTCCAACTTTTACATAGCCTTCCCCTACGCCACCGACCCAAAATCGTTGTAAAAGGATCGAAGGTGCCTACGAGTTATAAATGTCCCCAAGTCTGGATCATTCCGAATACAAGGACACTTCGTTCTCTTTTCCACCTTTTACACGCCCCTGCGCTGCCCAACCCCAAGTGGGGACTTTTTCGAATTCGATAGGACCCCGACCCCTTTTTCAACTCGTCCACAAGCCCGCCCCCATCATATTTCCCCTTCAAAATCGTAAAAAGTGTCAGCCAGTGCCTACCAGTCGTAAATAACCCCAGTCGGAATCGTTTGAGGTTTTAGGAAGTAAATAAAATATGTATGTTTAAACAAAATCGAAGGTGATCGACCTTTATGCAGTTTCACCGGAAAATGGACTAAGGGATAATATTGATATATGACTCCAAGAACGCAAAGATTTTTTCAGGCTTCTAGAAGTGCCCCAGTTGGGTGTTCTGGCTTAAAAGATACACTGTGATATGATAGATGCAATATTTTTTTTAATATGGCGAATACGAAAAATTTTAGACATGCACTGCATTTTCCACAAAACCCTGCTGGAAGTAAAAAAAAGTATTTATCATTCAGGTGGGATATCTGTAAGGCCAGGTGCGGGTCCAAAGAAGTGACCTGAGTGGGGTGGGGGAAGGGCGGCGTCGGAAAATTATGTATGTTACAGCCAAACTATATAATCCGGATGGGTTGCCGTTGGCAATTGCGGTGGAAGGTCATTTTTGTTTAAATGTGTTTGAATTCCGAGGCTAAGTTTCCATCTAACGAAATTCAATGAGCGTAGCACAAACATTTTTGGTGAGACTGCACCTAGCCACTTCGTTAAAAGAAAGATCTTTTAAATTGAATGCTTTGCAACTCTATAGTTTTGAAAAACAAAAACCGTTCTTCTCTAATAATTAATTCAGAATTTATCTTGTTTTGTTAGATCTCGACAATTTAGTTAAAGATTTAACAATTTTTTTTTCAATTTGCATTTTTTTTAAAGTAATTTTCTCAACTGATAATATGACTAATCCAGTTTTGGCTCAAAATTATTCGCTTCTAGTGAAAAATTCCACTAATAAATTTTGTAAAAAAGATTTGTGGAGGTTCATTTGACTATTGGTCAAAATTTATTAGAGGAAATGACTCAGAGGTGTATATATAAAATTATACTGGTCTATAGTTTGTTGAAAAGATTAAGAATGGTAAAAATTAATCATATTTAATGTGCTAGAGTGAACATTAGGGTGGTCCACAAATGGATCGGACAAATTTTTTTAAATTTGTATGGGGATATCTCAGCAATTTGTTCGAATCTAGAAAAAAATAAATCCATTTTTCTTGTTTGAAGAGCCTTACAAAATTTTTATGTGTGGTTCACCACTTGGGCCCATTAATATCCAAGGTCTCTGTTTCAGGCGTCATTCACTCTACTCACATTCTTCTTATAAACTATTTATCGCCAAACTTTTCTGTCCTGGCATACTATTCTAGCTTCCTTCACGTCCATGCATTTTCTCATGCAAGCTCTCATATTTCTATGGCTTCTCATGTTTCTTCGGATTAATGTCTCATTCACAGATTCTAACCAGTCTTTCGGCGGTCTACCTCTGGGAATTCTGCCATTCACATTACCTTTATACACCTGTTTGGTCAGTCGTTCATCTTTCGTTCTTTCAACATGTCCAAACCACCTTAACTGATTTCTTTCCCATATGTCAAATAGTGTCTCCCCTGTACCACATTCTTTGAGGATTATCTCGTTTCGGACTTTGTCCATCAGTGTTTTCCCGCATATTAAATTTCATTAGAAACACTCTTTTCTATTTAAATCACCTTTTTTGTTTAGAAAGTCAACTGTTTTGCTAAAAATCCGTCTTTTTATGGAAATTCTATTATTTAACTCATAGTTCACCATATTGTTACGTTGGCTAATTAACAAGTCAACGTACTAGAACCGTACCATTAGGTTTAAATGATCTCTTCTGTTTGGAAACTCAACTGTTTTGTTAAAAATCCGTCTTTTTGGATTCAATGTTCATTTCCTAAGTTAAATTTCATCACATTGTCACGCTGGCAATTAAAAACTAATTTCATTAGAAACACTCTTTTCTATTTAAATCACCTTTTTTGTTTAGAAAGTCAACTGTTTTGCTAAAAATCCGTATTTTTTATTGAAATTTTATTATTCAACTCATAGTTCACCATATTGGTACGTTGGCTAATTAACAAGTCAACATACTGGAAGCATAATATTATGTTTAAATTACCTTTTCTGTTTGGCAATTCAACTGTTTTGTTAAAAATCCATCTTTTCGGATTGAAAATTCAATTGTTAGTTAAAAGTCCACCACATTGTCACGTTGACAATTGGCAACTGATTACACCTGAAATACATTATTTTGTTAAAAGAATTTTTGTTTGTTGGAAAATTCAACTGTTTTGTTAAGAATCCGTCTTCTTTTATTGAAAGTTGATTATATAAGTCATAGTTCACAACATTGTTACTTTGGCTAATTAACAAGTCAACGTACTAGAAGCATACTATTAGGTTTAAATTATCTTTTCTGTTTGGCAATTCAACTGTTTTGTTAAAAATCCATCTTTTTGGATTGAAAATTCATTACTTAGTTGAAAGTCCACCACATTGTCACGTTGGCAATTGGCAACTGATTACACCTGAAATACATTATTTTGTTAGAATAATTTCTGTTTGTTTGAAAATTCAATTATTTTATCAAAAATCCGTCTTTTTTTATTAAAAGTTTATTTTTTAGCTCATAGTTCACCATATTGTTGCGTTGGCTTATTAACAAGTCAACGTACTAGAAGCATACTATTTGGTATAAATTATCTTTTCTATTTAGAAACTCAACCGTTTTGTGAAAAATCCATCTTTTTGGATTGAAAATTCATTTTTTAGTTAAAAGTCCACCACATTGTCGCGTTGGCAATTGGCAACTGATTACACCTGAAATACATTATTTTGTTAAAATAATTTTTGTTTGTTTGAAAATTCAACTGTTTTGTTGAAAATCTGTATTTTTTTATTAAAAGTTTATTTTTTAGTTCACAGTTCACCATATTGTTACGTTGGCCAATTAACAAATCAACGTACTAGAAGCATACTATTTGGTATTAATTATCTTTTCTGTTAGGAAATTCAACTTTTTTGTTGAAAATCCATCTTTTTAGATTGAAAGTTTATTTCCTAAGTTAAATTTTATTACACTGTCACGTTCGCAATTTGCAACCGATCTCACTAGAAACACACTATTTTGGTTAAGTCATCTTTTTTATTTGAAAATTCATCTATTTCATTAAAAATCCGTCTTTTATATTCAAACTTTATTAATTAACTCATAGTTCACCATATTTTTACGTTGGCTAATTAACAAGTCAACGTACTACATCATACTATTTTTTATAAATTGTCTTTTCTATTTGGAAATTTGACTGTTTTGTTTAAAACCCTTCTTTTTGGATTGAAAGTTTACTTTTTAGCTTTCAGTTGACCACATTATTGCGTTGGCAATTGGCAACTGAACTGACTAGAAACACTCTGTTTTGTTTAAATTATCTTATTTATTTGAAAATTCTATTATTTTGTTAAAAATCTGTCTTTTTTATTGAAAGTTTATTATTTAACTCATAGAATATCATATTATTACGTTGGCTAATTAACATCTCAACGTACTAGAAGCATACTATTTGGTAATAATTATTTTTTCTATTTCGAAATTCAACTGTTCAGTTAGAAATTTGTATTTTTGGATTGAAAGTTCATTTGCTAACTTAAGTGAATCACATTGTCACGTTGGCAATTGGCAACCGATCTTACCAGAAACACATTATTTTGTTTAAGTTATCTTTTTCATTTGAAAATTGAAGTATTTTGTTAAAAATCTGTCTTTTTTATTGGAAGTTTATTTTTAAACGCATAGTTCACCATATTATTACGTTGGCTAATTAACAAGTCAACGTACCAGAAGCGTACTATGTAGTATAAATTGTATTTTCTATTTGGGAACTCAACTGTTTTGTGAAAAATCCATATTTTTGAATTGGAAATTCATTTCTTAGATAAAAGTCCACCACATTGTCACGTTGGCAATTTCCAACCTATCTCACTAGAAACACACTATTTTGTTTAAATGATCTTTTTCATTTGAACATTCAATTATTTTATTAAAAACCCGTTTCTTTTTGTTGAATCTTCATTATTCAACTAGTAGTTCACTATATTGTTACGTTGGCTAATTAACAAGTCAACGTACTGGAATCATACAATTTGGTATAAGTTATCTTTTGGGTTGAAAATTCAACTATTCTACTGAAAATCTATCTTTTTGGACTGAAAGTTAATTTCCTAAATTAAAGCTTATCACATTGTCACGTTGGCAATTTCCAACCTATCGCACTAGAAAGAATCACCTTTTTTGTTTAGAAATTCAACTGTTTTGCTAAAGATCTGTCTTTTTTATCGAAATTCTATCATTTAACTCGTAGTTCACCATATTGTTACGTTGGATAATTAACAAGTCAACGTGTTACAAGCATACTGTTTGGTATAAATTGTCTCTTGTATTTGGTAACTCAACTGTTTTGTTAAAAATCCATCTTTTTGGATTAAAAATTTATTTCTTAGTTAAAATACCACCACATTGTCACGTTGCCAATAGGTAACTGATTACACCTGAAATACATTATTTTGTCCACAACATTTTTGTTTGTTTGAAAATTAACTGTTTTGTTGAAAATCCATATTTTTTTATTAAAATTTTGTTTTCTAGCTCACAGTTCACCATATTTTTAGGTTGGCAAATCAACAAGTCAACGTACTAGAAGCATACCATTAGGTTTAAATTATCTTTTCCGTTTAGAAATTCAACTGTTTTGTTAAATATCCACCTTTTTGGATTGAAAATTCATTACTTAGTTAAAAGTCCACCACATTGTCACGTTTGCAATTGACAACTGATTTCACTTGAAATACATTATTGTGTTTAAATAATTTTTGTTTGTTTGAAAAGTATCTATTTTGTTGAAAATCCGTCTTTTTTGTTTGAAAGTTTATTATTCAAGTCATAGTTCACCATATTGTTACGTTGGCTAACTAACAAGTCAATGTACTAGAACCATACTATTATGCTTAAATTATCTCTTCTGTTTGGCAATGCAACCCTTTTGTTAAAAGTTCATCTTTTTAGATTATTATATATATATATATATATATAAACTAAAAAACTATATATATATATAAACGATTTGGTAGAAACTTAAATTATTTGGTTGAAAATTAATTTTTTAACAATTCATATTTTTGGTTCAAAATTAACTATCAGGTAAAAAATTAAACTATTTCAATGAAAATTTGACTTTTTCGTAGAAAATTAACTTTTTTGTTAAAAAATGATATTTTTGGGTTGAAAATTCAACAGTTTTGTAGATAATTTGTTCTTTTGGCTTCAAAATTATAAAATTTGGTTGAAAATTTATTTTCTTGAAAATTCTTGATTTTTGGTAGAACATTAATCTTCTTGTTGGAAAATTCATCTTCATGATTGAAAGTTTCACTTTTTTATTCAAAAGTCGTTTTTTTTCTGTATTAAAAATTAATTTTTCCATATGAAAATTTCTCTATTCAATTTTTCTTCAGAAATTTATCTTTAATAAGTTTTAAATAAATAAAAATAAATAAATAAATAAAATTTAAATCTTAGGAGCCTAAACTGTTTTTCATATTCCATTCAATATATGGTATTTTGATTGATTTCATTTGAAAGAATTCATTCCTTCATCATTTCCCGATTTTTAAATTTTTGTTATTTTCAATATTTATGTTAATACAAATAACAAAGAAAATAAATTTTTTAGTTTTTCTTTTTTATTTTCATGGAATAAGTTTTCCTATGTTCAACATCACTGGACTAGATGTGCAGGGATGTTTAAAAGCGAAAAAAATTATTATCTGTCAATTTCAATTGTTATAAATAAATTAAATTAACAATTAGTCTACATTATGGAATTTTCGTTTTCATTTTATATTCTTGCATTTGAATTACTTGCTTTCATTAACAAAATGACACTTGATCCTACAAATTTGTCATCCGATATTTTAAAATAATTTTATAAACAAATTATATAAACAAATGCCCAGTGTGGACATTTAAAGTTAGAGAAAAATATTATTTTCTTTTAACTTGGTTAAAATTATGTTGTCGGTGATGTTTAATGATGATAATTTGTAATCAGAAGTTTTCTGTTAAATTTATAAACAAATTATATAAACAAATGCCCAGTGTGGACATTTAAAGGCAGAGAGAAATATTCTTTTTTCTTAGTATTGTTAAAATTAAGCTGTCAGTGATATTTAATGATGAAAATTTGTAATCTGACATTTTTTATTAATTTAATAAACAAATTATATAAACAATAGCCTAGTATTGACGTTCAAAGGCAGAAAAAATTCACCTTTTCCCTTAATTTTTGGAAATTATGTCTTTAATAACGTTTATTGATTAAATTTTGTTATTCGATATTTTCTTGTTAATTCTGTAAACAAATTCTATAAACAAATGCCAAATGTAAACTCCTAAAATGATTTTTACTCATGAAAATTTGCTATTTATTATTTTTTCTTCATTTTATGAACAGATCATAAGAAGAAATACTTGTTGAATAATTTGTTTATAAAATTAGTAAAAAATATCAAATGACAAATTTTTATGATCAAGCACTATTTTTTGAATAAAAGCAAGTAATTCAAACATAAAAATGTACTTTGAAAACGAAAAATTCTTAACGTAGACTATTTGTTAATTTATTTTTTTTATAACAATTGACTTTACTAGATAATAATTTTTTTTCGCTTTCAAACATTCTTGTGCATCTAGCCGAGCGATGGTGAACATAAAAAATTTTTTCCACGAACATAAAAAAGAAAAACCAAAAAATCGATTTTTTCGCTATTTGCATCAACGAAAATGTTTAAACAAAAAAAAAAATTAAAAATCGGCCTAAACAAATCTCTTCAAAACTGAATGATAAATTTTTTACAAAAAAATTCCATTGTAGGGGGGGGGGGAGACAAAACTACGTTTAGATCCATAAGGCCCCGAAAATTGGGCCTTATGAATTAAAAATGGCACTATTTTGACTTTTTCCTGGAAACATTTCTTTATATCCCTTAATCATTTTCAATTTTTTTAAATTATTCTCTGGATCGAATTGAAAATAGCAAAATCGTTCGGCTTCAAAGCTTCTCTTCCGCATGGTTTGACTCGGTCTCTATAACTATAGTCCACAACGCCGACTATGGTGACTTTACGATTCTACACCATGAAAATAGTCTTCGTAATAAAAGAGCAGGCTGGGAAGAATGCTAGATGTATAGCGCAATTTAAAACGGTTTTATTACGAATTGTAGTGGGAAATCTGCCTTACCGACCGAGTAACTTGGGCCTTACGGCCCCATAGTTTTCTTATTGGAATCAATGGAATCTTCTGCTTGGGAACAATTTGTAAAAGTAGTGAACGAATCCATCGACAATTTGTAAAAATTACATTTGGGCCTTATAGTCCCAAAAAGTTTTAATATGGATCTTGCTTTCAAAAATAATCAAAAGATATTGAAAAGAAGTGTTGAAAAAAAACGTCTTCAATACTCAGAAATTTAATTTGGTTCCGCAGTTTTGGGGCTATATTTTGAAACGCTCAAATTTGGGCCTTATAGCCCCAAAAAGTCCAAATTTGGATGTAGCTTTCAAAAAGAATCAAAAGATATTAAGTAAAGGTGTTTTAAAAAAAACCAACTTCAATATCACAAATTTAATATGGGTGAGTAGTTTTGGGACTGAATTCTAAAACGCTCAAATTAGGACTCTATAGTTCCCAATAGTTCGAATATGTATCTTGGTTTTAAAAATAATACAAAAATATTAGATAAAAGTGTTTTTGAAGAAAGATATATTCAATATTCACTAATTTAATTTGAGTCCGTAGTTTTTTGCCTGAATTTCCAAACGCTCAAATTAGGACCCTATAGTCCCAAAAAGTTCGAATTTGGATCTTTCTTTAAAAAATAATCAAAATATATTAAATAAAAAGCGTTTTAAAAGAAGATACCTTCAATATTCACTAATTTAATTGGAGTCCGTAGTTTTGGGCCTGAGTTTCCAAACGCTCAAGTTTGAGCCTTATAATCCCAAAAAGTTCGAATTTTGATCTTTCTTTAAAAAAGAATCAAAAGATATTAAATAAAAAGTGTTTTCAAAAGAAGATACCTTCAATATTCACTAATTTCATTTGAGTCTGTAGTTTTGGGCCTGAATTTAAAAAGCTCATGTTTGGGCCTTATAATCCCAAAAAGTTCGAATTTGGATCTTGCTTTAAAAAAGAATCAAAAGATATTAAATAAAAAGTGTATACAAAAAAACACCTTCAAGATTCACAAATTTAATTTAAGTCCGTAGTTTTGGGCCTGAGTTTCCAAACGCTCAAGTTTGGGCCTTATAATCCGAAAAAGTTCGAATTTGGATCTTTCTTTGAAAAAGAATCAAAAGATATTAAATAAAAAGTGTTTTCAAAAGAAGATACCTTCAATATTCACTAATTTCATTTGAGTATATTTGAATTTTAATCGTGCATTTTCCTTTATGTGCGCCGCATTCGCTGCCGCTCCCTTATTTTTTCCTGAGACCTGTTTTTTTGTGATCTCTATCTATGATAAATTAAAACAGATTATAAGAATTGTGTTCAATACAATTTTTACCAAAAGTTTTAGTTGTTTTCTGATGTTCAACATTTTCCCAATGGACAAAGTTTCAATTAACTGCACAGAACAAATTAAAAATTGTAAAAATCTGGGACCTACGGCTGCTACGCACTCAACCGCAAAAATACTGGCTGTACTATATAA
Organism: Andricus grossulariae; assembly: GCA_011634705.1. Taxonomy (NCBI): domain Eukaryota; kingdom Metazoa; phylum Arthropoda; class Insecta; order Hymenoptera; family Cynipidae; genus Andricus; species Andricus grossulariae. The sequence continues at coordinate 23,243,744 of JAABKJ010075445.1, read as the reverse complement.
AAAATATCAGACGGTTTTCTTCATTTCTAACCTATTAAATAATAATGATTGAAACAGATAACCTGTATTATTAAAACAAATTATTGGAATTTTAATATGAATTCTATAAGATTAGTAAGAAATTTCAAAAGCGTTATCATAATGCTATTGCAATGTGCATTCCATGAAATATTCTATAAATTTCGAAAATGTTTCAACACTGCTGTTGCAAGTTAGTAAACACTAAATATAAATAATTTAACCCAATGAGAAATCGCAATGCTGATTTTTCACTATACTTTAAAGTACTTCAATGTTTACGCTGACAAGTGCGTACGAATTTCTGATTCCCGAGTCACTAATGATGCGACAGATTATAAAAAATTATCGAAATATTCAAAAAAGAGTGACTTTTTTGTTAGTGAATTTGTGAAATAATTTTTTCTCAAATGTTAAAAATTAAAACATTTGTTTCGAAAGAAATTTTACCGCAGCTAATAAAGTGAGTTATGTCCTTGCGGGATATAGCGCTATTGGTGCGAGAAGTTTTTTTCTAGCGGGCAAATTTTTAGGTGTTTGTCAGGTTAAAACACATTTTTTCAGGCAATTGAAATTATCATGTATAAATTCATCAAAAATTAATGAGGAAGAATTAAAATTAGAACCCCTTCAATTCATCAGGAATTATTTTTCAACGAACGTTATTAATAACTCAGACTATACTTTTTTTAGGTGTGTGCAAGCACAGCATTGCCAATTTTTTCATGTCATTCATTTTGAAGCACACAAGATTTAATTTTCAATGAGTTCGATTAAAAACTCTTTCTAATACAAAAAGTTTATTTTTTCTAAATTTTTTTCTCAGGATTGAAAGCGTGAATTTTTGTTATATCAACACTTTTAATCAAATGGAAGGAAGGACATTTTTAGTTGTGAATCTAAAAGGGATTTTTTATTTTTGACATTTTGGTTCATATTCTAGATCAGTTAAAGAAGGCAATTCTGTAATTTCGACATTTTTATATTATTTATTAAAAAGATGCTAAGCTTGTTGACCTATACAAACTGTTTACCTCAAAAGAAAAATACATTCATGCAGGCAGATAAAATTATAATATTAGGAGATTTACGGCGTGTTTTGAATTTTGATATGAGAACATGTCCTTAATCAAAGAGAAGGAAGAATGCCAAAGAAATAAAGAGAAAAAATTAGAAATTATTACAGTGCCAACCAAAATGAACTATTTTAAATCTTAAGTGTTTTTTTTGCCAAATCTAGAAAAGCGCTCCTACAAATTTTGAAAAATTATAAAATCAAGAGTAAATCCAATTCTCTAAGGTCGTTAACAATCATGTTTAAAAAAACTAACATCCATTTTTACTAAAAACAAAATCCCCAAATTTGAAAAAAGTTACATTTTATTGTTTAATTTCATTATATACATTCAAAATTTAGGAGTTCGAAATTATGTGTTTTTAAAGTTCAACCCTTCCAAAAACGTTGAAAATTATATGATACCGAATTGGAGGCTTCAAAAAAGAACAAATTCTAACTCAAAGCATTAAAAATTGAACAAAATCAAGCCAAGGGAACAACGTCATGTTGAAGAAAATTTTATAAAATGGGAAACTGATATGCTAGCAAACTCTCACATTCATATGATCATCAGAAGAAAATAAGTATAGAAATAATTAAAGTAAAGTATTGAAAGGACTTACGAAAAAAATAGAGAAACTACAAAGAAAAATTCTTTCTGCATTTCACCCAGGACTTTAAATTATTTCCAGGGACCTGAACGGTATTCCTTGGACAATTTGGATAAATAACTTAAATTTAATCCGAAAGATTTCAAATGATTAAAACCTATTATAATGGATTTTTACCATTTATGAAGATTTCAAGAGACTTTAGGGTATAAATTAAATTTTCGTTTGACTAGATATCTACAGATTTCAACAATTTGAAGAGACTCTCAAGAAATCAAATGAATTGAAATAATTTTAAAGATTGTACGTTATTTGAAAGAATTACAAGAATTTCAAGAGATTTAAAGAAAGTCGAGGGATTTCAAAGAATTTTTCAGGATTTCAAAAAACATTAAGGGATTTCCAGAACAGTGAATTCAGAGAAAAAAAGTGAAAGCGATTTTTAGGGATTAAAAGTATTTAATGGGATTTTACAAGATCTAAAGGATTATATGGGATTTTGAAGATTTCTAGGATTCAAGGGATATAAAGTGATTAATAAAATTAAAAAAGATTTTAACGTTTTCAAGTTATTTGAAGAGATTCAAAAGAAGTTCAAGAGCTCAAACACTATTTAAGGGATGTCAGAGACTTGTTTAAGAGTATCAACAATTTCAGAGAATAAGTTTAATTTCTGATGATTATGACGATGATGATAATAATCGTTTATAATGATATAATGTCCAGTTAAGCAGCTAAAAATGTATTTGAAATGTGAAAGTAACTAAAAAAGTAATGACAGTTGATTTCTTGCAAAAGTATCTAAGAAAATGTTACATTTTCAAATGGTAACGACAACAATAATTAGTTACTCTTTTGTGATGTAACCGTAACGATAATCAGTTTCTTTTAAATGACAGAAAAACTCGCGAGGCAAAAAACACGTGAAAACATGTGAAAACCATTATTATGTTCGATGAATTCGCTGGTGCCTCGTCATAATTGACACCGACTAACCACGTCCTGATATACCATGAGCTTGTGATAATTTCTGGTGCTGAAAACACTGTCCTGAATAGGAATTATGAATCTTTTCATTTCTGGTAAAAGTACGCCCTTTTTCAGCCAGAAGTTGGATGCCTCATCATCCACTTTATGTAGATCTAACGTTTTGGCCTGCTCGCCGTGAATGACTTTTATTCTTCATTACGTTTCTGATTCCTTTATGATTTTTGCGTGTAATCGAGATCGGCTTTACAGGTCAAGCGCAATATTTCGTTTGAGGTTCAAATAGTCTCGCGACTGCATAGCCTGTTACCTGCACACCTTCTTGATAACTACAGCTCTACCAGCTCATCAGCGTCGGGGTGAAACGCCAATACATAGAAGTTTTGAAAGCCAAAAAGCACGTCATTCGAAGTTAATATGCGTATGAATGAAAAACGTTTCATTCGTTGCCGCAGTTTTGCCATCTTGAGAATTACTTAGAAAATTTTATTGGGCGATAGATGCCGCTAGGGAGACTTGCCGCAGTTTTGCCATCCGTAGAACTACTAAGAAAATTGTCTTGGGCGAGAGATGCCGCAGATGTAACAATCCATCATGGTAAGCTTGCCGCAGATATGACAATTAGTTCTGTGAGACTTGCCATAGTTTTGCCGCTTTGATGTGGATTTGAAAATTTTTCTCGGATGAGTGATGCCGCTGGGGAGACTTGCCGTGGAAGAGAGATGCCGCAGATGTGACAATCAATCCTGGGAGACTTACCTCAGTTTTGCCATTTTGACGTGGTCTTGAAAATTTTTTCTGGATGAGAGATGCCACTGGGGAGTCTTGGTTGGAGATGCCACAGATGTGACAATTAGTCCTGTGAGCCTTGCTGCAGTTTTGTCAGTTTTATATGGACGTGAACATTTTTGCCTGGTGAGAGATGCCGCCGGTGAGACAATATGTCCTGGGAGACTCGCCGGAGTTTTGCCATTTTTATTTGGACTTACATTTTTTTGGAGGGGAGATATGCCACTGTGAGACTTGTCACTGGTGAGAGATGCCGCAAAAATGTCTATTTCACTGTGAGAAATGCCGCGCGGGAGAGAAGCCGCTAGGTAGTGGTGCCGCAGTTGTGACATGTCGCAGATGTGACATTTGGCAGATGTGAGATGCCGCGGGTGTGACTTGCCGCAGAGAGACTTGCCGCGTGTGAGATGATATGGACCCGTCGTAATTCCATAAAATAATCATTTTCACGATTTTAGAAGAAAAAGTGGTTTAAACAAATAAAAATGGTTTAAATGATTACAGAATATTTTAAACAACAACTACTACTCTTGACATTCATCAACTTTGTATAATTTATCCCGTGCGATAATATATTTCAACGATTGACAGGAAACTCGTCACTTATTGGTTAAAAATAATTCATGCTGAGAAAATTTCAAAGTACCGTCTTTAACATGAATTTGATAGAAAACTGCTATTTTGCATATTTTGGGGAAATTTACTGGAACAATATAGGGAGATTGAGGTGTCGATATTAAAAGCTATTGAGTGGAAATTATTTCTCAAATACTCCTTAAGAGGTGACTATATTTAAATTCGCAACAAGTTTATAACAAGTAGCTTTTTCTTTTTTTTTTTTTTTTTAAATCGGGTTTTTCCCATTTAAAAAGCACGGGGGCACGGGTTAATATTGAAACAAAATTACGGAGTTTCTTTTTCGGGAAAACGAATAAATGGGGGGGGGGGATATCGCCAAAAATCGAAGGTCGAGGTCTCACAGGTATAAATTTGGACCACCCTAGTGTACAGCCGGCCTGATTTGAAATGAATTCCGTCAAATATTAAATTTTATCTTTCAGAATTTTATCCTGTAGTTTCCTTCCGTAAAATCAATACTGTCTAAAATATCTGTCGATTGTACTGTGATAAAAACTAGCCAATTCCTTTATGAAAACAAATATAAAATACTAATTTACACAACAAAAATAGGGTAAAAGGGGTTTTATAAATAAATTTTAAGTTACAAATGCATTAAGATTTTTCAAGAATCATCTAACAGTGTAAAGCTGACCATTAAAAACATGCGAAAAACAATGTCATAAACTCATTCTACATAATATATCAAATAAGAAGCGATATATATTTTTGTTAGCTTAAGGATTTTGACATAAATTGCCGTGCCGAACCTTGAAAACACATGTGCAAAGTTTTATTTACCTTAAACCATCATTTGATCGTCAGATATTGTATGATGAAATTAAGTTACAAAGCCTGGATTTCGCAAGAAAGAATTTAGATAGAGGGTTTCCACTAGTATTTTATTGCTTTAGAATAGAATATTTTTAACGGAATTTCCTTCAATTTAGTGTATTATTTTTCTTAACTTTGTGCCAACAATCAGAAAGCAATATTTTGTAAATGTAAGCAGGCTAGGTCACTTTTGCAATTTCAGAATAGGGCCCTTATATTATTTCAATAGAGTTAAAAATGTTACACCAGAGCGTTATATTATTATTTTTTTCTATTTTCTACTTTTCCCATTTGTACAGCCTTTTCTAATTATAATTTTAACTTATCGAATTAGTAATTTTTCACTCGTCTTCAGGGGCCGACTTTGCGTAATTGAAATCTGTAAAATTTCACTAGTAATTAGATGAGTTGTGACAATGTTGATTTTGGGATGCAATAAAGTATCTTTTCCGTAAAAAGGAAGCTAGAAAATTAAAATAAACTTCATTAGACACTCAAGTTTGATCTTATTCAAGGCTTAATTAAATCTTCATCCAAATGATTTTTATAAAGGTTGCTAAATAAATGAAATTTTTTTATGGAAAATTAGAAAAATGGACAACCGAAGAAAATCTTTAAAATCGAAAAGGGAACTCTTTTGAAAAGTTATGGAGGACGATTCTGATTGTGTATACTCAATTTGGAGACCATTGATCCCTTACTATTTTAAGATTCTAAAAAATTCTTATCTTTCTTAACTTTGTTCAAACAAGCAGAAGGCAATGTTTTCAAATTGAGGCAGACTACATCATCACGTTTACGATTTCACAGTGCGTGACCTTATTATTTCGATGGTGTTGGGAATGCTACATCATCCCGCTATTTTATTAACTTTTCTATTTTTCACGTGTTCCATTTCAATAACTTTTTTCATTATTAAAAACAGTCCTCAGTAAATTTATTTATTTCTATCAAACAATAAGTTTCTTTCCGCTATTGAATTAGGAAATATTTTGACCAATCAAATTAGTAATTTCCTACCATTCTTTTGCGGCTCACTTCTCGCTAATCGAATCTGTAAAAGTTCACTCGTAATTAGTTGCATTTTTTCAATTTCGATTCAGAGAGACCTCAAAGTATCCTTCGCATGAGGAAAAAATCTAAACAATTAGAATAACTTTATTTAGGCATTCAAGTTCATACTTATTCAAGCTGATGCTCATTGAAGGCAAAACATTTGTTCAAATTTTGCTAAATAATTGCAATTTTTTAGGGAATATAAGAAAAATATACACCCGAAGAACATTTTTACAATCAAAAAAATAACTATGTTGAAAAATAGGTCATAGATACGCTAAATATGCATAAATAATTTATATACCATATTGATCCATTATAATTATTAATATTATTATATTATAATTAAATTCTTATATATATATTGTATTGTATATATATTGTATTGAAATATATATTGTATAATTATATATTGTATTGTATTGAATATATATATATATATATATATGTATTGAACAATCTTGAATCATACATTGAACAAGTCAAAGTTGCTGACAATCAAGCAGCATATTGTTGGCAAAATACGGCTGTTATCTGACGGAAGGAGGAAAATACAGATGAGCACATTTTTCGCAAAATGAATAGCCTCTCCTGTCCTTCCTGACCTGCAAAGGCTAGAACAAGACTGGATTTGAGGGTTCTGGGGAAGAGGAGGTGATAAGAAATATTCATGCATTCGCAGCTTCAATTATTCAGAGTTTGGGTGGGATTCCACCCATACGTTGCTGTTCTTGGGTTATATTATTCATGATTCTTTTCAATTATTGGAAAAGAGCTATTTTTCAATTAAAAAGTTTTAATTTTGGGAATTGAGTTCACTTTTTCGATATTTGTTAATTTACTTTTCGAATCTCTTCCTCAATACCAAAAAAGTAGTGCATGCAAAATTAAAACAGTTTATGAAAAGTAGGAAACTAGCTTCCTATGTTTGAGCAAAAAATCGAAATTTCCCTTCGATCTCAAATCACAATAGCTTATTTTATTTTCTAAAGGATTCCTAACTATTTGTAACGTTGTTATAAACATTATTTTTTTAAGGAAGTAGTACAGTTATCCTTAATTATTTATTTTTTATATTGAAATGAAGTTCAGTAAATTGATATAAAATTACATTTTCTGAGTAATATTGAATAAACACGTAATGAATAAAACTGTGGTAAATACATTATTTAATGCAGTGACTCATTGTTGGATAAATTTCCTTGAAAATTATACAAATATTCTCGTCGAGCTGTGACACGAGGCGTGAATAAAGCAATGCCAACTATGTCAGCTGTGTAAATAATTCTAGTTACCTCATTTTGAAGGAAAATGACTTGAAATAGGTTACCATGGTGAGGGTGACGTGCCCTAATTACAAGTTTCGCAATCGCCTTCTTATTATATCAATAAAGTTAAAAATGTTTCACAATCGCCTTCTCTTATTAAGCTTTTCGAGTCAGATTTGGAGAATGTTAAAAATTTATCTCTTTGGTCGAAATTTGATCTTTCTTTATTGAAAATGTCAATGCTTGGTCGAAAATTTATAAGTGACGGTCGATAATGCAACTATTGGTTTGAATGTTTGTCTTTTTGGTAGAAAAAAACTATTCTTGATTCTAAATTGAAATCGATTTTCATAAAAATATCAATTAATACATTTTTCGTTAACAGTTTACCTTTTTTCTTTAAAAATCTCGGCTGTGGTTGCAAACTTCACATACGTTGAAAAAGTTCCTTCTGCACCCGTTGAAAAAAATACTATTCATCATTAATATTTTTATATTGTAATTTGAAAATTATACTCTATAATGTATATTTATTATTCGTTTCAAACCCTAGATGCATCTTTAATCGGTATGAAATGAATGAGCGCGCTTTCAGGGGCCGTCCATATACCACGCGGACAATTTTTTTATCATTTTGCCCCACCCCCTTGTGGAAAACCTTGACTTTTATGACTCCACCCCCCCCCCACTAAATCCTCTATCCGTGTGGACTAATTCCATATTTTACGAAAATTTGGATATTCGTGTCATTCAGATTTTCTATTTTCTCATGTTTTTTCTTAAAAGAAAGATTTTAGCTAGAACCCCCGGCTCCCCTCGTGAATAATCGTGGAATTTTGACACATCGACCCCTCCCTCTCCTATAACTGTCTACATTGAATATGGCTGAACCCATATATAGAACCGAATATCTCTAATATGGTCTTAGCTAATCGATAATTGAAAATATTTCAGGAAAGTTAATGGATGTGCATAATAGTGTAGCATTTTCATGATTTTAACATAATTTTGCCCGCAAGGATGATAAATACGAGATTTATCAATTTCATGTCTTAAATTATCCTAATTTTTCCCTGTAGGTAGTAACGTAATGAAAGTTATAGATATTATATTATTATATATTTACCAATAGAATCCAGGAAAACGGCAACAGCCAGGAATAGTGTCCCGGCGGTGATCTTCATTCTCTTTTATTATACTCGATGACAGCAGGTGATGCTGATTGACGAAGAGGAGGATTTTTCTACAAGATGCTTCAGTATATATACTAGTGGGCTCTCCACATACAACTAAGACGATTGTAATTTTCTGACTCCCCCTTTCTCATCTCCTGCCCCACCCGCCCGAAAAGTTGTTCACGTGATATATGGATGTCTAATAATTACTATCTTCCTCGACTTTATGAATTGAAGTCAAGAAAACCAAAATAAGCTCATTTAGGAGTAAAATTACGTATGGATGCTTTATTATATTTTCTTGCATAGCTGTCTATTTAGAAGAAATAGAAACATTTGAAAATTATATCAAAGTATGCTCACAGCTTAAAGAAAGTCTCTAGAAAAAGAGATCTTCATTGGTCCGACTTTATGTCTTTCATAGCTTCAATTATTAAACATATTCGTACGATAGATTCATGTGATAAAATAATCGATAATTATCATTTTTGAGCGATATGTGATTTTTTCTTGTCATTTTATCGCGACCACAGATAAAACGATAGGGAAATCTAGAAAAAATTATTAGGACAGAAACTGATAGTTGAAAAATAATAGGCACGTAATTTTGTACTCATATTTTTTTATGCTAATAGCAGGTCAACCATCGTCGAGTTTTCAACCAATTATACAAATTTCTAACCAAGAAGATTACTTTTCCTACACTAATGTAATTATCCAATTAGAGACACACTAAAAATACCCTAGATTAATTAATCATAGTAGAGTTTTCCTAGATATGAGGTAAGAACGAACGAAATCAAAGCCTCATGCCTAATAACTCTATTTAGTAAATTTGCAAAAACTGTTTTTTTTATTAGCACTATATTAAAGAAGATAACTACTTTTTATATGGTATTTCATTTTAGCTACATCATTTTATTCTTTGAAAAACTCCGGGATGTTTTAAACCCCATAATAATAATACTGAGCAAACCTCTGATATTAAATTGAAAAAATTATCAGCTGTTTCAAATGAAGAAATTAAGAAATTATTTTGTTGATAGTACTAGGGGTGGCTTTTCAGAATTTCTAAATATTTTTATGAGGTTGCGAAAATAACAGAGAGTTTTCTAAAGATGAATTTTGGGACTGATAGTAATTTAAAAATGTATTGGTGTGAAATAAAACCTCAAGTTTTTTCTATGTAATTTTTGTTTTTTCATCGAATTTGAAAACTTAGGATCTATTTTACATAAAGAAATTTTAGGACCGTTTCGTTAAAAGTGCTAAAAGTAAAATTTAGAGTGGTTTGAAACTATTATGGAGTTACAAAAACAGCATAGACTTTTCTGAAGGTAACTTTTGCGACTATTTTCAATTTGAAAATTTACTGGTTGTTTTGAATGGAGTAAAAAAGACACCTTATGTTAGAATAAAATTATATATGCATATATATATATTTCTGTTTCTGATGTCAATGGCCTGGATTGACTACCGGAAAGCTTTCGATTCAACCTCTCATAGACTTATCATCTGTCTGTTGAAAAGCTTACTGGAATTTCTCATTCTCCACCACTCAACGTATCAGTGCTACGAAGCCTGATATTGTCCTCCAGGATCTGAAAACGAAGATCATTTACTTAGTCAACTCAACAAGATTCCGGCTTGCCAGCGTCAGGCTCACTCCATCGCGAACCGGATGCAAAAGCAACTGCCATTTAAAAATGACACCGGCTCCCCATAGGACCCCGGTAAATCTCACTCATGGCCACGTCTCACAACCGTGAGATGGGTGGTCATTGGCGCTGCGGTAACATATATATATATTTATATATATATATATATATATCTACAATTTATGTTGCTAACTCATTTTATATATATATATATATATATATACATACATACATTTATTTAATGGGCGTTACATGGCTATGAGCTGAAAATAAGAACTGCAGGTTCGCTCGGTTTCGTCTCGGATCGGAAAAATCTCGGAAAGTGCGGTCTCGTATCGGTCTTGTATGGGAATTCTGAGACAAAACGAAAAGATGGGATTTTCCTCGTTCACAACAGAAGAGAGAGTAGGGCTAGCCGAGTGGCCGGCCGCAGGTAACGAAAAAAGAAGCTGCAAGGAGCTTAGTTAGCCCTTTGGGACCAGGCCTTTTAAGAAAAGAATCATATATTCCAAAATATAATTTCTACATTGACAGTTTGCACTGCCGAAGAAATTGCAAAACACTCACTGAGATACCGGTTTGTTTTATTCAAACAAACTCAAACATGTTTCAATCATATTTTTAAATCAGATCTTATACACGAACCCATGAAAGTTTGATTTAAACGAAAGTTTTTATTTAAATAGATTATCCTCTTACTTTTTATTTATAGATCAAGAGGCGCATACATATTCCTTAACTTATATTTCAAATAAAATCTATTTTACGTAAATCTACAATCAGCGTTTTGAAGAGTTTCAAGGAAATACGAATATTTTATTAAGATTTCTGTGAAAATTTTAAATTATTATCATAATTTTTATTATTATTCTATCTATAATGTGAGTGTTCGAAAACTCTTAACAAATAAATAGTTATTGGATGTGTGTTTTCTGCATACAAAATTTATTTTCTTCCTCAAATGTAAAAACTTTTCCGTCTCTGAGAACGATAATTCCTCTCTTCAATAAAGACGTTTTTCGCAATACTATGTGCATTGTACTATTTTATTTTAATATGTATAAGATATGTTTTATTGTTAATAATATACCATTTACTTTCCTTTGAGTTTTTTCAATTTACTTATATCAATAATAACTCTAACATTATTTAAAAATATGTAGACAAATTTAATCAGAAAATTGTGAAATTTCTAATTATCAAAATAAAAATTAGAAATTGATATTTCAAGGAAAAATAAATAGAAGCTTTCTATCCAAACTCATTCATAATTCATTTATTTAACAAAGCATAACCTAAAAGATGCAGCAAAAAACACCATCATTCACAATTTTTAATAAGAATTTAGTTTAGGGACCATTCACATATTTCGTAACCTTAAAAGGAGGAAGGGGGTTAGTGCTTCGTTACGATCTGTTTTGTGCGAGGAGGGGTTTTTTGACCCGATTACGTAACATTTTTAATTTATGAATTTTCTGCAGCATCAACTTTGTATATCAACAATCTATACAAATAATTTTACTTCATCATAACATTTTTTCTGAATGTTTTTAAACATTATTTATAGAAGAGAAAATTTAAATTGTAAATGATTGTTTGATAATGGGAAATATTTCTGTTCTTAAGAGTTCGCTACCACTCTATAATTTGTAAACTTTCTTACATTTATAAAGAGATAAGAAGAATTAAATTATGGACAAAAACTTATTTTGAAGAATTCGAAAAAAAATAGAAGTTTTTTAATTATGAAATATTTAAGGAGATTAAATTTTTCAAGATTTCTGGGAAAATTTTAAATGGTTTAGGTTTTATTTTAAAAGAATAGTTTTAGGTTTTGAAGATTCCAAAATTTGCGGAAAAAGAATATGGAAGACTTTTTGAGACAATTTTCTTAATTTTGCAGGATTTAAAACATTTTAAGGTAAGCTGGATTTTGCAGGGTGACAAGAGAATGAAAAAGTGTTTTTAAAATTCATGCGAAAATTTTATATGATTGTTTTGTAATAAATTCTGAGAGAAAACTTTGAAACGAATACAAATTTTTACAAATTGTTTCCAAAAATCTTTAACAAGAATGTGAAAGATTTTTAAAAAAAATTTTGCAATTTTGCCATATTACATAATTTTAGAAAAACTGTGAGTAAGTTTTAGAGATATTTAGAAGTTTTGAAACGATTCAAAAATAATTAAAACAGATGTACAGATGTTTTAAGAATTTTATAAGGTTTTACGAAAATAAATAAAAACTTTTTTTAGGTTTTTAGGAAAAATTAAAAGAATTTTTTATTTCGCAAAATTAATTTTAAGAGATTTGAAGGCCATTTTCTTAATTTGCAGAATTGAAAAAAGAATCAGGAAAAATTTGAAATTTTTTTGAACATTTGAAGGCTTAGAAGGTCTGACACGATTAAAAAAAATTTCTTAATATTCGTGTGAAAATTTTAAATAATTTTTATTTTGAAACATGAACTTTAAAAGAAACTTAAAAGAGATTTTTAAACATACCAAACGATTTCCTGAAATTTCAAAAAATGTTGTAGAAGATTTTAAAGCAAAATGTCGCAATTTGGCAAGATTAAAGAATATAAAATAAATGGAATGAATTCAAGAAATATTTAGCAGAATTGAAGAGATTCAAAAAGAATTTTAAAGTTTAAAAGAAAAATTTAAAAGATTATAAGGGAATTTTTTTGCAATCTAAATGATTTTTCAAATTTTTAAGAAAAATTCGAGTCAGTTAAAAATATGTTGAGAAATTAAGGACGTTTTAAATAGATTTGAAATATTGAAATACTTGAAAACGTTTCCAAAAATTTATCAAATATTTCTTGATTTCTAAAAGTCCTAAACATCTTTGAAAAAGACTCGAACTTTTCCTAATTTTTGTAAAATCCTATAAAATAAAAATTCTTTAAAACTTCTAGATTCTCAATTCCCAGAATTCAATTTCAATTTGACTTCAGTTCAAGTGTTCAAAAACTTTAAACAAATAAATAGTTATTTGAAATTTGTATGTTATATTATTATTAATATTATTCTGTATTCTTGACGGTATTGAAAAAAAGTTTGAAATTGGTGAATTTCAATTAGCATGACTAAAAAAAATATCGAAAAAGCATTCAGTGTTACATCAAAATATTGCTTTATTCATTTCTGGACAATATTTCATCTTAAAAAACCCTTTTTTTATTTAGGAAACTCCCTTATTATTATATATATATTCGGTTTTGATTCCTCAGGAATCGAGCCGAAGGGCCTATGACAAAGCCACCGAACGCGTCCTCGGGAAAATGACGAGTTGCTAAATTTTTTAACTTAACTCGTAATTTTTAAGGCTCTTATCTTTTCGATATTTTGGAAGTACATTTTGAACATAAGAAAGTTTTTCTATAAAAAAAGAATATTCATAATTTTTGGATATGCTATATTTTTTTCATTTTCAGGACTTCATAAAAAATTAAATTTTTCCTATATGAACTTGAATAAAAATTCTGAAAAAATTGTAATCATTATGCATGTTATGCAGATTAAGAAACAATAATAACATTCTCGATTTTTCCAGAACTCTGCGATTAAAAATCTTTTTTATTTTATTTTGACTCAGCCAAACCCTGAGATATAAACGTTATAAGGGATTAAAAAGGAAACTTTTCAGTGCTAAGGCATTTCTGATTTATAAAATGTTTTATATACATGAATATACAAATACACATTCATGAATATACAAATATACATACATGAATATACACGCATAGATGTCACAGATGCATGTACTTCGTAGGGGTGAATTATAAAATCGATTGTGTGCTGATCATATGAGTTTATATGAGTCTTATTACTGACTTATTTATTACTTATTACTTATTATACATTCAAATTTCATAAAAACATAAAAGTATGTAGTAGTCAAAGTAATTCAAGTAATGGACAAAAAGGTATAATATGTAATCATATTTCGACTTTAACTATCCATTAAAGAACGCTGAATAGCATTAGCGCATCAGAGTGGCAAAAGAACGCTCCTGCGAGCTGTCCGCTCCACTAGCGCACTTCTGTCGCATTTTTCGGAAAACCCGAGGCGAGAACGAGGAAGGACGAGACGGGACGAGGAAGAATGTGACGAGACAAACCGAGGAATAGGCCCAGGAAAACGAGACGGAACCGAGGAATGAACGAGGCGAAAGCGAGCCAGGCTCGGTATTTCTCGTCTCGGACCGCATCACTAACATTTTGCTCTAAATTTTTTGGAATAAGTCAAATTGAAATTTTAAATTATTTTTGAAATTTTTACAAAACTTCTACATATTTATGGAAATTATTCCAAATTTTCCTAAAAGTACCTGAAAATCCATCAAAGGTAAAAAAAATTGCCTTCAAATTTTGCACATTCGTTTTTGACAATTTTGGAAATCCTTTGAAATCCTTCAAAATATTCTCTTGAAATTAATTATACAGAAGAAAAAATCATTTTCAATTTTCTTACAAATCTTAATAATTGTTTTCATTCTTTTGAAGCCTTTTAAAATGCTGAAAAACCTTCTACATTTTTTGTTTGAAATCTTAAATACCCAAAATTTTTTAAATCCTTTCAAGTTTTGAATTATTTTTCAATCATTTCAAAACTTTTAAAAAACTTTTAAAAGTTTTGAAATGATAAAATTTAAATAAATTTAAAATTTCTTTTACTTACAATTTATGTAGAATTTCCATTGATTCAGAAAGAACGATTTTGATTGAATTATAACGTATAAAAATAATAACAAGTTAATATATGCCAACTTTTTAGTAGCCATAGAGAAGCGTGAGTGCGAGTGAGACACTAGCAGAGTGCGCATAAGAGCATCTCTTTCGCACTTATGAATATGACTACTATGAATTTGGCCTTACTATATATACGTTTCTGGCGTGAAGAAAGTTTAATTATGATATTTTCTCCGTGTCACCCACGCTGGCTGCGCCGCCCCTGACGTTATATAGTGCGAGCGTGAGTGCGACCCGTGCGAGCAATCATCGAGCAGTCAGCGTGAAATCAGATGGATTCAGACGGAGACGAGAGCAGTCTGTGCGAGTCTACGAGTCTAGATGGGAGTCGACAGCAGTCAATGGACGTCATAGCGCGCTGATTAAAATTAATGTCATGCCACTATTGAAATCATATTTAGCTTACAAGAAAGAAGCAATCGTATGAAATCCGAAATGAAATAATATGAAATCAAATGCAATATTTAGCAAAGATTCGTCTGATTTCAGAGTGAATGGCCCTTCGTTCTCAACAATTGCGATTTGAATTGGTGCAATCTTTAACCGATTATCATGGGAGAACCCGAAATACTTGAAGGTCTGAAAAGTCCAAATTTAAGCTCCAATTTAAGTTAATTACCTAACCAATCAGACTGCTCAAAATTTTCTTCAAATAAGCTGTTACTCTGTGATATTGTATTCCTTCTCCTTTCCTATTTTATTTTGACTGCAATTTGTATAAAGTTTGTAATTAGCAGAAGATTGTATTTGCCTTTGGCCAATTTTGAAAAAAACATTGATACTTTTAAAGCTATAACATATAATTATAAATTAAGGGTCGGGGAACAAAAGGGCCTATCCAACAAATTTTTCGAAATTGACTTTTACACATTTTTTAACTCCTCAAAAAAAAACGCCGTTTCGGGGGTGTAAACTAAAAAAATTTTTTTAAATTTTCTTGTTTTTTTTAACCCTAACCCCCCTAACCCCACATTGCACCTTATGGAAAAACGATTTTTTCATTCGGTTTGTCTAGGTTTATTGCCACTTTATGGATATGTGGTGACATTTATCGTGACTAGGTTGTGTCAAAGGCTTTGCAGGAACTAATCGCGTTCGATAGTATCGATTTTACATCATATGCTGCACGTGTTGATCGATAAGAAGAGCGAAGTAAGTAAACATTGTTTGTCTTTTTGTTTTTAATTTCTTTTAGTGATAGAATTTCGAAAAATTGCAAACGAACGTTTGTTCAGTAAAGTCTCACGGTAATTTTGAATCTTTGAAATACTATGTTTTCAAAATTTTCATATTTTTGAGAATTCCCAGTAATTTAGTAACTTTTCAGTGTACCGAAATTTTTTCAAATCGAATGGTTTCACTAAAATAGTAGCTTCTTCAATATGCAGTATTTTGTGCGTTTTTCCCACGCTATAAAAAAGTGCTCTCTACATTTCTTCAAGTGGATTTTCACATAAAAATGAGTAAAAATCTTGCAAAACGAGCTCAAGTGGAAATTTTGCTCTAAAAGACTCAACTGCCACTTGTGTTAGAGTGATATTTCACGCTTAAAAATAAGTGGAATCCACTCATGTTTAAGAGTGAAATATTACTCTGAAATGAGTAGATTTTCACTCATTTAGAGAGACATTTTCACTGAAGCTAGATTTGCAGGATTTTCACTCATATTGAGTGAATCTTCCACTCGAAAAAATTTAGAGGGTGCCTATTCTTTTTACTAACGTCATTGTTTTGAAAAATATTTTTCTACTAGAGTATAAAAATCGTGTGCATTTTTTGTTACTTTTACAGGAAACCTCATTGCGGATTTTGACAAGATTCCTTCGATGCAAGTGACACGGAAAAAAACTTTCCGCAGAGAAAAAAAAAACGATCTCCGTCGAATGATTGAATTCATTCCGGTCGAGCATCGTCAATATTACAAAAATTTGTTGTAGTTCGGCAATATAATTTACAAATAAGTTAAGTGTTAAACAAATTTAAGAGCCAATTATAATAAATTGAATTATAATTATAGGATCTTACGTCAGAGCTCGACTTTACGTTGAGCCAAATCTGAAAATATGTCAGCTCATTGATTAATTTTTTAGAAAATAATGAAGTGAACACAAATACGACTACTCTTGTAGGTAATTCCCACGGTGCTCATATAATGGGTCTGGTTCTTCAAGACTAATCTCTTCTAATCTAAGAAATATTAATAACAAATTTGTAGATACTTTTTGGCTGAAAAACTTTTGTCTATTAATTTTTTATCGTGCCTTGTGTCGTTTTTTCAAAAAATTAAATTTTTTCATTCATAATGTTATTTTTTACGTTTAAAACAAAAACTATGCGCTCCATCCGAAAATTATTTATGCCGAATTTGTAGCTCTTTTTTGGATGAGCAACTTTTGTTTGTACATTTTTTCGTCTCTTTTGTCATTTGTCCAAAAATTTATTTGTTTGACTTTTTATTATATATTTTACTATAAAAAACCAAACCCACGCGTTCCATCGAAAAATGATTAATTGCAAATTTATAGACCTTTTTTGGGTGTACAACTTTTACCAATTAATTTTTTTCGTTCCTTGAGTCGTTTTTCTAAAAATGTAAATTTTTTATTTTTAATGTCATTTTTAACGATTAAATTGAAAACTACGCATCCTATCAAAAAATGATTAATCATGTCTATTTAATTTTATCATTTCAAAATATTTCAATTCATAATCAAAATTTGATTTTTCGATTTTTCAAGAAAATTCAGAAAGTTGTTAGGATAATCTTGTATGACTTTCAAAAAGCAAAGTTTTTCTTCTCTTTGCTTTTTTTCATATCGTGCTTTGTTTGGCTTAAAATTGTAATTTTCCTTTTTTTTTTTTTTTAATTTTGCCAATGCAACTCTGATAATTTTCTTTTTATCAAAAAAAGTCGCAAGAATAAATTGTTCGAATTTCTGATTACTACGAGTAGCCTTACGTAGAATTTTTGAATCTTAAAATACCTTCTCATTATGCTGAGAATGTATTCATCTTTTTTTTTATATCTCTAAACTTCATTTTTCTTACGTTCTCCTTCCAGGCCTTGTGATACCCAAAGAAAACACTGACGAGAAAACAGAGCATGACCCTAGACATTCCTTTAATTAATAAAACCGGAAATGAAGTGGACAAAGCTGCACTTTAGAAAATGAACGCACAGCTTACAGAATCTTACAAAGTACAAAACGAATATGTTTAGCAAGGTATCATTGACGATCTTCAACGATAATGAGCAGGTTGTCAACGTTGACTTAAAGATTCCCGATTTTAATTTAGTTCATATTTTTTCCGACCTTAACAAAGTGGTGATTTTTAAACTTTATACTAAAGAATCTGGCAATAAATTTGACATTTTGGGAATGAATAATAAAACGACAATAAACAAAAGTAATTTTGATGCGAAACGACACACCCACATCATAACGCATGGATGGGTGTCCTCTAGCGACAGCCCATCATGCAGTTAAATTCGAAAGGGTAATTCTAAACATTACAAAATATTTCACTGTTTTAAAACTTCGATTGGTTAATTTTATGTCGAATACTATCAGGGTTGCTTTAGAATTCTAGTTCATAAATTTCAGACCTTTAATTTCAAACCTCATAACTCCTGGAAAATTAGGGACATTTAAAGGAAACCAAACCAGCTATTTCTGGGCTAACGTTACGGAAAATTCAGTAATACTAACCCTAGAACTTTACTTCACCAGTTAAATTTACGAAAAATTTTTTAATAATAATCGTTGAAGGATTCTTATAATTCAACGTTGTTTAATTCTGAGCGTTATTAATTAAAAATTATATAATTTATAAAGCTTTAATAAAAAATTATTCAATCTGGAAAATATTCCATTAGAAAAATGTATGTCGCTGCGAATAATCGTGTTTCAACTGACGATGCTCTTTATGTGGAAGTCATACACACAAATTGTTGATTATTGGGTTATCCATTCAACTTGGACCATTACGATTTTTATCCTAACGGAGGCTCCTCACAAAAAGGTTGTAAGGTAAAACTTTTGACTGCCTGTTCTTATCAACGATTTTTCCAATATTTAGCAGAACAAATATCAAATCCTGAATTTTGTGCATTGAAGTGCAAATCCTATTCAGAATTTACTGAAAAAAACGTGTACAAAGGAAATTGCGATCACGGGTGGAATCAGCAGTTATCCAGCAAATCAAGGAACATGCTATCTTAAAACCAATGGCAAAGAGCTGATATACTAAAAAAAGCAAATAAAAAAATATTCGACGATGCATATGGTACAATGAGAATCAACGCGCCTCCTGAAGACTTTAATTACTTTTTTCGTACTTTCTGGGGTGCCGCAAATCCCCCTAGAGTAGCTTTCTTCTAACTTCGTTAGACGTTAGATAATCACAGCCGGCTGGGATTGAATATATTAAACGATTTTTTACTGTCTTTTTTTTATATTCTCCTCATAATCTAATGAAGCTAATGCAGCCTATTAAAATTCAATTTAGCAATACGTAGTGGCTTGCCTGCCGGCGCCGGCAACGAACAAGTTTGCCGGAGTCGGAGAGAAACTTGTTAGCCGGCGCCGGTAGGGTTGCTCGTTGCCGGCTGGTTTTTTCCTCTTGGGTGTGAAGTTCCGAAACGCGTCTAGCGATGTATTTTTATGACCCTGCTGATTAAAAATATTGCTCTGAAAATTGCAAAAATAAAATTTCAAGGTCACAACTTTGAACAGCACGTTTTTAAATAGAAAAATGGAAAGTTCACAACATTTTTTAAAACCTTGTATCCTGATGTATTTCGATGTTCTGATTACAAACATGGGCATAAAAATACCTGCAACTATAATTGTCAATATTAAAACTTGACAAAATTCCCTTTTTTGTGAAATGTAAAGATGATCGGTACCGCTAATAAGCATATTTAAAGCATACGGGAGGGACTCTCACGTATTTTAGAGTAAGACCATGTAATTTGAAAGTTGTTTTGCTAGTTTTTGGCTCTTGACGCTTTGGATGGAACGTTCTATGTCCCGTGTGGACGGGAAGGCTTATCTGTGACTGGTCACAAAAATAATGTTGGTCCAACTCATACCCCTTTCCAGTGCCCCTGTGACTGGTCAAAAAATAATGTTGGCCAAACCCTTACTTTGCCTAGACGATAGATTATTTGCCTGAACGACCCCAACTTTAGCAGTTCGTTTATTGACCGAGGGTTAAACAATAGCGTTAGTTAGATGACATCTTTGCTGTTTTTTTGAAAGATATCGTTTTTAATTGACCCAAGTATTATAAATGTGAAGAAGACTTTTTATTGGCATTAGGGTCGATAATTTTTATTTGTTTTGTGTTGTAACACAAATCAGGTAATTTAGGCATATAAAATATTGAATATTCGTTTCGAATATTTAGACTTTTAGGAAAAAATTTTGTAGAAAACTTTCTTCCTCCTGTCGATTTACATCCAATTTGATTATTCATGACAGCGGAAAATTGTTATTATCCACATTTTAGCGAATACCTCAATAATAACGCAAGACAGAAAAAAGTGCCAGAGGAGTTTTTTGTATAACTTTTTTTAAGGAATGACTTTCATCCTTCAACTTTTTTCACATCTCGTATTCTTTTTGCTAAAATCATGAATTTTCATTTTTCAGAAGAAAAAAGATTCTTTCTCCTCTCCAAGACTTGGGCACAAAATATACTCTACTAAAATATATTCACCATATCAGTACCAACTTTAAAAAAACTCAAGAGAGAAAAAGACACTGGCTTTTTTGAGAAAATTAGGTTTGAAATTTTTAGGAAAAACTGCCACGATTTTGTCAATTTTGAACTTTTTTAAATTTGTCCAACGGATTTCAAAAGAGGACGAAAAATATATTTAGATTTAGAATGAAAAAAATTAATACCCATGATAGCTAAGAAGACATCACACTTTTAACGAAAATATTGACAATTTGTTGGTAATCCACGTTTTCAATTTTTCAAATTCAAATACTCATAACTTTATCAAACATTTTTTTTCATCTAATCGGTGAAATACGCGTCGTCTAAAATCCTTTGAAAAACAACATAATTCCTCTTAAAACGATTCTGTGACTTGAGCTCGCACAGCCTGGCCGATTGGAAATGAATTTGGTCATATTATTAATTAAAAATTAATCCGAATGTAAATGTATATTTTAAATTTTTGTTGAATAAATGGTTTCATGAATAAAATGTCAGGACGGAAATTCTTACCTCACAATTTGTGAACTATGGTTAAGATCATGGTAAATATTGAGACTTTTCGAATGGTGTCAAGTGCTTTGTCCTCAGACACAAAAAAATATATTTCTATTCCTCCGCGATGAGCGCAATTATTTTAAAAATCTAAATTTAATAAGTGCAATGTTTTTAAAAATCCGGTGTCCTGATTTGCAAACCGATTTCATTCATACTTTCATGATCCTCGCACTGCCATCAACTAAATAATGGACCACGCTTTTTAACTGAAAAATTATTCCGAAACAGTTTACAAACACGAAATTATCTCAGTTTCGTGTGAAGTTCAGTGACAAGGTTAATTTCTGTTGCAGCGAATCTTGCAACTGAAATCGATATAAACTTTATCTTTCATTTCTTCTGTGACATTCCAAGATGTCTATTAATTATTTTTCAGTTTTTGTCTGATTCCTCATTCCATAAATGCTATCCTTCTACATATCTTTTGATGCATTTTTATTCTATTACAATATCCAGTTATCCTCATTACAATACCATTTCATCTCTTCATCCTATTCTTTTTGCGAAAAATGCTATCCCTTTTTTTTCATCTCAAACTTCTTGCCCTATTCCACTTAACAATTATTCCATCTTTTCGGATTTTTTTATCTGATGCTCATCTATCTTTTTTTATACATATGAGCTAAGCTCCAAATTTCCTCGTAGCTGTCTTCTTTTTTTGATAGATTGAGCTTCCTTCAATAAACTTCTTATCGTTGAAACGAAACGGAAAAATCTTATTTCATATAATAAAATAATACGGAATAAATATATTTTCTCTGTAATATACACAAGAAGATATAAATTTTGTATCTCCGCTGCTAGCTAATATAGAGTATCTGGGTTACATAAATGGAATAGATTTAAATAAACAAACAAAAAAGGATATACAGAATCGGTTCATTGTAGGAGAGAACTTTCTATACATTTTTTTCCAATATGACAAGATGACGCTGATAAAAATTTTCAAGTGTAAAGAAATATGAACGTCATGATCTCTAATTGGAATCTATTCTATACTTCTAGTTTCAATTGGGTTCCTCCGCAGCGTTTGCATGATTTCTAACGGGTCTAACTGCAGGAGTATGTGATCTTTATATACCTACACGCCTCTATACTTGATCTAAAATCGAACTCGTCCACCTTAAGATCAATATCTATCAAATTGCGCTTAATCGATCTGCGTTGATCATCATTCCACAGAACATTGTAATTATTTTCACTATTTACTTTTTATTATTCCGATTCTAAGATTAATATCTACATTTTATAGAACAAGGATTTATGATGAGAACAGCTATTTTTTAAACTGCTCCTAAAGTGCTTTAATTTTCATTAACTTCCATTCAATTTAATTAAATTTCCATTTCTTCCTTATATAAGGACACACAGTAAGAAAAATATTCAAAATGATACCGAAATCAATATCGTTTTGGCATGCAACAAAAATGATACCGAAATCAAGAGCATTTTGATCTCAACTTTTCAGATCACAATGATCTGATTCAGGATCATGTTTCAAATCAAAACAATATGGCTGCCGTTCCTGGAGTACTTAGGCTCATATGCGAACTTTTTATGGTTTCTGATCGTGCAGTGTACTTGAAAAGTTAAAATATTAAAAAAACCTGATATTAGAATATATCATCTGTTAAGTCTAATTGTCACATGCATGCGATCAGATACAACTTTGCGGTTATGCCGTTATGACATCGGCACCAAAACTTGGCGGCCATATTGCTCAGTCTGACAGATGGAACTAAAAACAGATCAAAATGATTCGAACAGACAGATCATTATGATCTCGAGAGTCAAATGGTCGTTGGAGCAAAATGCTCTGCAACTAAAATAATCCTTTTTACATTCTCATCTCAATGAGAAGGTATTGGTTTTATGTGAAAATTGACTTTCGCATATTCAATCAAATGTCGACGTTTCGAGACCCCCTGAGTCAGAAAAAATGGTTTTTACGAAGGTTTCTGTCTGCCTGTCTGTCCGTCTGTCTGTCTGTCTGTAGTCTGTAGTATCGTGAAGGCACGATAACTTTCGAAAGATTGATCATATTCGATTGTGCTTTGGCACAATTTTTGAAGGCCTAAAAAGAAAGAACAAGCTCGTCAACCAGCTATTTTGGATGAAAATTCAAAAACTGAGCACATTTTGCAAATTTTTGAAACCACTTTTTTTCAAAATTTGAAAATACTATGTACGGTTATTAGTAACACTCCAAGAGACTAACAATTTATCTCTGTGAAATTTTTTGATAAAATTTAAATTATCAGAGTTATAGCATTTTCAAAAGCCCGAAACACAAACGAAAATTGATATTTTAAGCCGAACAACGCATGATATGAAAAAGGGTAAAGACGAGAAAAACTTTTTTTTTTGAGAGTCCTACAAGACTATCATAACAACTTTTTAAAGTTTTTCGAAAAATCGAAAATTCAAATTTTGATCGCACAAAAAATAATGAAAAATTAAAAATTCCATTTTGCGGTAAGAAAGCCGCTATACGTGTCTAATATTTTTCGACGTTCTATCGATTCATACTAGTCTCATCTCAAAGTCAATGTCGCAGAGCAGGCCTTCCCCTTGTCAGATAAATACGCAAATAACCCTAGCTTCTCGATCTTAAGTAGATACCGAAAGCTTGAACTTGCACCAGATTGTTCCTTTTTATCTACTTTAAAGCACTTTTCATATTTTATTATTCTTATGCTTTTCCATGGTTGTTCTTGTGATCATAGAATTCTTTAAATATTTGCCTGATACTTTCCTCAGAGTTGCTTCTTCATTTGTCCCATTAAAAATAAAATTCGGGTACAGAAAGAATGATTTACAAAAAGCTAACATAGGATGGGGTACATAATCGCTTCCATGTAGTGAAAATTAAAATCAAGAATAAATTCGACACTCTGCAAAGTTTACTGAGGTTTTTTGTGAAGGATAAAATAGGATTTTTAATTTTTGTTTTTGAAAACAGGAATTTTGCATGCTCTCGGAAACACTTTTTGTTTTTTGTTTTTTTTCTATGCGTTGCTACATAGACTGGAAAACCTGAGAAAGTTGGAAGAGATATCAGATTTTAAAAAATTCACTGGAGAACCTGGAAAAGTTTTGAAAAAATCATTAAAAACTATTTTTCAAACGAAGTTATCTTTCCTGCTTAAAATGCCAGATAGAGCCCGAGAGAAACCTGATACGACCCTCTGATAGAAACCAGATAAGTCTTCTATATGGGTCTATCCGGGCTCTATACGTAGAATTATTTTCAATCCGAAAATTTTTCGGATCAATTCGGGTTTTATCAGGGAGACCTGACCAATCCTGTATATTAGTAAAGACCACAGTTATTATCAGTTATCCGGGTCTATCCGGTATCTATCCGGAACTTATGTGGGACACGTAAACAAAAATTAATTTCCTCTCAGTCCAGAAGAAGCGTCTATCCGGGACCTATCTGAAAGTTTACCGCTGAAAAAACAAACAAATTCTACAGTTTATGTTTATCCGGGTCTATCCGGGACTTATTTGGGATACGTAAACAAAAATTCATATCCTTAAAGTTCGAATTAAGCGTCCAGCCATATCTATCCGGGACCTATCTGGGAGTTTCCTTTCGAAACAAGAAACAAGTCCTACACTTTCGTTTATCCGGGTCTATCTGGGACCTATTCGGGACACGGAAACAGAGATTCATTTCCTCGAAGTTCAAATGAAGCGTCTATCTGGGTGTATCCGGGTACTATCTGGGAGTTCACCGTTGAAAAAAGAAACAATTCCTACGGTTTATGTTTATCCGGCTCTATCCGGGACTTATTTGGGACACGGAAATAAAAATTCATTTCCTCCAGGTTCAAATGAAGCTTCTATCCGGGTCTATCCGGTACCTATCTGACAGCTTACCGTTCAAAAAAGAAACACGTCCTACAGTTTATGTTCATCCGGGTCTATTCTGGACTTATTTGGGACACGGAAACAAAAATTCATTTCCTCGAAGTTCAAATGAAGCTTCTATCCGGGACCTATCTGGGAGTTTACCGTTGAAAAAAGAAACATTTCCCACTTATTCAGACCGTCCACTTTTTTCTCAAATTGGTATCCTATGCTACTTATTGTTGTATACTTACATAATTAAAATTTTTTAAATAATGTAAAATGGAACACATAAAATGATTTTTCTGGCTGTATAGCGCGCAGAAAGAATATATTAATGATCTTTTAATTCTTTAAACAAATTAAATTTGATTTAATAATTATTTTTCCCGAAAAATAATTTTAAAATCGCATTTTCTGAATTAAACATAATATTGAATTCTGCTAAAAACTTCATGTCATTGTTCCAACAATTAATTACTGTGCAATTTAAAATTTCCTTCATTTTATATTATTTTTTCAACAATTTTTGCAAAAAATCTGCGTGAGCAAATAAAAATTGTTTAATAAAATAGAAATTTGTTAAACATTAGAAGAGAAGTAACAAAGCTATGTAAGTATTCAACAATAAGTATCATAGGATACCAACTTGAGAAAAAAGTGGACATCTATGGCTCCAAGTTAAGAAATTTTAAAAATAAACAATAATTATTTGTTTAAATAATCGCATTTTTTCAATTTACTGAACCAAATAATTACCAACTATTACCAACATTTTAACAATTAAAAATTGTTTCAAAAGTCATGGGGGATATTTAAATTGTCCATTAGTAATTATTTTTATTAAAAAAGAAGGCGTGTACAAGAATGTACACGGCATCGCATGGATACCCTCTCACGATGCAGAAGAAATAATTGTGCCACTATAAACATTTTCATGCAACTTTAGAAAAAACCTATAAAATGTCGGCGCGTACAAATTTTCATAGAAATACACAGTAAATAAATTATCTCTACTCGAGAAGAGTACAGATGTCAAGGTCCGTTAAGGTGGCAGGAACATATTGCAAAAATGGACTAAAACCCTATAGGGAATTTAGGGCTCATTTAGGGCTAATTTAATGCCATATTGCCAAATTTGATGCTCCGCCTTTTTTAAAAAAAAAACCTGTGGTCATGCTAGCTTAACGTTAAGCTAGCAGGATCACACATAAAAAAAAATTAGACAATATCTCTTTGCACAATAATTTAGGGCTCATTTAATGCCCTATTGTCAAATTTGATGCTCCGCATTTTTTTAAAAAAGAACCTGTGGTGCTGCTCGCCTAACGTTAAGCTAGCAGGACCACACATGGAAAAAAACTACTTAGACAATATTTCTTTGCACAATAATTTAGGACTCATTTAATGCCCCATTGTCAAATTTAATGCTCCGAATTTTTTTAAAAGGACCTGTGGTCCTGCTAGCCTAACGCTAATCCAGCAGGATCACATATGAAGAAAAACGACTTAGCAACAAATGCTTTGCAGTATAATCTAGGGCTCAATTGATACCCTATTGTCAAATTTGTTACTCCGCATTTAAAAAAAAAAACTCAGGTACTGCTAGCTTAACGTTAAGCTAGCATGACCACAGGTTTTTTCTAAAAATTGGAGAGCATTAAATTAGTCAATATGGCATTCAGTGAGCCCTAAATGAGCACTAAATTATTGTGCAAAGAAGTATTGTCCAAGTTGTTTTTTTTCTATGTGTGGTCCTTCTAGCTGAACGTTAAGCTAGCATGACCACAGGCTTTTTATAAAAATTGCGGAGCAATAAATTTGGCAATATGGCATTGAGTGAGCCATAAATGAGCACTAAATTATTGTGCAAAGAAATATTGTCTAAGTTGTTTTTTTCTGTGTGTCGTCCTGCTAGCTGAACGTTAAGCTAGCATCACCACAGGTTTTTTTCTAAGAATTGCGGAGCATTAAATTTGGCAATAGGGCATTGAGTGAGCCCTAAATGAGCCCTAAATTATTGTGCAAAGAAATATATATATATATATATATATATAGAGAGAGAGAGAGAGAGAGAGAGAGAGAGAATAGATAAAAATATAATTAAGATGCTCATCATCTTTATCGATATCTAGGTATACTGTTCTGCCCTAAATATTAAGAACCTCTTCAACTCAACTTTTGATCAAAATTTGAGATTTGTATATCGTTGTACTCGTCTCAGAAAGCTGCAACTAATGATATTAATAACAATTTTGATTAATTTTGTTCTTTTTTTAGTTTCCTACGTTCCAAAAGGATTAGTATGGATGTTTATATGTAAAATTATATATACTTACTTATTCGTAGGGTAATGAAAATAACAGAAGAAAAGATATGGAAAGTCTAAAGTGGATTTATGCCAGGAAGAGCATGTACGGATCAAATATTAAGCTTAAGACAGATCACAGAAAAAGGTTTGAGTTTGAAAATATAGTGGACAAAGTGAGCTATTTCTCAATCGTTGACGTGAGCGTTGAAAAATAGCATGTTTTTTCCACTAGTCAGGAAAAATTTCCTAAGAAGTAGGAAAAAGTAAGGGGAACAGCAGGAGAAAGTGATGCTCCAGTCATTTTCGCGTAAATGTTGGAAAAAATAGTATGTGTCACTCGTAGAGAATAGTGGTATGTGAATTCGCATTCTCGTAGCACAATATACTATTCTGTGCATTTGTTGCCCTAGAAAAAGCGTTTGACAAGGTGGATAGAAGTAAACTTTGGGAAGTTCTGAAAGAGTATGGAGTTCTGGAGACTGTTTCGATATTATACAAGGTGTTAGGCAAGGATGCGTTATGTCCTCATGGATATTTATTATATTCATGGACAAGTGTCTAAGAATGGTCCTCTTCGACGAAGAAGGTGTGGATCTCGGAACAGTGAGGGTACGTGGGTTAGCATTCGCAGATGATACAGCTGTTATGGCAGAGTCAATCGAAGACTTGCAAAGAATTTTGAGCAAACTGATTACAAGCATGAAGAACCTGGGCCTCAAAATTAACGTAAATAAAACAACAATTATGGTATTTAAAGGAAAGGGTGAGAAAACAACGTGCAACATTGTCCTAAATGATGACAGAATAGAACAAGTTGATAAGTACGTATATCTTGATAGCGTATCCACTATAGTGACAGAAAGTTAGATGGGCAGATAGATAGGTGTACAAACGAGAGCAAGAAGTTTATCGGTAGAGCAGGGCCCATTATCAGATGTAAAAATGTATCAAACAAAGCTAAAAGGGCAATAAATAACTCTATACTTATACAGACTGTGATATACGGTAGCGAGACCTGGACTTACCAAGAAAAGGATAAGAGTAAAATTAACGCGATTAACATGAAATTTCTGCGTACGATGTGCGGTGAAACGCTGATGGACAAAGTGAGTAATGAGATGATCCTCAAAGAATGTGGCGTATATGAGATACTAGTTGACATATGTGAAAGAAATTCGTTAAGATGGTTTGGGCATGTTGAGAGGATGAAAGATGAACGACTGACGAAGCAAGTGTATCAACGTAAAGTAAATGGCAGCGCGCCTGTGTCCAGAGGCAGACCGCGGAAAGAGTTCGAAGAGACATAAGAAGCCATTGAAACACAAGAGCTTGCATGAGCAAATGCATGGGCGTGAAGGAAGCTAGAGGTATGCCCGGATGTAAAGTGTGGCTACAAATAGTAATAGTTTATAAGAAATGCATGAAGAAGAGTGTCAGTGGGCTGTATGAAGCCTGAAACAAATGACCTTGGATACTAATGGGCCCGAGTGGGGAGCTTCACATGATGACTTTGTGAAACGCTGATGGACAAAGTGAGTAATGAGATGATCCTCAAAGAATGTGGCGTAGATGAGATACTAGTTGACATATGTGAAAGAAATTCTTGAAGATGGTTTGGGCATGTTGAGAGGATGAGAGATGAACGACTGACGAAGCAAGTGTATCAAGGTAAAGTAAATGGCAGTGTGCCTGTGTCCAGAGACAGACCGCGGAAAGAGTTCGAAGAGACATAAGAATCCATAGAAACACAAGAGCTTGCATGAGAAAATGCATGGGCGTGAATGAAGCTAGAGGTATGCCCGGATGTAAAGTATGACTGCAAATAGTAATACTTCATAAGAAATGCATGAAGAAGAGTGTCAGTGGGCTGTATGACGCCTGAAACGAATGACCTTGGATACTAATGGGCCCGAGTTGGGAGCTTCACATGATGACTTCGTGAGGTTCTTCAGTTGCGGTGAAGTTATAGGTTGGAAAAGTTAGAAGACTCCCATCTGTGCACGTCTGTACACGTGCACAGTTGGGACACTCCCAATTATGCACGTCGAAATTTAGACGTGCGCAGATGGGTCGGTGCACAGTTGTTGACTACTATTTTCATTGAACTAAAATTTTCCCGAAAACGTCTTTGAACCTTCCTGGAAAACTCTTTCACTGACAATTTTCGCTTGCTCAAAATTCTCTCGACTCCCGAAACGATGCAAGTTGTTTGTGCACGAATTATGCAACGCCTCGGAAAAATATTATTTACATTTTTTCAAATAAGCATTTTCAACTTTTGCTAACGCAATCGGTCGCAGAACATGACAATGCATATTCCTAGTCATTTTGTTGAACAAAATTTTAAAAAGTTCCAACTTCGTCGCGAGGTGAAGTGAAAAAAGGCGAAATATTTTAATCAAAGAAAAAACAAATTTTTTTTTTTTGTAAATAATTCAAAAACGAAGAAAGTTACAAGTTTTTTTAATAAGAGACAAAGATGCGGCATTTAATTTTTAATGTGAATGTGTGTTTGAAAAATAAATGTTCGAAACTTTATTCTGAATGAAACTTTATTCCTCAATTGCTTCTTTAAAATTTCGTCTTTTTGAATTGAAAATTCATCTTTGTTGGTAGAAAAGTTCTTGGTAAAAAATGCAACTGTCTTATTATAAAAAATAGTCTATTTGACTTGATGATTCGACTACTTCAGGGCTTACCACTTTCAGCAGGTGTTGGCTGCCACGACAAGTGCATGGCTGCCACCAATTTTTTCCGTCATTATCTTCTTCGGTTTCCAGGAATCCTGGAAAGGGTTACGGTCGTTACGATCACGGTTCGTTGCGGCTTATTCTTCACACCGAATAGTCTGATTTTTTTCTGCTTGAATTCACAATACATTACATTTTTTTATTTCAAACTGTAATTTACCGTGAAGGATTAGGGACCAGTCGAACGACAAGATTTATGAGGGCCTGTTTGACCTAGTCTCGTGACTGCCACTGACAGTCTTTGCAGTCAATGGCTGCCTTCTGTAGAGCCCTGGACTACTTGGTTAAAAATGCAACTGTTTGTGGTGCAAGTTATTATTATTATTATTATTATTATATCATTAAGCCGTTTCCCTTTCGGGGTAGGCGTGAATTGCTCGGTGGTAATGAGTAACTTTATCAACAGAGTTGAACTTGGCATCTGTACGGCCGCATGCTTCGACCCAAGTTTTACATTTTAAGCACATATTACATTCTTCAAAATGTTTTTTGAAGTCTTCTTTCCTAATACGACCACTTTTGTATAGTAAACAAAGTTTCGGGAAACGTATGAAGTAGAAGAGGTTATGTTCTTCTATGCTTTGGTACGACTATCACTTTTGCACAAGTCGTACATACAACGCATACACGCTCCCTTACTTCCTTTTTCATTGACATTCATTTTCACTTTGAAATTTTTTTTCGGTTATTTGTCACATTAATTTGAACATTAAATAAAACTGTTTCCACTGTGATCAACGAGAAAAAATTATTGCAACAACAGGGTACAACAGAAAGTACATTGCACACGCGCAGTAAACTTTCCGATGGGTAAAATGGTCTATTTGTAAAAGATATCTTCACTGATCGGTTGTTACCAACTCCGATGAAAATACAGATTCCTTGCTTCTTAAGCTGAATTATTTTAATTTTGGTTGCTTTACTTGCATTCAAGGCTTTCTATTTCAAATAATTCAGTTTAAAATTCTTTAGTTTTAAATATTTGATTCATAATTGCTCGTTTTGAAATTTTTTTAATTGCAAAATTTCAAACGAAATAGTTTGAAAATGGATCATTTTAGACTGAAACAATATTTGAATGGGATCACACATTGAATAGAAGCGTTTAATTATGAATATATAAATTGTGAGCTATTTTCACATTGAAAATAGTTTACAAAGTTTCAATCAGACATTTCAATTAGCTTGACTATTAAGGCTTTCGTATTGAAGAAGTTGTATTTTAAACGTTAAATTCTGTACAATGTTTAATTTTGAACAGATTGACAATCGTATTGTAAAATAATTATGGTACAATTTTTAACAGTCGAACTACAGTTCAGTTTCAAAAATCATTGATAAATTTATATTTACAGTTGCTCAACTTGAAATGTTTTTTATAAACAATTTGAAATTTCAATCGCTTTTGATTTTTACTTCTTCAAATCTTTAAAACAGAATTCTTTCAAATAAAAACTGACGTTTTTTAAAATTATAAAATGTAAAATTAAAATGTAAAATGGAAAAATTATAATGTAAAAGATTTTATGTGACTCCGGTGCATAAACGCGTTTTTATGCGACAGCGTAGAGTATCGTAATGCGTTACATTACGATACAGCAGACGATCACTCTTCACATAACACTCCGCTGTATCGTAATGTACAACATTACGATACTCTACCCTATCGCAACAAGACTTGTAAATGCAGCGTCTTCACATAAAATAGAATATGCGCCAATGCGCACAATTCGGGTCTTCACGCGACTCGCTTACAATGCTCGCAGGCAGAACTTATCTCGCCTCGGCTTCGATCGTCCTGCGAGCATTGCCGCTCGTCGCGTAAAGTCCCTCATTGTGCACCTCGGCGTATAATATACTATTAGAATTAAGCATTGTAAACTAAATGATGTAGTAATTGAAACAGTTGACAGGTGAACTTAATATTTAAAAAAATTGGAAATCCAACATATTTTTAATTTAATTATATCATGTGATATGATATTTTTGTAATTTTCCAAGTGATTCCATAGATAATCCTTCTTAAAATTTGTGAAATTCCCTGTCAAAAAATAAATTCACTATCACTTCCCGGTTTTTCCTGGTCCCAACAAATTGCCGGTCGTTTCCCCGTTTTCAGCCCAGCGACCACCCCGTCGTAAATGATAAGTTCACCTCCTCTAAGGGTGAGTAAAATATCGAAAATTTGAAATTGTGTTAAACATTTAGAATTTAGGAGTTTCATATTTCCATATGTATTATTTCATTTTATTTTAATTACTTTGAATAATGAATAATTATTGAATATATTTTTTCATCTTAATTTTGAAGCAAAATGTTCGAAATTTTTGTCTGATATAATTACACATTTTTCAGGAGGTTTGATCGCAATTTGAGATTTCAATTTCAGACTCAAGAGGGTTACAGTACAATATGCCAAAGGCATTTTTCGTTAAGAGTTGGATTTTCTTTAATAGTGATTGTAATATTCCTAAAAGCTTGTATCATTAAGAAATTTGTTTTCTTCTATAAAGTTACTTTCATAAATTAGGAAACATCATTATTTAATTTTAAATTTAGAAGAAATATTGCAAGGCGTTTGTTTCGCTTCTTTCAAAGCACTATACCAATTTTCCTTATTTAATTCCATTACAAAATTTGATACAGCGACTTACAAATACTGTAATTTTTTGTATGTAAGAGTCTAATATTCTTACGATTTATTCTAATCAGAGATATCAGTCTGCATTTTCATATTCAATAATCGACTTTTTTAACCGTAGCCTGTATATTCTTGTGTTCGGTGCTGCGAAAGAAGCTCAAAAATGGAAAGAGAATATTCATTTTTTGGAATAACAAATAATCATATAACGTATATATGTATAATATTAATCGCACTTATTAGGATACAAAGCGAAAAACAAAAACGCAATAGTCTCATTGTTAAAATTAACTAATGATATTTTAATACGTAGAATGTGGTCAAAAGCCAAAACCTAAAATTTTTGAAAAGATAATATCAAAATTACCAGGTTTATAATTTCAAGGATTTTGAATTTGGTGATTTCGCGATTGAAACCAACACTTCTGTTGATTTATATGGAAATAGTACAAATTGTGAAAATAAGGCAAGTATAAAACTTTCGCGTAATGTAAACATTCCTATATAAAAATACGCTCGTAACTGAAAGTTCCGCGAAGTTAAATGTATTAATAAATACACAATTATTAAATAAAGTTGATTTACCTTTTGTTATAACGTAGTCCTAAGTTTTTTAATCGTAAAATAAATAAAATTAATTTATACATTCATTTACCATTTTGTCGTTCAGAATGTATCCGATTCGCTGTCGCAGTCAATAGAAAAATGACAACATGTTCTCGGATCTGCTCTCATCATTCCACTATGGGCCAGGATATCAATTTTTTGGCTAAGAGTCAAAATTCGAATTTGAATCAAATTAATATATTTTCGTGATCGAGACACCTTGAAGTGTCCATATTTTAAGTTTCACATCAATCGGCTACCCACTGCCCTATCTTTGAAATTTGGTATTCCTCGTTACCGTTACTTAGAAGGCAATCTCAGCGACGAGGGGCGATCTGTGTTTATTTGAACTCGAGATGTTTGTTTTCATAAGAAGCTTAGGGGAAGCAGAGTATATGGTAAGGAAAATTTAAAACTACCCGAACGGCACCTTTCCAGAGAAGCAAAACAAAAAAAAAGGGGGGTTTGTTTTCCCGCCGATTCTCTGATCGAATCAGAAAATCCTAACGATCCTGTACAAGAGCCTCCCAAGAAGAAGCGTTGCTTTTGAATTGGTAATCGCTTTTATTTGTAAATGATATGATTCATTATAAGCCTGTAATAATTTTACTGTTAAAATATTTTCGTAGTGGAATAAAAAGCTACTTTTTTATCTGTTTCCGAAAAAAGAGACTGCGGAATTCGCGAAATATTGAACCTTCAAGAACCATGATACTCCGACTTTTTTCGTAATTCATAGTTACTTGTCATATTTCGATTGGATATAAACGCTGCAAAAGGTTGACAGCTACATTAGTAATTGTAAATGTGGTTCTAATTATGAATGCAATAGTAGTCAAAATAGTTACAATTAAAATCAGCTTAGCATGGGAAAAATATAGTTTCAAGTCAGAAGGAAACACATTGTTTTATAAATCTAAAATTGATTTGATAAATAAAAATGTATTGTTTTATCTAAAATTGTACAAATTAGTAAGAGTGTAAAGTAGCAAGAGTTGTTTATCTTTCTGGGAGAAGTCACTCCATACTTTTTCGTGCGTCAATTAGGGAGGAAAACATTGTTTGATTTTATATTCAAAGCTAGTTTTCTATTCATAATATTTTCTCTATCAACATTTTTGCAGTAAGATTAACAGTTCCCTTGTTAATTATTATTGTTGTCACGCACACTAATTTATTACTGAAATTTTTGTTTCTTGTGATTAGTACATCTTACTTTTTTTTTTGGTTTATTCTGAACCAAGTCGATTTAGAATATCACATTTCTCAAATAGGAAAAGCAAAAATCCAAAAATTCATACATTTCTGAAATAGCTAATATTTAAAACATTCTTCATACGAAAATTTAAATAAAAATATTTCTTTCAAAAAATTAAGGTAAAAATCATGTGGCGTCAATTACAAGAACTCTTAAAATATTCATAAGCAAACCCTGCGGATTGGAACGAATCACGAGTTTAGAGTCTCCATTTAAAAAAAATGATTTCAGATTGAAATGCAATATACTGAATAATTTTATGCAACGAAAGCACGAAACAAAATTATACAGAAATGAAAAAAAGACAATGTATGAAAATTAATCTGAAAATAAAGATACAAAATTGAAAAATTATACCAATTCAGCATAAAATTTTCAATAATTAAAATATGACAGTGGTACTCAATGGTACATAACATAATTATGTACATATTTTATATACGGCATATTCCTCAGAATACCTTTTTTGTATAGGTAACGAAGGTGTCAGTTTTTATAATACAGTTTTTGTACAATCGTATGACAAAGTTATTGATGATAAGTATCTGCTTGATATTTCAATTAAATTATAAATCTAAATATCATGTAACATCCTATTGGTAACCCTATTTTATTGATAAGTACCAGGATGACATCGACAAAAATAACATTTTGACAACCTTTTTTTTGTTGAGTGTTAGGTCCTACAAAATTAAAAGAATGATGGAAAAACTAAAAAATTTGAGAATTCTAATGTATAAAATATTACCAAGGTACTGATTGGTGCATAACATAATTATGTATATATTTTATGTATGGTATTTTTAAAATTCAATTCAAAATTCAAAAAAGTGCCGAACCAGTTAAAAAAAAAAAATTTGTAGATCGTTTTTGGGTGAACTACTCTTGTCTCTCGATTTTGTTATGTACCTTGTATAATTTTCCAAGAAATTAAACGACTTTTGTTTTATTATATTTGTTTCATAGCTTGTGTTGTTTCTTTAAAGTTGATTGGAATGGGAAAATGAAACTGCTATTAGCAGTTGAAATATCAGGAAAGTTTATTTATTTATCAAAACAATAATTGGGATTAGCTTATTTTTTGTTAAATTTATCTTTTTTAGTTGAAAACTCAAGCTTTTGGTTAAAAATTCATGTATTTTGTTGATAATATATCTTTCCGACCAATAATTAACTCTTGATTCATCCCTTTGGTTGAAAATTTAACTAATACATTTTTCGTTGAAATTTTTTTTTCAGTTTAAAATTCAACTTTTTGGTTGAGCATTTATCTTTTTCAGTTGAAAACGGAATTACTGAGTTGAAAATTCATGCATTTTGTCGATAATTTATTTTTTTATCAGTTTAGTTTAAAATTAATTTCTTTATTTGAAAATTCCACTATTTTGTTGTAAATGAACTTTAATGTAGAAAATTCATATTGCGGGGTTGAAAACTCAGTTGTTTCACAAAAAATTCTTGACTTAGAAATTCAACAGTTTGCTAAAAAATTAAACTATTTGGTTTCGAATTTACTTTTTTGGTTAAAAAATTTAATGGCATGGTAGAAAATTAAACTATTTCGTTGCAAATTAACTTTTTTTGTGGAAAATTTATATTTTTGGTTCAGAATTCATCTAGTTTGGTTAAAAATTGTACTATTTGGTTGCAAGTTGAATTAATTTGTTGGAAATAAAATTATTTTGTTAAAAATAAAACTATTTGTTAAAAATGAGACCACCTGGTTGAAAATTTATTTTTTGGTTGAATATTCAACTTCTTGGTTAAATATACAACTTTTTGGTTGAATATTTATATTTTTTAGTCAAAAATTCTATTACTTAGTGAAAAATCTTCCTGGTTGAAAAATCAACTCCATAGTTGGAAATTCAGCTCTTTGGTTGAATTCTGAACTCGTTTCTTGAATATTCATTTTTTTTCGTGGAGAATTTTTTTTTTAGTTTAATGATTCACTACTCAGTTTAGAATTGAACTAATTTGTACGAAATTAATTCTTGTTGTTGAAAATTTCACTATTCATATTTGTTATTGAAAATCTGATTGGATTTTTAAAACGACTTGAAATGTAAAAAAAAATTGGGTTATGTGAGCCTTTCACACAGGAAATAGGTATTTTCAATAAAAAATTATAAGGTTTCAAGGATTACAATTTTTTCAAAAATTTACATTTTTTGGTTTTGTTAGCGTTTCTTACCAAGAATTGACATTTTTAAACAAAAATCATTAGATTTTGAAGGTTTATAATTTTGTAATAATTTTAGTTGACGTTATCGTTTTACGAAAAAGTTGGTATTTTAAAATAACGAAGACTTTAGATGGAAAATAATGATAATACTAACAAAATTTGAATATTTGAACAGCTTTATCCTTTTCTGTTATGTTATGATGTTTTTCGACTGGAATTAATGGTATTTTTATTAAAAAAATATTCGATTTCAAGGAATATTTACAATTTTGAACAACTTCAGTTAATATTGGTGTGTCTCGCCATAGAAATTTGTATCTGTAAACATGGATCATTAAATTTAAATACAATGATTTGTATTTAAAATAATAAAATTTACAAGCGTTACCAATTTTATCAGAAATTGAAATTTATAATAAAAATCATCAGATTTAAAAAGATTCATAACACTGGTTTACAAAAAAAAAAAAAAAGGTGAGGACTATTCGACAAGACCACTTTATCCTTATGTATTTTGACGCGCCATTGTTGTTCCCACGAGCAGCTAGGGAAAGGGTTGGTCCATCCTTGTAGAGCCCCGCGTGCAAGGATAAGGCTGCAGACTCCGAGAGGTAGCCCAGTATCCCAGAGTCACCGTTGAAGACACCTCACCCAGGTGTCATTCAGCTTTCGGCACGGTTGCTACGCCTCCGCTTAGGGGTTATTCCTTCGCGATCATCTCTGAACAATTGTCCGCGACTGCTCATTAATTGGTATGACGAATTGGTATGCAAGCTTTCATGCATATGCATTATCTCACGTGTGGTGATTGTTGTTGAAAATTTTGGGGTTTTCAACGACTATAATATATTTCAATATTGCAAAAAAATTTTGATTTGAAAGATTTCCCATGATTCCGGTGCTTCCTAATATTTCACAATAATTTCGCAATAAACAAGTAAGCTCAAAAATTATATTTTACACAAATTTTGCTCAAGTTGAAAGATTGCTATGTGAAACATAGGGTTTCTTAATTATTAAAATCTTTTGAATGTTTCAAATTAATTTTTCAATGAACATAGTCGTTACAATTTTTTTCACTTTAGTTTCAGTTTAAATACTCTTGTATGCAAATTTGGGTATTTGGGCATTCACAAGAATTTTTACTATTACAAAATGTAAAATGAATCTTTAAAGTCAAATTTCGAAAACATGTACACGCAGAGACTTTTGATATCAATATTTCGTTCATTATATACCTATAATTAAAATAAAATGTAAGAATTTAGGGATAATCGGGGTACTGGTAAAAAGATTCCTACTATATGACATGACATGACCTGACATGGCATGAAATGACATGACATTACATGACATGAAATGACATGAAATGACATGACATGATATGACATCATATGACACGACATGACACAAAATACACGATATAGCACAGGACATGACACATGACACATGAGACATGGCACGTGACAAATGAAACATGACACATTGCACATGACACATGACATGACGCATGACATGAGACATGAAATGACACGTGGCAAATGACACATGCGATAGCACATGATATGACACATGGCATGACACATGACATGCAACATGACATGACACCTGCCATGACACATGACATCACACACGACATGACACGACACAAGACTCATGCCATGACACATTTCACATGATACATGACACATGTCACATGACACGTATCACATGTCGAATGTCACATGACACACGTCACATTACACATGCTACTTGACACACGTCACATGACACGTGTCACATAACAAACGCAACATGACAAACGCAACATGACACAAGTCACGTGACGGATGCTACGACACATGACATAACACATGAAATGACACATGACACGACACATGACATAGCGCATGACATGACAAATGACATGAAACATGACATGACACATGACATGAAACATGACATGACACATGACATGACAGGTGACATGAAGCATGACTGAAACACGACATGACATGACACAAGACTCATGAAATGACACATTTCACATGACACATGTCACATGTCATATATCACATGTCAGATGTCGCATGTCATATATCACATGACAAACGTCACATGACACATGTTACATGACGCATGTCACATGACAAACGCAACATGGCACATGTCACATGACGCATGTCATGACACATGACAACACACGTGATATGACACATGACATGATACATGAAACATGACATGATATGACATGACATGAGATATGTCACGTGATGTGACTTGACATTGCACATGACATGACACATGACGTGACATGACATTTCACGTGACATGGTACTTGATACATGACATGAAACATGACATGACACATGAAATTACACATGACATGACACATGACATGTTCCATGACATGACGAATGACAAGTCCCATGAGATGACACATGACATGTTCCCTGACATGACACATGACGTGACACATCACATGACACATGATAAGACACATGACATGACAGATGACATGAAACATTACAGGAAACATGACATTACACTTGACAAGACATGACATGACACGGCATGACATGACATGAAACATGACGCGACACATGGCATTACGCATGACATGACATGTGACATGACACATGACGTGACACGTGACGCGACATGATATAACACATGACATGACATGTCGCGTAACGTGACATGACATAACACATGACGTGATACGACATTACACGTGACATGATACATGACATATGACATGACACGTGACATGACACATGACGTGACACATGACAGGAAACGTGACATGACACATGAAAAAACACATGACATGACGCATGACATGACACATGACATGACAGGTGACACGAAGCATGGCATGAAACATGACATGACATGTCACAAGACTTATGAAATGACACATTTCACATGACACGTGTCACATGTCATATATCACATGTCAGATGTCGCATGTCATATATAGCATGACAAACGTCACATGACACATGTTACATGATGCATGTTACATGACAAACGCAACATGACACATGTCACTTGACGCGTGCAATGACGCATGCCATGACACATCACAAGACACATGAAATGACACATGACATGACAAATGACATGACAGGTGACGTGACATGTCCTTACACGTGAAATGACACATTGCATGACACATGACATGACACATGACGTGACACATGATATGACACGTGACTTGACACATGACATGACACATGACATAATACATGACATGACACATGACATGACACATGACATGACACATGACATGAAACATGACATGTCACATGACATGACGCATGACATGACACATGACATGACACATCACATGACACATGACATGACATATGATATGACACATAAGATGACACACGACATGACACATTCCATGACACGTGACAAGACACATTCCATGACACATGACATGATACATGACATGAGACATGGCAAGACACATGACATGATACATGACATGACACATGACATGAAACAGGACATGGCACATGACATGACACATGACATGGTACCTGACATAACACATGACATGACAGATGACATGACACATGACATGACACATGACATGATACATATCATGACACATGACATGACACATGACATGACACATGACATGATACATGACATGACACATGACATAAAACATGATATGGCACATGACATGATACATGACATGACACATGACATGGCGCCTGACATGAAACATGACTTACCACATGAAATGGCACACGACATGACAAATGACATGACACATGACATCACACATAAGATGACACATGACATGACACATGACACATGACATGATACATGACATGACACATGACATGACACATAACATGGCGCCTGACATAACACATGACATAACACATGAAATGACACACGACATGACACATGACATGACACATGACAGGACACATGTTTTTAACCAAAGAGATGAATTTTCACCTAAAATTATAA
This sequence comes from Andricus grossulariae, assembly GCA_011634705.1. Classification (NCBI taxonomy): domain Eukaryota; kingdom Metazoa; phylum Arthropoda; class Insecta; order Hymenoptera; family Cynipidae; genus Andricus; species Andricus grossulariae. The sequence goes on along the minus strand of JAABKJ010075445.1, from coordinate 23,203,043 downwards.
ATCTTAAAAAAATGATCTTCAAACCAAATTGTTTAATAGCTAGCAAAATAGATTGGGTTTTAACCGAATAGTTGCATTTTCAACCAGAAAGGATTGTTTTTTAACAAAGTTATTCATTTTTCATTACAATATACGAACATTTAAGCAAATATTTGAATTTTTATCAAAAAAATATGATTTATCAAACAAATATGAATAATTTTGCACATAAACAAACGAATTTTCTACAAACTACATGAATTTTCAACGAAGTATTTGAATTTTCATCTGAAAAAATATGAATATTCAGTTATAAATCAATTTCAAAGAGAAAAAGAACGAATTTTCAAGAAATAATTCAATTTTCAACCGAAGAGATGAATTTTTAACTAAAAATATGAATCTTCAAACAACAAAAAACGCTTTTTTAACAAATTAATTCAATTTCCAACCAAAAAACAACGATTTTTCAAAAAGTATATCAATTTTCAACCAAAGGGATGAATTTTCGTCTAAAATGGTAAATCTTTCAAAAATGACCTTTTGACCAACTTGTCTTATATTTAACAAAATAGATTAAGTTTTAACCAACTTGTTGAATTTTTAACCAAAAAGAATTACTTTTTAACAAAATGGTTTATTTTTCATTAAAATATGCGAACTTTTAACCAAATAGTTGAATTTTCATCAAAGCATATGATTTATCAACAAATAAGATTAATTTTTTACAGAAACAGACGAATTGTCTACAAAATACATGAATTTTTAACACAAATAGTTTAAATTCCAACCAAAAAAATTAATTTCCAGAAAATTGTTGAATTTTCAACCATATAATTGAATTTTCAAGCAAGGACATAAATTTTCAACCAAGAAGAATATTTTTTACTGGAAAAGACAAATTTTACACAAATTACATGAATTTTCAACCAAGTACTTTAATTTTCAAGTGAAAAAGAGAAATTTTCAACCAAATATTTAATTATTCAAATAAAATAGGATGTAAACTTCCAACTAAAAATATGAATCTTCAAACAATAAAAAAATGAATTTTCAACCAAGTAATTCAACTTTCAACCAAAACACAACGAATTTTTAACAAAATAGTACAATTTTCAATCAAAGAGATCAATTTTGAACTAAAATGATGAATCTTAAAAGATTGACATTTAAGAAAATTGTTTAATTTTCAACAAAGTAGATTTAGTTTTAACCAAATAGTTATATTTCCAAAAAATAAAAATTAATTTACAGGCCAGCAGATTAATTTATGATCAAACATGACGGATATATAACAAAATAGATTAATTTTCAACAAAAATATTCAAGTACATGAATTTTCAAACAACTACTTGAATGTTCAACAGAAAAAGAGACGTTCTTGACCAAATTGTTAGTTATTCAAATAAAATATGCGAATTTTAACTAAATCTGGAATAGTTATATTTTCAATTAAAGAAATTAAGTTTTTAAACACAAAAAAATAATTTTCAACAAAAAAGATGAATTTTCTACAAAATACATGAATTTTCAACAAAGTAGTTACATTTTCAAATAAAAAGATCCATTTTTAACCAATTAGTTCAATTTTCATTTAAAAAAAAAAGATAAATATTTAGTTAAAAAGTCAATTTCCAACCAAAAAAATACGAGTTTTCAACAAATACTTTTTTCATCCCAATAGATGAATTTTCAACTAAAAATATAGAACTTCAAATAAAAAAATGAATTGAAAGTAATTCAACTTTCAACCAGAAAACAAATATTTTTCAACAAAATAATTTAATTTTCAACGAAAGAGATGAATTTTCAACTATAATGATGAATCTTAAAAAAATGACCTTTTAAAAAAATTGTATAATTTTCAACAAAATAGATTAACTTTTGTCCATATAGTTGAATTTGCAAAAAAAAAATTAATTTTCAGGCCAGCAAATTGATTTTTGACCAAAAAAGTTAATTATTTAACAAAATAGATCATTTTCAACAAAAATATTTAATCGACAACTGGATAGTTGAGTTTTCGACCAGTGTAGTTAAATTTTCACCAAAAAATAACTTTTTCCAGAAAATTGTTAAATTTTTAACTAAATAATTTAATTTTCAAGCAGAAACATAATTTTTCAACCGAGAAGATTATTTTTTAATGGAAATGACAAATTTTCCACAAATTGCATGAGTTTTCAACCTAGTACTTAAATTTTCAACTGAAAAATATAAATTTTCGACCCAATAGTTAATTATTTGAATGAAAAATTCAAATTTATGACTAAAATTAATTTTTGTACAATTTAAAGAAGTACATAATTAATTCTATTGTTATGTGACTTAATTATTATAAATTAATTCTTTACTGCGGTTCTTAACTGTTGAAAAATTTTTTTTTTTCCATCTTAAATTTGTTAGGTTGACTGCTAGATCGATATAGTAACGAATTATCACCATGCGTCAACAATTTGTATTGTTATAAACAATTTATTCAATAATTATTCAATGTTGGTTTTTATCTCTAGGTCATACTTTTCCTTCCCATTTAGCCAAATTAAAAATGTTTCATAAATTATTATAAACTCCGAAATATTGATAAAAGCGAAGGAATTCAATTGTTTATAACAAATATATTAAACAAATGTCCCAATTATACGGGGGTTTCCCCAAAAAAAGTTATTTTCTCTAGTAAATCTTCTTGGAAGTAGGCTAATATTGATATTATATCAAGATATTTTTCTGGTGAATAAAAAATTTTTTATAAACAAATAATAGACAGAAAGGTCGTAATTGAACGGTTTTTCCTAGGAAAAGTATTTTTTCCATTATATCATCTTGGAAGAAAGCTAATATAGCAAAAAACTGTTAAAGGTGCACATCTGTCTTATAATTTGTTTATAACAATCGTTAATTCAATTAGCAGCAAAATATATTGATGGAATCCACCAAAAACATCTACAATGACTACGAGTACTTGAAAATAAATTTTTTAAATGTTTCAGAACTTAAATTTGAGATGCAAATTTAGAAAAATTATTTATAATGAAATTTTTTAAATTATAACAACTTATTGGAATTGAATGTATTAAAGATACAACCTCTTTAGAGAAAGAGAAGAAAAGCGACGAAATTATTGACGAAAGGAGAGGGTCTTTAATTATTTATCTTTGGGGCGGAGAAATACATTCAATCCAACCAAGTTTTTATAATTAAAAAAACTTGTTATGATTAATTATTCTAAAATTCCAAAATTTGAATTCTACAACATTAAAAAAATTTATTTTTCAACAAATTTTAGTTCTTATTTGTTTCATTTTACTTGGCCAACTTTGATTTTACAACTTCATTTAATTGTACTTATCCACGTTTTTTCATCGTAGTTTTTTTTTCACTGGGATTACATATATTGTTGTTCACCTGAGAAGATTAATTTTCTACCAAAAAAAGTGAATTTTCATCTTAAAAATATCAATTTCCTACCAGAATCAATCGTCAATTTGAACAAATTAATCTTCAAACAAAATTCCAAAAAACTAGTTAAATTTTCAATCAAAGTGATGAATTTTCACCCGAGTCAGCTAAAAATTTAATCCACAACAAAAGAATTAAATTCCAAAAAAGGTAGTTCATTTTTCAACCAGAGATGAATTTTCAACGAATAGTTAAATTTACAGTAAAAAAATAATTTTCAAATCAAAAAACGAATTTTCAAAAAAATATTTCAACTTTTCGATAAGTTGTTGAATTTTTAGCCAAAAAAGTGAATTTTCTACAGACAGTTCAATTGTTCAATTCAATTCAAACCTCAAAAACCGGAATTTTTAACAAAAAAGTTAATTTCCAACCAAACAGTTGTTCACCCAAGAAGAAGAATTTTCTACCAAAAAAAGTGAATTTACAACTTAAAAATATCGATTTTCTACCAAAAATGAATCGTCAATTTAAAAAAATTAATCTGCAAACAAAATTCCAAAGAAAGAGTTAAATTTTCAATCAAAGAGATAAATTTTCACCCGAGAAGATTAATTTTTTACGAAAAAAGGCGAATCTTTGACTAAAAAAGATCAATTTCCAACCAAAATCAATCGTCAGTTAAAAAATTAATCTGCAAAAAAAATTAATTTCCAAAAAAAGTAATTCATTTTTCAACCAGAGATGAATTTTCAACTAAGAAGATGAATTTACTACAAAAAAAAAAGATGAATTTTAACTAATAAGGATCAATATTCAACTAAAAAAGGAATAGTTAAATTTACAGTAAAAAAATAATTCTCAAACCAAAAAACCGAATTTTCAACAAAATAGTTGAATTTTTAGCAAAAAAGATTAATTTTCTACAAAACAGTTCAATTGTCAACCAAAAAACAGGAATTTTCATTAAAAAAAAGTTTATTTTCAACCAAATAGTTGTTCACTCAAGAAGATTAATTTTTTACCAAAAAAAGTGAATTTTCAACTTAAAAATATCGAATTCCTAGCAAAATCAATCGTCAATTTAAAAAAATTAATCTGCAAAAAAATTCCCAAAAAATAGTTAAATTTTCAATCAAAAAGATGAATTTTCACGCGAGAAGATTAATTTTCTATTAAAAAAAGGGAATTTTTAACTAAAAAAGATCAATTTTCAACCAAAATCAATTGTCAACTAAAAAAATTGATCTGCAACCCAAAAAGAAATTCCAAAAAAGTAATTAAATCTGTAAACGAAGAAATGAATTTTCAATTAAACAGATGAATTTTCTGCCAAAAACGACGAATTGTTAATTAAAAATAAGTAGTCTACAAAAAAAAATAGATTTTCAACAAATTAGTAATAACCACAAACTAATAACCAAGTAGTTGAATTTTCAGCCAAAAAAAACGATTTTTTAACCAAAAAAAAAATCAATTTCCAAGCAAAAGTGGACAAGTTAAATTTACAATAATAAAAAAATTATTTTCGAACCAAAATACAAATTTTCAACAAGGTAATTGCATTTCCAACCAAAGGGTTGAATTTTTAACCAAAAAGAGGAATTTTAAACAGAATAGCTGAATCTTCATCCCGCATATACAACAAAACCTTAATTTCCAACTGGATAGTTGAATTCCCACAAAAGAAAATTAATTTTCCACCAAAAAAGTTAAATTTTCAACCAAAAAGATGAATTTTCACCCGAGAAGATTAATTTTCGACGGAAAAAGGAGAATTTTTAAATAAAAGAACATGAAGACGAATTTTGAACTAAAAAGGATCAATTTTCAACTGAAAAAGGAATAGTTAAATTTACAGTAAACAAATAATTCTCAGACCAAAAAAAGGAATTTTCAACAAAATAGTTGAATTTTTGAACAAATGTTTGAATTTTTAGCCAAAAAGATGAATTTTCTACAAAACAGTTCAATTGTCAACCCAAACACGGGAATTTTTAACAAAAAAGTTCATTTTCAACCAAACAGTTGTTCGCCCAAGAAGAGTAATTTTCTACCAAAAAAAGTGAATTTTCAACTTAAAAATATCGATTTCCTACCAGAATCAATCGTCAATTTAAAAAAATTAATCTGAAAAAAAATTCCAAAAAAATAGTTAAATTTTTAATGAAAGAGATGAATTTTCACCCGAGAAGATTATTTTTCTACGAAACAATTGGATTTTCAACCCAAAAATGTGAATTTTCAACAAGAAAGTTAAATTTTAACCAAATAGTTAAATTTCCACCCAAGAAGATTAATTTTCTAATGAATAATTATTATTTTCAACTGAAAAGGATCAACTTCTGACAAAAACTAATTAATTTCCAAATCATAGTCCAATTTTCAAGCAAAAAGGTAAATTCTTAACAGAATAGCTGAACATTTATCCCGCATTACAACAAAACCTTAATTTACAACCGGATAGTTGAGTTTTCACCCAGGAAGAATAAGTTTCTACCAAAAAAACGAGTTTTTAACTAAAAATTCTAGATTTTCAACCAAAATCAATCGTCAATTTTGAAAAAATTAATCTGCAAAAAAAAAGTAATTTCCAAAAAAATAGTCAAATTTTCAACCAAAGATTATTATTGTCGACGAAAAAGATTATTTTTCTATCCTACAAGACGAATTTTCAACTAAAAAAGATAAATTTTCTACCAAAAGAAGAATAGTTAAATTTCCAGTAAAAAAATTCAATCCAGTAAACGAATTTTCTACATAATAGTAGAATTTTGAACAAAGTAGTTGAATTTCCCGCCAAAAAGAATAATCTTCAGCAAAACAGTTGACATTTCATCCCGGAAATACGAATTTTCAACGAAAAAGTTTATTTTGAACTAAACAGTTTTTCACCCAAGAAGATTAATTTCCTACCAAAAAAAAAGTGAATTTTCAACCAAAAAAGATCAACTTCCATGAAAAATTAATTGAGAAGATTAATTTTCTACCAAAAAAGCGAGTTTCCAACTAAAAACTCTAGATTTTTAACAAAAGAGTATTATTTTCAACGAAGAAGATCATTTTTCTACCCAACAAGACGAATTTTTAACTAAAACAGATAAATTTCACCCAAAAGGGGAATAGTTAAATTTACAGTAAAAAAAATCGATCCAAAAAATGAATTTTCTACAAAATAGTTGAATTTTTAACCAAGTAGTTGGATTTCCAGACAAAAAGACAAATTTTCAACAAAAACAGTTGATATTTCAACCGGGAAATACGAATTTTCAACAAAAAAGTTCATCTCTAACCAAATAGTTGAATTTTCACCCGAAAAGATTAATTAATTTGGTACCAAAAAAGCGAATTTTCAACTAGAAAAGATAGGTTTCTAATCAAAATCATTCGACAATTTAACAAATTATTGTGTCTAAAGGATTTACATTTATTTAAAATAATTAATATTTGTAAGGGCTTGAGTAACAAAAAAAGTATTGTTTTTCATTTTTAATGTTTGCCACTTTAAATAATTTTTTATTTTTAACCTTTTTTAGAATAATTCAATTTTAAATGTTTATAATTGAAAATTGTTCCATTTTGAACTTTAAAACGTTCAATTTAATTTTCGATTTCAAATTGTGAAAGTTTAGTAGATTCGAATTTCAATTTATTTGAATTCAAAAGTTTAAAATTTTTAATTATTGAATTTTGAAGGCTTTCAATTAGAAATAATATAATTTTAATTCAAATTAAAATTTTCAATTTTGAAAGCTTTAAATCAGAAAATTAAGAAAATTAAAAAAAAAAGATTTTTTAATATTTCAGATGTGTTAGAAAAGAATCTAGAAGATTTTAAATAAATTTTTTTATTTTTTAGGATTTTAAAAAATGTTGGAATTTGATAAATTTTCGTAAATGTTTCCAAGCTTTAACTATTTATAATCTATTTTAAACGTCTTGAAAATATTTTTAGCTCACTCGAATTTTTCTCAAAATTTTGAAAACTTTTTCAAAATGAAAAAAATGGCCTTATAATTTTCTAAATTTTCTCTTCAACTCTACTAAATATTTCTTGAATTTACTTAATTTTTTTATTATTTTTTATTTTGTAATCTTACGAAATTGAAACATTTTGTTTTAAAATCTTCTACAATCTTTTTCGAAATTTTAGCAAATCATTTGAGATGTTTAAAAACCTTTTTTAATTTTCTCTTAAAGTTCATTTTTCAAAATAAAAAATCCTTTAAAATTCTCACACGAATATTAAGAAAATTATTATTTTTTTAAATCTTGTCATACTCTTTAAACCTTCTAATCTTTAAAAATTATTCAAATTTTGGCTGATTTCTTTTAAATTCTGCAAAATTAAAAAAAAATTGCTTTAAAATCTTTCAGATTCTTCTTTGACAATTTTCTTAATCTTTTGAAGTCTTTTTAAATAATCTTTAAAAATTCATTTTTCGAAATAAAAAATGATTTTAATTTTTCCTGGGCACCTACAATTTTTTTCCATTTTCGTGAAACCTTACAAAATTCTTAAAAAAATCTGTACAAGTTTTAATTATTTTTGAATCGTTTCAAAACTTCTCAAAATCTCTTAAACTTAAAGTAAAAATTTGAAAATGTTGAAATTTTTAAAACTTGATATTATTCTTTTAAAATAAAACCTAAACCACTAAAAATTTTCCCAGACATCTTGAAAAAATGCAATCTGCTGAAATCTTTCATAATAACTAAAAAGCTTCTAACTTTTTTTCGAATTCTTCAAAATAATTTTTTGTCCATAATTCATTCATCATTTACAATTTGAATTTTCTCTTCAATCAATAATGTTTATAAACACTTGGAAAGAAATTTTATGATGAATTAAAATTATTTATTTAGAAATTTTTATACTAAAATTTGATTTTGAATGCTTTTTAATTTTAATTTCTTATTTTCTTTTAACTTTTGGTTTTACGATCAACCTGCTAAAGTGAGAAAAAATAAGAAAAATACAAGAGAAAAAATAAAAACCTTTCGAAAAATATTTCAATAGTTTCGAGTTACAAGCACCGGCGCCCAAATGCCATAAAAAGTCTAGGGGTAGGGAAATCACACATTTGAGCTGATCATGTGTTTTTTTAGTTTCCAATATGTTCTGACCTTTTTATAGATACAAAATAATATCCTGGACATTTTTTGCTATTTTGAAATTAGGCCGAGTCCTGAAAATTAAATTATTTCAAATGGTAGCATTAAAAATAAATAATAACTAAAACTGTCCAAAAATTATTTTTATTGGAAATTTTAATAAACTATAACATTTTGCGCGCTACACACGCACTAATTATCCTTTATTTAAAAATTCCATTAAAAATTAAAATATTTGGTTTAAAAGTAATTTTTTGTTTGTTAAAAATTATTCTTTATTCGGTAGAGAATTAATCTTTTTAGTTGAAAATTAGTTTGTTTTTTATTGAAAATTAATTTTTTTAACTGACAAATTAACTAGTTCATGAAGAAGATTGATGTTCAATCAAACATGAAATAGTTAATTTTGCAGTCAAAAATATTAATTTTCAATAAAAAACTAATTTTCAACCAAATAAATAAATTTTTAACAAAAATATGAATTTTCTACCAAGAAAAGAATAATTTTTAACAAAATACATTAATTTGGAACCAAATATTTTAATTTTTAATGCAATTTTCAACCTAAGTTTGTTATAAATTAAAATTAATTTTTTTTTCTGATTGCACATCAATCTTCTTCAGTTGAAAATTCAACTATTTCTTTAAAAATTCCTGTATTTTGTTGAAACTTTATTTTTTGTGGTAGAATATTAATCTTCTTGGTGACTAATTCACCTTTTTGGTTAAAAATTCAACTATTAAGTTGAAAATTCCATTAAAAATTAAAATATTTGGTTGAAAATTATTATATTTTGTTAAAAATTATTATTTTTTGGCAGAAAATTGATCTGTTTGATTAAAAATTCATTTATTTTGCTGAAAATTAGTTTTTTTATTGAACATTAATTTTTTTAACTGAAAAATTAATTTTCAATAAATAAACTAATTTTCAAACAAATAAATTAATTTTTAACCGAAAAGATTAATTTTTTACCAAGAAAACAATAATTTTTAACAAAATACATTAATTTTCAACTAAATATTTTAATGTTTAATGCAATTTTCAACCTAAGTTTTTTCTGAAGAAAGGATTAATTTTTTTTTTATTTCATTTCTGATTGCACATCAATCTTCTTCGGTTGAAAATTGAACTATTTGCTTAAAAATTTCTATATTTTGTTGAAACTTTATCTTTTGTGGTAGAATATTATCCTTGTTGGTGACTAATTCACTTTTTTGTTTGAAAATTCAACTATTATGTTTAAAATTCCATTAAAAATTGAAATATTTTGTTTAAAATTAATGTATTTTGTTAAAAATGATTCTTTCTTTGGTAAAAAATTAATCTTTTTGGTTAAAAATTAATTTATTTGGTTGAAAATTAGTTTTTTTTATTAAAAATTAATTTTCAATAGGGAAACTAATTGTCAACAAAATACATCAATTTTTTTAAATTTTAATTAAATTTTTTAATTAATTTTTTAAAAATTATTTTAATTTAATTTTAATTTTTTTACATTTCTAATTCAATTTTCAACGAAGTTTTTTCTAAAGAAAGTAAAAAAATTAACTATTTCATTTCTGATTGCACATAAATATTCTTCAGTTGAAAATTCAACTATTTGTTTGAAAATTTTTGTATTTTGTTGCAACTTTATTTTTTGTGGTAGAATATTAATCTTCTTGATGAATAATTCACCTTTTTGGTTAAAAATGCAACTATTAGGTAAATACATCAATTGTTAAAAAAATTGTTGAAATTTCTGAACAAAAAAAGACGAATTATCTGCAAAACAATTGAATTTTCAACCCGAAAATATTATTTTTCAAAAAAATGAGTGAATTTTTTAATTAGGAAGTTTCTCAAAAAATAGTTGATTTTGTATCTTAAAAAAATTTCAGTTATACTTTTTAACAACAAAATATGAGTTTTGAATAAGAAATACATTTTCTATAAAGATACTGGAATGTTCAACCTAAAAAAAAAAACGATTTATCAACAAAATATAGTTGAATTTTTAAACCGAAAAGCATCAATTTTTAACAAAATTGTTCTAGTGTTGAATTTTTTATCAAACTGTTGCATTTTTTATCCAAGAAAGATGCAATTTCCACTAAAATAGATGAAATTTTAAATTAAAAAGTTAATTTTTCCAAAAAATAGTTGAATTTGCAACAAAACAGTTGCATTTTCAACAAAATAGTTGAATTTTTCAAACAAAAGTATCAATTTTCAACAAAATTGTTGAATTTTTCAAATAAAAGTATCAATTCTTCACAAAATTGTTGAATTTTTAATCAAACAGTTGCCGTTTTATCCAAAAAAGATGCAATATCAATTAAAATAGATGAATTTTTAAATTAAACAAATTAAAAAAAAAACTAGTTGAATTCCTATAAAAAAAAAATTAAGTTTGGACTGATGATTGTTACCGTCTCTAACCCTCTTTTCTAGGTCACCCTTTGAAAAATGCGTTCTTTTAGTTGGTACACCCCTTGTGGGGGGAGTGGGAGGGTTTATCAGCAGAGTGACTGGTCACAAAAAAGTGATTGATCAGATCTCTAACACCCTTTTTCAGGTCACCCTGTAAAAAATATGTCAGTGACTGGTCACATCTGTAACCTCCTTTTCCAGGTCACCCTGTAAAAAATGTGTCAGTGACTGGTCACATCTGGAACCTCCTTTTCCAGGTCACCCTGTAAAAAATGTGTCAGTGACTGGTCACATCTGGAACCTCCTTTTCCAGGTCACACTGTAAGAAATGTGTCAGTGACTGATCACATCTGGAACCTCCTTTTCCAGGTCACCCTGTAAAAAATGTGTCAGTGACTAGTCACATCTGGAACCCCTTTTTCAGGTCTTTTTTACCAAAATGCGTTCCTTTAATAGTTCAATGGTCGCACCCCTTGGGAAGGGAGTGGGGGGATTTCAGTAGAGTGACTGGTCACAGAAGAGTATTTGGTCACACCTCGAAACCCCTTTTCCAGGTCATCCTGTAAAAAACGTGTCAGTGAATGATTAGATCTGGAACAATCTTTTTAAGGTCGCCTTTTCGAAAATGCGTTCCTCTCATGGAGGGGAGAGGAGATTCGTCAGAAGAGTAACTGGTCACAGAAGATCGATCGGTCAAATCTGGAATTCCCTTTTTCAGGACAACCTTTAAAACATGTATCGGTGACTGGTCACATCTGGAACCCTCCTTTTCAGGTCGCCTTTGAAAAAATGTGTTTCTCTAATGGTCACACCCCTTAGAGGGGGGATGTTCGCTAGCAGAGTGACGGGTCACTGAAGAGTTACTGGTCACACTTCGAAACCCTTTTTCCAGGTCACCCTGTATAAAAATGTATTTGTGACTGGTCACATCTGGAACTCTCCTGTTTATGTCGCTTTTTCAAAAATGTGTTCCTATAATGGTGACACCCCTTGGGGAGGGGAGGGGGGAGGTTTGTCAATAGAGTAACTGGTCACAGAAGATCGATCGGTCAAATCTGGAATCCTCTTTTCCAGGACAACCTGTGAAAAATGTATCGGTAACTGGTCACATCTGGAACCCTCTTTTTCAGGTCACCTTTTAAAAAATGTGTTTCTCTAACGGTCACACCCCTTAGAGGGGGGGATGTTCGCTAGCAGAGTGACGGGTCACTGAAGATTTACGGGTCGCACCTCAAACCCCTTTTCCAGTCACCCTGTATAAAAATGTATCAGAGACTGGTCACATCTGGAACCCTCCTGTTCATGTCGCCTTTTCAAAAATGTGTTCCTATAGGGGTAACACCCCTTGGGGAGGAGGAAGGGAGGTTTGTCAGTAGACTGACTGGTCACAGAAGAGTGATTGGTCACACCTTAAGGCCCCTTTTTCAGGTCGCCCTTTAAAAATACATTCCTCTAGTGGTCGCTCGAAAGGTTAATTTTTAAGTTATGGAATCGTTTTCTTGATAAAAAAATTCTTCCAATGGGATGGGGGACCTGGAAAGGGGAAGGGGACAAGGATTGTGTCCGGATGTATAGACACTACTGAAATTTGAATCAAGCAACATTTTCCGACCAAAAAATTAATTAATTTGAAAATCAATCTTCTTGATTTTATGATCAAATTGAAAAAACATTGTACTATTCAAGTGAAGTTTACAAAAATCTTGCCAGAAAAAAAGTTTGTTAACGACAAAATGTGCAGGAATAGAAAATGTTAATCCTTTTCAATTTAGTCAATTTTTCCAATTAATGATATCTACCTGGGATATCTCAAAATCGATCATGATAAGTATATCGAATTTTTCGAAAACTATGGTTTGTACATAATATCTTATGCAACGCGTAAATAAATTATGTTAAGAAAATTTCCATTGAATGAATGGTAAGGATCCTTAAACCAAAATAAAAGCATTAAATTTTTACTTAGAAAAAAAGACTTTTCAACAAAGAAAAAATAAGGAATTTTCAAACAAAAATTTAATTAAAAACTGTAGAATTTAACCAAAAGATATAAATTTTTCACAAATTAGTCTATGTTTCATCTTAGAAAGATCAATTTTGAAACGAAAATGAAATAAATAAATTTTTAGTTAAAAAGAATTAATTTTCAAACAAGATAAAAGGAATTTTTCATGTAATAGTTAAATTCTCAACCCAAGTGATGGAGCAAAAAAAATTATTTCTCAACAAAATGTGTACTAACTGACATTTTCACACAAAGATATTTTTATTTTAAATTAAAAACAGTAGAATCAAACGAAAATATATCAATTTTCAATAAATTAGTTTAGTTTTCGACCCAAAAATATAAATTTTCTATGAAAATACCTGAATTTCCAGCCTTAAAAAAAGACGAGTTTTCAACTAAATAAATTCATTTTTAACCAAAAATATCAAGTTTCAACTAATGGGATTACTATCGTACAGAAAAAAATTTAACGAAATAGTTCAATTTTCAACCAAAAAGAATCATTTTTAACCAAAAGTGGATTGAATTTCTATTGAAATTTTTTTTCGATGTTTAATGGAATAGATAAACTTTCAGTTAAGAAAATAATCATTTTCAACAAATAAAAAATTAATTATTAACAAAAAATGAATTTTCTACCAAATATTTAAATTTTCAATGAAATTTTCAACCTAATTGGTAAATTCATAAGCAAAGAAATAGAGCTAAATTTGTGTAATACTTTAATAATGTTGACTCTACAATCTAGACACTTGCATAATAAGCAGGTTTATCGTGTCTTAAGAAAGCTGATAGATTAACAGCAACCTGAAATCATGTGGCATGATAAAAACGAAAAAACGTAATTGTAACAAATTTAATTTTTTAAATTCGCAAATTGTGTTATTTACGGTAAAAAATTTTCCTTTTTCTAAAACTACTTTGTGTTGAAGTAGGAATGACATTTAATTGCGAAAAACTGAAAAAAATTAACAATAATCATTGTTATAAACCAATTTTGTTGAATTTTTTAAAATTCCGTTTTCCAGATTCTCATTTTCCCTCAGTATCTGAATTGCTCAGAATATTTTTAAAACGATATATGCTTGATAATATTATTTGCTAAAATATAAGAAGAATTTATAATTTGATATTTCTATTCTTTTTTAATTTGTCTGTACGGTATTTTCGGTTACTCCCTTAATAAGAAGCAGTTCCAAATAGAGAAGTCAAATTTAAAAAGGTTTTGAATTTGGAGTACTTTTTTTCATTTAAATAAAAAGACTTCCAATTACGCAATATTGAAAGGTGTCACGGCAATGCCGTGTAAGTGCCACTTTTTTCAAAACACGTTTTATTTACTTAAAAATTTTGTAAAATTCCACCGCACATTTTGATGAAAAAATTTGAATTTTGAAATTGTTTAAACAATTTTTGTTTGAACAAACTTTTTACCAATGCGAGATACGGAAAAAATAATAGCGCCATTCGATTCTGCGGAAAAAATGACATGGAGTCCATGTATTGGACAATTTTTTCCACACAACTTGTTATGTAGTATAATTACAAATTCTATAACTTTTGTTTATTTATACATCGACACCAATTGGGTCCATACAAAAATTGCAAAATGCATATAATTGATGTAATTTCTTCCGTAGAATCGAATAGCACTATTATTTTTTCGGAATCTCGCTTGTTAAACTATGCTTTTAAACAAAAATTGTTCAAACAATTTAAAAATGAATTTTTCTCTGGAAAAGTCTTCTATTACTCTTTATGCTATTAGAAATTCAGCCTAAAAAAACAACAGAAAAAAATTTAAATTCCGATGGACTTACACAGTTTTTACCGCCGTCGACATTTGACGCTATGTATCTCGAAAAGTATTAACTTTTTTAAAATTTTGTTTATTGAGATCTGTAGAGTTCCATCAAATCGCAAATGTACTTTCTCATTTTTTGTTTTGAGAATTCAGTTTCTGAGAAGGTTCTTTCTCTCTCCTGAAAAATTGATCTCGATGGATCTTCATGCTTTTGCTGCGACACCCTTCAATTGCAAAAATTACGTTTAAAATTTAATTCAAATTAAATTAAATTAAACATTTTTGATAAATAATCTATATATGCTGATCTAAGTAAATTAATATGTGACTGCAGTACAAAATTCCATTTATTTGTATCCATATAGGCGAAAAATAAATAGCTATATCTTTTCTGCGTCCCCACTCCTCACCCTTGTCACATCTAGGTAAAACATCTTTGGTGCATTTTAAAAAACTTTAATTTTAATTTGTACATCAAACACTTTTTCTTTAAATGTACATATTATTACCATGTACATATTATTGTATTTATTTAAACACTTTGACATGTATTCTGCACGCACGAGTGCAATGTAGTCGTAAAGTAAAAAAGAGTGCAAAAAATGTTTTGAAGATCTGATGTGTGTGTGATTTTCACACATGTATTGAGGGTTGCGTACGTAATTTACCTTAGGTAATTTACGTAGTTTTTTACATGTAAATTACCTACGCAATTTTCATCCCTAGTTTTTTACATGTAATTTACGTTTTTAAGATGGCGAGTGCACTTATATAGAAAATAAACATAACCTCATTCTTTAACACACCGAAAACACTGACCGACTTGCTTGATAGCTTCTTCATTTATTAAAAAATGTTTCGAGGTGGCAGACCCAGAAATTCCTTTTGGGAGGAGTTACATTTGATTTTTAAGAGGGAAAAAGGCAAAAATTTTGCTTTTTGCCCCGGGTGCTATCTTTTGATTTACTCATTTTCAAGATGTTATAAAAAATAATTCATTTAATCTTGCACCTAATGCATTACAAAATAAGTGATGTTATATTATTCTCTTTTCCCTCACCCGCCACCTATCATGGCCGCCATTTTTTACGTTTATTACATTTTTAACGTATAATACGTAAAACTCGTATTATCGAATAAAAGTTCGAGTTATGCGTAACCGGGCAACCCTGCATGTATTGCGAAGCCCCGGCCGGGAATTCCCCATTGCTTCTAGCATAAAATCATTTGGTCGACTTTACGCGTAAGGTTTACAACTTCATCTTATTGTGCGTATTCCAACATCATTTTAACATTTTCTCTCTGGCTTCTTCTCATAGTGAAATAATTGCTGTTTATTAAACAAAAAGTGATAGGAAATCAAAATGGGGGACGTTGAAAAAGTGAGACAAGCAACAAAAGTGGAAAAGGAAACGAAATTTGAAGCAACAGAAGGAATAATTGAGACTTCGGAAATAGACAAATTAACCGACGATTGTCTTATCGAAATTTTTCAGCGTCTGACGACGATAGCTGACCAAATCCGTATCGAAAGAGGTAACTTGATTTTCATAATTATCAGGCAATATTTACTTGGAATAATTAATTCATTAACTTTTAAGTGGAAGTTACCAAAAGTGAAAAACTCAGTTTCAAGGCTAACAAACCAAGCTAATTTTAAGTACTAAGTATTTAATTTCGATTATTTAAAAATGGATCAACTAATAGAAGCAAGGCGTTCGAAATTAAATAATCATTTGAATTTTGAATAATTATAAAATTTATTATTCACGGACTTCAATACATTACTGTTCAACTTTTCCAAATTTATTATTATGGCACTGAAAATCTCGATAGTTTTGATAATTGAAAATTTTTCAAAATGAGAATTTCTATCTCAATCGATTCGAAACTACAAACTCTTCAATAAGAAGAGGTCCAAACATATTTGTATTCATTTACTTTCAAAGTAATAATACCTCTACAAAAATTCTACTCGCTTTTTAATAGAAAATAACGTATAAATACTTATAATACATTTACGTAATTATGTATGTGAAATTGTAAAACCACTTTATTAAAACATTATTTAAAAATTAAAACATACTTTTACAGTTCCTTCATTATTAATAATTCTGAACATGTTCGGTTTTTGATTGTTTAAATGGCTACATTTACAATTTGAAAGCCTTCCTGGTGAAAAATATATTTTTGCCATGAAATATTGTTTCGTTCGGATTTGTTAATAAACTTCAAAAGTTGAAATTAAATATAAGGAAGAATACTTAATCAATGATATATGCAGCATTGTTTTGTATGCATTGATTAGGTTCTTCAAAAATCTAAATTTAGTTTTTTATTTTTCGAAATATTTTCCATTTTTAAATTAAGTTTGGATCTTCTCAAAACTTGTAAATATCTCTTAAACTCAATTTTTCCAAATTGATAATTGTTCAATTCTTATTTATGCATCAAGATTCAATAATTTCACTCACATATTGAAAATTTGTTGAATAGAACAATTAAGATTTCGAAAAATAAAAAAATAAATTTAGATTTTTGAAGATTTGGAAATAAAATGTTGAAGATTTTTAAAAATCTTGAAAGGTTTTAAGAAAATAATAAGAAAATGACTTAAGTTTTCTGGAAAAATTAAAAATTATTTTTATTCACAAAAAATTAATTTTAAGAGAATATTCAAAAAGATTTTGAAAAATTTTGATCAAAAAATGACAATTGAACCATTATTAATCTGGAAAATTTAAAAGAAAATGTAGATTTTTGAAGATTTTGAACACAATATTTATAAGCTTTTTAAGCATTTTGAAAAGTTTCAAATAAATAACTATTTGTATAAAATTTCCTAGAAAAACTAATAATAATTTTGTTGTTGAAGAATTATTTTTAAAAGAATATTTAATAAGATTTCCAAAATTTTCAAAAAAGAATCTTGATGATTTTGACGTCGTTTTTTTTTTACTTTTGTAGGATTTTCAAAAAAATGTAGGAAAAATTCGAGTTCCAAGACAATAAAATTATTTTTAGATTGCTGGAAACATTTTAAATGATATTTTCAAAACAAATTTTTAGGAGAATATGTAAAAAGATTTCAAAACAGATTTTAGTGTATGAATGAATGTTTCTAGTTTCAAATTGCTTAAAATTATATAATTTTGAAAATTCACAAATTTTTTCATTTGTAAGATCGTAAAAAATAACAATAATTTTTTTTTAATTGCAAAAAGCGACACCAGGTGAGAAAAAAAATCATTAGACAAAAGTTGTTTACCCAAAAAAGATCTGCAAATTTTTCAATAATTATTTTTTGGTAGGATGCGTATTTTTGTTCAAATCGTAAAAAAGACATTGAAATTAAAATTAATTTTTTGGCAAAAAGATACAAGGTGCAATAAAAAGTTAATTCACAAAATTATTTTTTTTCTAGGATGCGCACCTTTTTAATTATAAAAGCAAGACCATAAAAATACAACAATAAATAATTTGTATTTTTAATAACAATTTCTATAAAAAAAGGGAACCTAATAGGAAAAATAGTGAGGAAAGAATAAAAGCGAGACATTAACTACATCAAAATCATTATTCCAAGATCTACATTAAAATTCTGCACTCTTCTTCGGATGCGGTCGTTATGGTCTGACCATAACTGCCTCTTTCTACTGACTTCCTTATTCATTTGATGCGCGCTCAAAATAGATTTTCCAACTTAGCGAAAATGTCGGAAGATTTTCTATTCCCTTTTGTTTTCATATCAAACTTTAAATCGCCGAGATTAAAACTTCAAGTAACTGGTCACTGAAATAAGGACAGTTCCCAGACGAAGAATCGAAAAATATCTCGATTATAGCGAAACTTTCCTCCTGGACAGATTTTAAGTTTTCATAAGCTCGACGTTTCCCTCTGTCAATAAGATTCAATTTCTGTTTCAGAGTACGTTCTTTAATATTAATATTATGATGATTTTATGTACCAGTAAATCGAATTTGAAGCAAAATTCAGTACACCTTCATAAATTTATTATTATTATTATTATAAACCTCGGGATAGTTCAATTTTCAACTAGAGATGAATTTTCAACTAAAATTATAAATACTCAACTGAAATAGTTTAATTTTCAGTTACAAAAATTAATTTTTTAATAAAAAGGCGAATTTTTAATACAGTACTTAAATTTTTTGAACAGAAGAGATGAATTTTTAACTAAAAAAAAAATTTTCAACAAAAATGGAATCTTTAAATTTTCACTTCGAAAAATTTATTCTCAACGCAAAAAAAGGTGAAATAGAATACTTATATTTTTAACAAAAAAAAATGTGTTTTTAACAAATGAGTTCAACCAAGTAGTTAATCTTCCACCAAATATTTGAATTTTCAACAAAAAAGATAAATTTTCTAAAAAAAAATGTAACAGTTGATAGTTAAGACAAAAATATTTTTATTTAATATTAAAAAAAAAAATTCTACCTGAAAAAAGGAATGCTTGATAAAATAGTATAATTTTCAATCAAGGAGATGAAATTCCAACTAAAATTATGAATCATCGACTGGAATAGTTAAATTTTCCGTTAGCAAAATTAATTTTTTATCAAAAAAGCAAATTTTCAACAAAATAGCTAAATTTTTAAACAAAGCTATTTCGAACTGAAATAATGAATATTCAACAAAAAAAATGAATTTTTAACCTGAAAGATTAATATGCTAACAAAAAATCAGAATTTTCATTAAAGTACATGAATTTTAAACCAAATAGTTGAATTTTCAACTAAAAAAGATCAATTTTTAACCCAAAATGGAAAACATGAAAAATGTATTTAAAAAAACATATTTGCAACAAAATAGATGAATTTTCAATATAAAAAGATCATTTTTTAACCAAAAATGGAATATTTAAATTTTCACTTCGAAAAATTTATTTTCAACCCGAAAGAAAATTTGAAACAGAATAGTTATATTTAAAATAAATGAGTTTTTAACAAAAAAGTTCAACCAAGTAGTTGAATCTTCCACTAAATATTTGAATTTTTAACAAAAAATATGAATTCTCTACGAAAAATGGAACAGTTAGTAGTTAAAACAAAAATATTTTTATTTTACATTTTTAAAAAATTCTAACTGAAAAAAGGAATTTTTGATAAAATAGTTTAATTTTCAACAAAAAAAGATCACTTTGTAACCCAAAATGGAAAAGTTAAAAAATATATTTAAAAAAAAAACCTATTTTCAACAAAATACATGAATTTTCAACCAAAAATGGAATAGTTAAAAAATGCATTTAAAAAAAAAAACTTATTTTCAACAAAGTAGTTGAATTTTCAACAACAAAAAAATCCATTTTCAACCAAAAATGGAATAGTTACATTTTCAGTTAAATGACTTAATTTTTAACTAAAAAAATGAATTTTCGACAAAATGGCTCAATTTTCAATCATAAAGATGAATTTTAAACTAAAATCACGATTCTTCGAATGAATCAGTTAAATTTTCAATTACAAAAATTAATTTTCTAACAAAAAAGGGAATTTTTAATATAATCATTAAATTTCAAACGAAGAGATGCATTTTCAACTAAAATTATAAGTCTTTACCTGGAATATTCCAATTTTCAGTCAAAAAAACTGATTTTTTATCCAAAAAGCTAATTTTTAATACAATAGTTAAATTTTTTTAACAAAAATATAAATTTTCAACTAAAAGAGATGAATTCACAACAAAAAGGGTAACGCTTGAAAGGTGGATTACTCTGGTTCACAAGTGGATTACTCCGAATGATCTCTGTTCCGAATGGATTACTCTGGATTACAATTCAATTACTTTGATTACTTAAATTACTTCGAGTTAACTGGATTACCTTCGGTTAAAGGTGGATTACTCTGGTTTACAAGTGGATTACTCCAAATGATCTCTGTTCCAAGTGGATTACTCTGGATTACAATTTAATTACTTGGATTACGTGAATTACTTCGAGTTAACTGTATTACATTGGATTAAAGGTGGATTACTCTGGTTTAAGAGTGCATTACTCCGAATGATCTCTGTTCCAAATGGATTACTCTGGATTACAATTTAATTACTTGGATTACGTAAATTACTTCGAGTTAACTGGATTACCTTGGATTAAAGGTGGATTACTCTGGTTCACAAGTGGATTACTCCGAATGATCTCTGTTCCGAATGGATTACTCTGGATTACAATTTAAGTACTTGGATTACGTGAATTACTTTGAGTTAATTGGATTACATTGGATTAAAGGTGGATTACTCTGGTTTACAAGTGGATTACTCCAAATAATATAAGTTCCAAGTGGATTACCCTGGATTACAATTTAATTATTTGGATTACCTAAATACCTTTGACTTAAGTGTATTACCTTGGATTAAAGGTGGATTACTCTGGTTTGCAAGTGGATTACTGCGAATGATCTCTGTTCGAAGTGGATTACTCTGAATTACAATTTAATTACTTGGATTACATAAATTACTTAGACTTAACTGTATTACCTTGGATCAAAGGTGGATTACTCTGGTTTACAAGCGGATTACTCCGAATGATCTCTGTTCCATGTGGATCACTCTGGATAAGAGGAATTTGACTATTTTTTTTCTTTTATATGAGCAGAATGATGACCATTCAAAGTGGGATGGGTGTGGGTGTGTTCAAGGAGTGGAGAAGTAGGGAAAGTGGTGGAAGGGTTGGAAGAGAATAAAAGTGAGGAGAGGGAACGTAGGGGAAATGAGAGGATGGAAAGTAGAGGATGGATAAGTAAGGAAGGGTTGGGGAAGTGAGGAAAAAAGGGGAAAAAGGGAGAGTCAGAGAGGAAAAGTACGAGAGGGGAAGATTTGAACAACTAAATTAACGCCTTAATCAGCTACGAAACCCTTTTTTATAGGTTTTAACTAATTCTCTTTTTGTTTTAGCACACCCGGACTAGGTTATTTCGAAGTGTAAGGAAGGAAATATGTATCACAATTACAATGCGATGGAGGGGGGCGTGGGTTTGTTTAAGGTGAGGGGACGTAGAGAAAGTGGTCAAATGGTAGAAAGAGTAGGGAAGTGAGGAGAGGTGATGTAGGGGATGGGAGAAGGGATAGTGAGGGGTTGGAAAGTAGAGGATGGATAAGTAGAAGAGGGGAGGAGAAGAGGGGAGGAGAAGTAAGGAAAAAAGGGAGAGCAAGAAAGGAAAAGTACTAGGGAAGGAGATTTAAACGACATAATGAACGCCTTAATCATCTACGAAACCCTTTTTTGTATACCTCAACTAATTTTGTTTTTGTTTTATATGAGCTAGTAAAAGGGAAGTTAGAGGGAAAGTTCTGTACACCCGAACCCGGTTACTGTAAAGTGTAAAGGAGGAAATATATATTGCAATTACAATGGGATGAAGGAGCGAGCGTTTGTTTAAGAGGAGAGGATGTAGAGGAAGTGGTGGAATGGTAGAAAGAGTAGAAAAATGATGAGAAGGAAGGTAGAAGAAGTAGGGGAGGGAGGAGGGGAGGAGTGGAAGTGAGGGGATGAAAACTAGAGGATGGATAAGTAGAGGATGGATAAGTAGAGGATGGGTAAGTAGAGGACGGGCAAGTAGGAGAGGCAAGGAGAATTAAGGGGAACAGGAAGAATAAGGGAGGGAAAGTACTAGAGGAAGAAATTTAAACGATTTAATTAACGCCTTAATCATCTACGAAACCCTTTTTTGTAGGCTTCGACTAATTTTTGTTTTTTTATAGGAGCAGAATAATGATCATTGATGATGATTATCTGAATGGATGAATTATCATGAATATGTAGAATTTGCATGGCTGCTGGAAACAGCAGTGAATGAGTTCACTAGTAAGAGGAAAGCAAGAGGGAAGCTCTGCACACCCGGACCTGGTTACTGTGAAGTGTAATGGAGGAAATATGTATTGCAATTACAATGGAACATGGGGCGTGGGTTTGTTTAAGAGGAGGGGATGTAAAGGAAGTGGTGGAATAGTAGAAGGAGTAGGAAAATGAGGAGAGGGAAGGTAGAAGAAGTGGGGGAGGGAGGAGGGGAGGAGTGGAAGTGAGGGGATGGAAAGTAAGGGATTGACAAATAGAGGATGGATAAGTAGAGGATAGTCAAGTAGGAGAGAGAAGCGGAGTAGGTGGACCCTTTTCTGTAAGCTTTGACTAATTTATGTTATTTTATAGGAGCAGAATAATAACCATTTATGATAATTAACTGAGTAGATGGTTTATCATGAGTATGTATAATTTACATAGCTGTTGGAATCAGCAGTGAATGAGTTTACTAGTAAGAGGGTAGTAAGAGAAAAGTTCTGCACACCCGGACTCGATTACTGCGAAGTGTAAAGGAGGAACTATGTTTTGCAATTACAATGGGACGCGGGGAGTGGGTTTGTTTAAGAGGAGGGGATGTAGAGGAAGTGGTGGAATGGTAGAAGGAGTGGGAAAATGAGGAGAAGAAAGGTAGAAGAAGTAGGAGAGGGAGGAGAGGA
This sequence comes from Andricus grossulariae, assembly GCA_011634705.1. Taxonomy (NCBI): domain Eukaryota; kingdom Metazoa; phylum Arthropoda; class Insecta; order Hymenoptera; family Cynipidae; genus Andricus; species Andricus grossulariae. The sequence goes on along the minus strand of JAABKJ010075445.1, from coordinate 23,179,850 downwards.
GGAGTGGAAGTTAGCGGATGAAAAGTAGAGGATAGATGAGTAGTGGATGGATAAGTAGAGGATAGATAAGTGGAGGATGGCAATTAGGAGAGGGGAGGGGAGTAGGAGGACCCTTTTTTGTATGCTTTGACTAATTTTTCTTATTCTATATGAGCAGAATAATATTCATTGATGATAATTACCTGATTGGATTAATTATCATGAATATGTTGAGTTTGCATGGCTGTTGGAAACAGCAGTCAATGAGTTTTCTAGTAAGAGGATGGTAAGAGGGAAGCTCTGCACACCCGGAAACAGTTATTGTGAAGTGCAATAGAGGAAATATGTATTGCAATTACAATGAGACGGGGGGCGTGGGTTTTTTGAAGAGGAGGGGATGTATAGGAAGTGGTGTAACAGTGAAAAGAGTGGGGAAGTGAGGAGAGGGAACGTAGAAGAAGTATGGGAGGGGAATAGGGGAAGTGAGGGGATGGAAAGTAGAGGACGGATAGGTATAAGAGGGGAAGAAAAGTAAGGAAAAAAGGGAAAGCAAGAAAGGAAAGGAAAGTTTTGTTAATTATGAGCTAATAAGAGAGAATTACAATTCGACGAGGGGCGTGGGTTTACATAAGAGGAGGGGATGTACAGAAAGAGGTGGAATAGTGGAAAGAGTAGTAAAATGAGGAGACCAATATCTTAGAAACGGCTCAATTTTGGGGGTTATACCTATTGACTTTTTTGTTTGCCGGACCAAGTATAACAACCTTATACACTTTTCAGATCTGAACATTGTGGGCCCAAAATCCTATATGACTAACGAAGTATCTAGCAGACAGCTGGCGAAAATTCAATTTACAATTTCTAACAGAGATATTTGTTTACTTAAAATTGTTGAAAAGCAGCAGCCAGTCGTAACCAAACTCACTAAAAATACAATTTTGCTTAAAATATAAAACCTAAAAAAGATAGTAATGAATAATATCCTTCAAGTTTGTGAGAGTACATTGTTTCGAAGGATAACCTCAAATTTTTGTCAATAACATGTCGGAATCATGAGATGATTTTTTCTCCTCAAACCGGCATAAAATTATTAATGATTATTATTTATTTAATTATTAATAAAAATATGTCCGCAGAAGTTAAAGTGAGTGATGATGAGTGATTAGTCACTCGATGAGAAAAAATGTCTCACCATCCATATGTCGACTTTTGGCACGTTCGCACTGTCACACTTTACAAAGCAGTCGCTAGCGGCCATATTATATTCCCTCACCAACCGGACAACCGCGCTACTCAGAATGAAGTACTTCCGGCAATCCGCCCAACCAATCAGATTTCCCGCAAAAATTTAAGAAGTATACTTTTTAAACATTAAAAAAAATCTAAACCTAATTGAAAAAAAAACTTTCCTTCCATAGTCACATTATTTTGTTAGTGTTCTTTTAATTTTAAGAAGAAAAAAAAATTGAAAATATGAAACAACCCCATTTTCTATCTCTTTTTCTATACCTTTCATGATCGAGGAGTCTTAACTTTTTCTATCCCTTAGTCTATATCCTTCTACTAGGAATTTTAATCTTTATCTATCTCTTGCTGTATATTTTGTGAGAGATTACTCTTATCGTTTTCTATCTCTCTGAAGTAAATTTCAATCTTTTTCTATACCTTAGTCTATCTATCTATTAAGAATTTAAATCTTTTCCAATCTCTTTCTCTATCTTTTGTATACTTACCAATACTGAGGAGAAGGAATTTTATAATTTTTTCACAGGTCGTAACGAAAAATTAGAGAGGATGGAAATTGCCGAATTGGAAGACCCTTACTGTGTTGATATTCAGTACCATCCAGAATATTTATCACGACCACTAAAACCTTTTCTGCCATTTTTACATTCTCATCATTTATGATTGAGAAAGTATTAGAATTTTCCGAAATTTCACACCTCAGTTTTTCAACGGATCTCCATGTTTTGAGACCGCCTGAAAACGAAAGTCAAAATTTTGCGATGGCATCTTTCTGTTTGTATATCAGTCCGTCCGTACGTGAACACTACAACTTCAAAAAAAATATGCCCGCTGCGCGGGCACATTCTCATTGTGCGTTACGCGCGCGGCTCGCTTCGCTCGCAAGTTTGAGCGCGCCTAGGGCGCGCGACTGTTCTCGCTCTTCGCGCTCGGTCTTTGTATTTTCCAATTTTGAAAATGCTCTACAATTTTTAATTCTGGTTGGAAATATCTAATTAGCGTACTCAACCTTTATTTTAGGACCCTTAAAAAGTTTATCAAAGGCTGACTCGATTCGACAAATCCTTCAAAAGGTACCGTCGCTACAACATTCAGGTAAACCACTCTGATGAATGAGAATGTAAAAATGAATGAGTCAAATCGAGCTTTAGCACACTTTCATTTTGAGCCTAAAAGAAATAACGAGTTCGTTAACCAGCATTCCTTGACTAACGGTTATGGGTTTATTCATAGAAAATGCTATCCAAAAATCGGATATTCCATTTTTACGCCAAATGTCGACAGATATGTGAAAAATGTTTGAAGAGAGAAATTGAAGATTCTTAAAATATCTAAAATTTTTGTTTTAACCATTTTTTGATAGGACTCGTCTTTCTGGATTTATGCGTCGAAAATGAATAAGTCAAAAATTCTCATTTTAAGCCAAGCGACGACAGAGAAGTAAAAATTTAAAAAGAAGAATTATAGCTTTCTAAAGGCCTATAATTTTTCCTTTAACCATTTATTGATAAGACTTGATATTTTAATTTTATTGATCGAAAATACTATTAAAAAATCCAAAACTTAAATTTTAAACCAAACGACGCAAATCTGCGAAAACTGCTTAAGAATCAATTATAGCTTTTAAAAAATTCTAATAAAAATTCTTTTAATCATTTTTTGATAGGACATGTCATTCTGGTTTTATTTATCAAAAATACTATACAAAAAATCGAAAATTTAAATTTTGAACCAAACGACGTGAGATACGGAAAAAAATTATAGCGAGGAATTGCAGCTTTTAAAATGGCGAAAAAAATTATTGAAACCGTTTTTTGACCGGGCTTGTCGTTTTAGTTTTATTTATCAAATATTCTATAAAAAAATCGATAATTCAAATTTTGAACCAAGCGACGCGAAATATAAGGGATTTTATGAGCTCTCACAAAATTACAAAATATTTTTTTTGGTAATTCAAACGATTCTGAAGGATTACGAGAGGTTTCACAGATTACAAATGATTTAAAAAGATTCCAAAAATTTGCAGGAATTAACTAGTACAATTTCAGAGAGAATATCAATTTTTGAAGGGATTTTAAGTAGTATAATTAGATTTCCGGAGATTTTACTGGATCTTAAAGGATTTCTCGAGATAAATTATTTTGAGGAATTAAGAATAATTTCCACGGATTTCAAGGGATTTTCAGAGTTTTCAAAATAAGTCACGGGATTTTAAAGTATTTCATGTGATGCCGACGTTTCTTTACGAATTTGGAAAGACATCTGTGGGGATTTTAGTGTGATTTAGAATATTTGAAGGGAGTTGAAGAGATTTCAAAAGATTTCAGGGGATTTCAATATATTTGAAAAAATATCAAAGAATTTTAACGAATTTTGAGAGATAAAAAGGGGTTTCGAGGATTTCAAAGGATTTCAAAGGATCTCAAGAGATATCAAAAGATATCAAGTATATCCACGGATATTAGAGGATTCTGTACGATTTCAAAAGATTCAACAGGATTCAAAGGATTTCCAAATAATATAAATAATTTTAATGTATTTCGAGGACTTCTAGAGATCTTAAGGTATTTTCACCGATTTTAAAGGATTATAAGGGATTGCTGTTGTTGGGAATCTTATTGCAATCACATAACCTTTCGACCCGAGTTGGGCACGCTATTTTTCATCATACCTTTATCGGAGATCGATTTTCCTTTGCTCACGAACGGAATTCATTTTGTTCAGAATAATCGACTATAATATTTTAGCGGTAGACAAGAGGTTAGAGTAGTCACTTGATGTTGGCTGCAGCGCTCGTGCGATTATGACGGAAATGGAAAGAAGTTCGCGTGTGAAAGAGAGAGATGAGAATACTATCCCCTTCCATACGCAACGCTTGCGCAGTTGAAAAAGTCTCGGTCCGGTAACATCACTGCACGAACCTGCGTTACAGTTATGTTACGGACCATGACTTTTTCAACTGCGCAAGCGTTGCGTGTGGAAGGGGAAAGCCTCCTGATTGGCTAAACTTCATTGCAGGATATCTCTGCGAAGAAAAATGATAGCTCTAATTTTAAAAAAGCTTTTTAAAGCTTGAAAGTTGTACTTTTACATGACATAACCCGGTTTTAGAAAAATAAAGTTTTTCGCGGTGTAACATAAGCTCTAATATACCAAAAAACCGGATTTTTCATTGGTATATTTTATTAAAAGCTTGTTTGAAAAAATTATAACTAAAGTTAAACATTTTTTTATTGTTTTTAATTATCTAGTTTAAGTAATCCTCTTTTGAAGGAAAATCTTATTCATGTTCCTAATCAACACTGTTGTTCCGACTCGGCACCATTTTTTATTTATTTCGCAAAAAAAAAACATCGTCGCGGTTGATTTGGTTCTTGCTCGAATTTCAAGTTTTACTGCGAAGCCTCGTTCCCGGTGAATTATGTGCCGAATAAACCAATGGCGTGTAACTCATGCGATTACCGGAAACCGGGCTGAATTACGTTATTATCTTTGTCAAACGAAGGCGAAATGTTGGTAAAAGCGAAAACCGATTATTTTGACCACACGTGTTTTATGGACCGTATAACTTGTTTTTTTTTTTTGCGATTCTGCAAGCGGATTAATAACGCTCGATTTTTTATTTAAAAGAATTCACCTGGAAAATTTAAGAATAAAACATCTGATTCTGAATGGACATAAATTTCGCAAATCTTTCTCACTTACATAGTATGCAAACTGCAATACTATAAACCGGGGCTAAGCGGCGCATGTGGGGTAAACTAGCTCACCCGAAACTTCATTTTTTTAAATTAATTATCTCTTTCTCTGATTAACATCGATTTTAAGATAAGCGATTGTTTTATCTTCCACACATTTTAAAATTTATTTTAGAGCTTGGTTTATTAACTATTTTGTTGAAAATTTGTCTTTTCGATTTAAAATTTCACATTTTTCTTCACGGAAATTGCATCTTCTTTGGTTAGAATGGCAAACCTTCGATTAAAAATTAATCTTCTTTGGTTGAGGATTCAACTTTAAAAAAAAATTTTTTTGGTTAAAATTCAGCTATTTTTTTGTTGTTGAAGTATTGTCTTTTCGCTTTAAAATTTGACTTTTTTCTTGGCGAAAATTGCATTTTCTTTAGTTAGAATTGCAAACCTTGGTTAAAAATTAATCTTCTTTGGTTGAGGATTTAACTTTTTTGTTTGAAATTTTTTTTGGTTGAAAATACAGCTATTTTTTTGTTGCTGAAAATTTGTCTTTTAGATTTAAAATTTCACCCTTTTCTTGGCAAAAATTGCATCTTCTTTGGTTAAAATTGCAAACCTTGGTTAAAAATTAATCTTCTTTGGTTGAGGATTGAACTATTTGGTTTCAAAATTCGTCTTTTTTGGTTGAATTCAATTGGTTTTTATATAAAATTAAAATATTTTTTTATTGAAATATCTACTATTACATTATTTGTTGAGGCTTCCTATGTTTTGGCTAAAAATTATTTTTTTTTTTAACTGAAAATTTAAATATTCCAGTTAAAGATTTATCATTTTAGATGAGAATTCATCTCGTTGATTTAAAGTTCAACTACTTTGTTGGAAACTCATTATTTTTGGTTGGAAAGTAATTTTTGGACTCAAAATGTAACTTTTCCATTTTTTGATGAAAATTCATTTTTTGATGAAAATTCATTTTTTTTTCAAATTGAAAATGCAACTATCTACTCTGGTAAAAGTTGAACCACTTTGTTGAAAATTAATTTTTGTTTGTTTGAAAATTCATCCCTTGGGTTCAAAATGGAACCACATTATTGAAAATTTGTTGTTTTGGTTGAAAATTAATTTTTTAAATTAAAAATTAACTATTCCAGTTGAACTACTTCGTCGAAACTGATTTTTTTTTTAAATTAATTTTTTATCGAAAAATTTAAATTCCAACATTTTTGGCTGAAATTTTTTTTTATCGAAAATTCAATTACTTGCGTAAAAGTTGAACCAATTTGTTAAAAATTAATTTTTTCTTTGAAGATTCATCTCTTTGGTTGAAAATTGAACTATTCTATTGAAAATTCGTTATTATCTTATTTAGAATTAATTTTTTATCTGAAAATGTAACTTCCATTTTTATGTTGAAAATTGATCTTTTTAGTTAAAAATTCGTCTTTATTGGTAAAAACTAATCTTCTTGATTGAAAATTAATTTTTTGACTCAAAATGTAACTTTTCCATTTTTGATTCAAGACTGATTTTGTTTAATTGAAAATTGAACTACTTGGATAAAAGTTTAACCAATTTGTTAAAGATTTAATCGTTTGGTTAAAGGTTCATCACTTTGGTTTAAAATTAATTTTTTTAACTGAAAATCTAACTTTCCTTTTTTTTTTTAATTTACCTTTTTAGTTGAAAGTTAGTTTTTTTTTGGCTTTTTTGGTTAAAAATGCAACCGTAGTGTTAAAAATTAACTTTTTTGTGGAAAATTCTTATTTTTGAGTTGAAAATTCAACAATTTGGTTGAACTTTTCTTTCTTTCTTGGCTCAAAAATATTTATTTATTGAAATATTTCGGGTTCACATTTCCTCTTTATTGTTTAAAAATTAACTATTTTGTTGAAAATTTAATTATTTTGTTGAAAATTCAAGTATTTAAAAAAAACGCATATCTTATGGTCTAAAATTAAATTGTTATGTTTAACACTTATCTATTTGGTCAGAAAATTGATCCTTTTGGATTGAAAATTCATCTTTTTTTTTTTGTTGCAAATTAATTTTTAACTCAGAATGTAACTTTTTTATTTTTCGATGGAAAATTCATTTTTAATCTTGTTGGTTGAAATTGCCTCTTTCTTTGGGTAAAAATGCAACAGAAAATTCGTCCTGCTGGATTTTAAAGTTATATTTTTTGATGTTAATAATTAAATAAATTTTATTTGAAATTGTTTTCCGTTTTTATAAGATACTATGTTAAAAATGTTACAAGATTAAAATTCTTGTCTTAATATATTAACCCCTTCGTTGGCAGAGAGAATTTGACAAAAAGTGCCCAAAATGGCAGGAAAATTTGTTATCCTGAAAATTTGTATCCTTGGGTTCTTGGGGTCGGTGAATCCGAATCTAAAGTCAAAATGGAGAAATTCAAAATGGCGGATCCAATATGGCGGACGAAAATACAAAAAAAGGCTCGATTTGGATAAATTATGGTACTTACTGGTTTTTGGGGTCACTGAACCGGAATTTGAAGTCAAAATTCGAAAATTTGAAGTGGCGGATACACTCTGGCGGGCGAAAAAACAAAAAAGTGAAAGTCTTTGAAATCTTTTACAATTCTTTACAGCCTCTAGAAATTATTTGAAATCGCTTAAAACATTTTTAAATTCTTTTAATCCCATACAATTCTTTGTAATCACTTAAATTGGTCTAAAATCTCTTGAAAACTTCTCATAAAATAGTTAAAATTCATAGATATTCTGTGACAGTCTTTAAAATATTTTACAATTCTCTACAGTTTTTAAAAATGATTTGAAATAGGTCGAAATTTTTTTTAATTCCTTGAAATCCCATAAAACAATTAAAATCCCTTGAAATCTTCTTAAATCAGTTAAAATTCATCAATAAATAAATTCACGGATTCTGTATAAGTCTTTGAAATATTTTACAATTCTTTACAGTCTCTAGAAATTATTTGAAATATTTTTATATCCTTTGAAATTCCACACAATTCTTTGTAATCTCTTAAATTGGTTTAAATTCCTTGTAATATTCTTCAATCAGTTAAAATTCATACATAAATTAGAGATTAATTAAAACTGAAATAAATAAATTAATGGATTCTGTAAAAGTGTTTGAAATCTTTTAGAATTCTTTACAGTCTCTAGAAATTATTTTAAATCGCTTGAAATATTTTTAAATTCTTTGAAATCCCATAAAATTCTTTGTAATCACTTAAATTGGTCTACAATCTCTTGAAAACTTCTCATAAAATAGCTAAAATTCATAGATATTCTGTGAAAGTCTTTGAAATATTTTACAATTCTCTACATTTTTAAAAAATGATTTTAAATCGGTTGAAATTTCTTTAAATTCCTTGAAATCTGACAAAATTCTTTGTAATCTCTTAAATTGGTCTAAAATCCCTTGAAATCTTCTTAAATCCGTTAAAATTCATAAATAAATAAATTCACATTTCCTGTGAAAGTTTTTAAAATCTTTTACAGTTTTTAGAAATATTTTTAAATCCTTCGAAAACCCATACAACTCTTTGTAATCATTTAAATTAATCTAAAATCTCTTGAAAACTTCTTATAAAATAGCTAAAATTCATAGATATTCTGTGAAAGACTTTGACATATTTTACAATTCTCTACAGTTTTTAGAAATTATTTGAAATCGTTTGAAATTTTTTTAAATTCCTTGAAATCCGACAAAATTCTTTGTAATCTCTCAAATTGGTTTAAAATTCCTTGTAATCTTCTTGAAAATGTAAAAACCCATACATAAATAAATAAATTGAAGATTAAATAAATAAATTCATGGATTCAAATTAAATTTCAGTCATTGAATTGAAAGTCAGCAGCAGATTTCATTTTTAAATTGCAAATTAATAAATTTAGCAATTTCAAGTCACTCAAAAGCCAATCATGTTTTGAACAATGAATGCGAGATTTTCGAGACATTTCGTTACTCCATTTTTTCCATATAGAAAAAAAACTAGAATGACAATCAAAACAAAATCAGAAGCGGTTATTAGAATTCGACCAAAACTTGAAGTTTCTGCAGACATTAAAGAAATTTTCAGAAAAAAAAAAAATTTGCAATAAAATTTTGAAATAGCCTGCCCTTAAAAATGCATTATTCTAAAATACTATAAAACTAATTAGGAATGTTATTACAAACCAAAATTCAGACAGGCCCACTCTTAAAAAATGTAAAAACTCTCGAAAAATCGTGACAGCAGGAAGAAATTGTTGAACGTGATCACGCACTCTTAGGCAAATAAAACTAGATCAGAATGAAATTAAAGGTAATTAAAATTCGAAGACGGTTTCAGATCGAGGGAGAACTGTCACGTCCCGTTGACAGCTGACATCCGTTTCGCGTTGGAACGTGTTAACGTGTAGAACGGACTTCGCAAAAATACAAGACACTTGGAGAGATCAATCAGAATGCGTCGGCAATCAATGAAAACATCAACAATAAACACTGAAATCTTGACACTGATTGTGGAGAGAGAAAATGCGGTAGTTTTTATTTTTTTGTTGTGGTGGCCGGGGACAAAAGGCGAAAAGTTGGTAAGCTGAGAGGGCGTGTAAATAATACCCGCCAAAGCCGTGGCGTCGACAACGAGCGGCTAATTTCGAGGCATTTTGAGAGACCAGAGAAGATTCGGTAATAATAGAGGAGGTTACTACCTGGGTATGCAATTGGGAGGCGTTCGATCCACTTCCCAGGTAGCAAAAAGCTTCATGGGGACGGGCCGGGTGGCCGGGGCCGCTGTCTTTGTGCGCTCCGCCATTTTTCGGCCAGTCTGCCCACGATATCACAACATACAACCTCCTCTCTTCGCGGCTCACGGCAAACTGAAACTGCATAATCGGGCGAGACACTGCGAGGATGCGGTGTCGCGAACTACAGTACAATTACCCGTTGCGACGCCATCTTTTTTATTGGAGCGCCATCTTCGATCGGTAACTGACTGCGGTACCGTGTGTCGGTAATTATATTTTTTTTGATTACTCATTTCAACCCATTTCAGCCAAGGAGAGATTTTCGTTTTTAATCAAAAATAGCTCAATTTAAACAAAAGGGCGAGTTTTCAGAAAAATAATTGAATCCTCAACCAAAATAGATTCTTTTTCAAACAACAGTTGCATTTTTAATCAGAGAATGTCACATTTCTACCAAAGAAGATGAATTTTCAAACCAAAAAGTCGAATTTTCAACTGCGAAATATTTTTCACTCTATTGAGAAAACAAAATTCATCCAAAATGTTGAATTTTCTGGACGACTAAAAAATCCATAAAAATAAAATCCCCGGGCAGATTATAATATTACGGAATTGGAAAATTCTCGAATAATAAAATTCACGAATTATAAAATTCCCCAGAGTTTATAATATTATCGAATTTGAAAAATTCCGAGTAATAAAATTCCCGACAGAAAATTGGCGAATTATAAAATATCCAGGAATATTCTAGTTCGGATATTTTATAATTCGGTAATTTTCTGTCGGGAATTTTCAAATTCGGTAACACTATACGCTGTCGGGAATGTTATTATACGGAAATTTTAGTAGTCAGGAATTTTCCAATTCAGGAATTTTATTATTTGAAAATTTTATTATTCGAAAATTTTATTATTCGAAAATTTTATTATTCGGGAATTGTCCAATTCAAGAATTTTATTATTCGGGAATTTTATTATTCGGAAATTTTATTATTCGGGAATTTCCTAAATCGAGAATTTTATTATTCGGAAATTTTATCATTCGGGAATTTTATTATTCGCAAGTTTTATTGTTTCAGACATTTTCCAATCCGGGAATTTTATTATTTCGGAAATTTTATAAATCGGGAATTTTCCATTTCGGGAATTTTATTATTAGAAAATCTTATTATTCGGGAATTTTATTATTCGGAAATTTTATTATTCGCAAATTTTATTATTTCGAGAATTTTATTATTCGGAAATTTTGTTATTCGAAAATTTTATTATAAAAAATTCATGCAGAAATGAAAAGGATCAAGAAAATAGTTAAATTTTCAAACACTAGGATGAATATTTGACAAAATTGTTCAACTTTCTTGAAGAAAAATTAAATAGTCGTATTTTGATCTAAAAACGATAAATTTTTAAGACAAAATTAGATTATTAAAAAATTTCAGTTGAAAAAATAAATTTTCAAAAAAATAGTCAAATCTTCAACCAATATAATGTATGTTTAACGAAATTGTTCAACTTACTGACTGAAAACATGAATAGTTGAATTTTTAAGTAAAAACGATAACTGTTTACCTAAAAATGGATTAGTTAGAAAATTAAATTTTCAACAAAAAAGGTAAGAATTTTAACCAAATAGTTCAATCTTCAATCAATAATTAAATGTTTAGCAAAATTGTTCAATTTTCCATGGAGAATCGAGTAGTATAATTTTTAATTTAAAACGATCAGTTTTCAGCAAAAAATGGGTTAGTTACATTTTCAGTTAAGAAAATTAATTTTCATCCAGAAGAAAACGAGATGGCGAGAAAATAGTTAAATTTTCAACAAAATTGTATTCGAATTTTAACCAAAAAGATAAATTCTGATCCAAAATTATTCCTAATGGATTCTATTATTTCAATTCGCATAGAGGCGAAAAAAGGGGGAAAAATAGGATTTTTTCAAGCACTTCAAAACATTGTTTTTCATAATTATATTTTCCATGGGATGTCACATCAGGCATTATTCCTCCCCCCTCACCGTTTCGAAAATAAAAAAAAATCTCCCTCCCACCACCTAGCTATTTGAAAAAGTTTTGAAACGGTCCCACATCCAAGAAATACCACCAAGAAATAATTTTCAAATCCATCTGTCGTTTGTGAATTATACAGATATAGAGGATAATAAATAGTGAGCATTCTCAGAGAGTGCTCTAAATCAGACTGGACTTAATTATGCAGGACATTTGAGAATCCGACATCGACGATCGGTACTTTCCTATATCTCACCTCCTTCGATAATGGTCGAGGCAGCGAAACTCGAAGAGCGACAATCGCTTGTTTCGACTTGGGAGAAAAGGAGGAGTACCAGTGTATAAGAAGAAGAGAGAACAATGGGTACCAGGTTCCATATCAGCAATGGGGAACGCGGACCCGGACGGGAAAGGCGAAGAGGGTACCAAAAGGGGTCCAGGTAGGGACAGCAGGTGCTTTGTCACCCAGCGAATAAATCCGGCCAGTCTCTTCCACCCTTCCAACCTTCTCTTACTTCTAAGTCCATCTCCATCTTCAGCACCCTTCTCTTTGTCTCCACCCACTTTACTCCTCTAAACTACCTCCTCTCCTCCTCTCCTCCATTCCTCAATAACCATTTTCTACCTTTTCATATCTATTCGCAGACTTCATCACGAATCCATCACCATTACCATAGCCTGAACATCTAGAGTATCAGATTGACTATATTTGAGTTTTAACTATGGGACAACCCCCTAGATGGTGTAGCGTCTCATCCGTGGAGAGTCAAAATTTGACGGTTAGCTTCACTATCCCAGAGTATAAAGTTGACCATCCTGAAGCTTAAACCTTATTATCTTAGGAATTTTAGCTTGATTATCACGGAGAGTTAACTTAATCGTATCGGAGGGTCAACTTCATCATGTGTTGTCCTTCTCCTACCTACATATATATTCATAAGAGTAAGAGAGACGAGAGACGGGAATTTGAATGAATAAATAAAACCTGAGAAACATGAAAATTTATATAAAATCCATCAATTTTTAAAGCATCTTCATTATCTTTGAATAAAGGATGCCTCAGACATGATTGCACATGCATACAAAATTTGAAAACAGATTACTTTGAGCAGCCACTTCTGTTTGACATTCTGGAGTGTCGATTTGACCATACTGATAGTGAGTCTAAATCACCCGTGGATGTTCAAACAGACTATAAAATTATGGTCTATCTTACTATGAAGAAAAAATTGTGGATGGTACTTGGTACTATCTAGAAGATCAAACTGACCATCTAAATTTTGACACTTCAGTTTTGACTATCCATTTTTCTCCGTGTATTTGTTGGGCAGTGCCCATTTCATCGCCGTTTACCTGTTTGCATTACCCCCACTAACGAACTTTTCCTCACCTAGCCGAGTTCTCGTCAGCGTCTGTCGACTGCTCCTACCTAAATAGCAATTATCGCAAGTTGACGAAGGTTGTAGTTTATGATTTTATATGCGCAATGGAATAGCAATATTTTCAGATGAAAAAATTAATGAATTTCCAACAGAATAGTTAAATTGAAAAATATTAATAAAAAAGTTTAATCATGTACTAAAATAGTTTGTCAACCAGAAATATATTAATTTTCTACCGAATCGTTGAATTTTCAAGCCAAAAAGACGAATCTTCTACAAACCAGCTTAATTTTCTACACGAAAATATAAATTTCCAATAAAAAAGTTCATTTACCAACAAATATATGAATTTTCAACTGAAATGATGAATCTTCAAAGAAAAAAATAATAAATTTTTTACAAAGTAGTTCAACTTTAAAGTATTTTATTTTTCAACCAAAAAAATGAATTCTCCATGAAACATGTAATTGATAATATTTCAACAACAAAGTTTAATTTCAAATCAAATATAGTTGAATTCGACAAAAACAAATCCAAAAAAATATTTGAATCTCCAACAAAAGATTAATAATTTTCAACTAGTTGTATTTTTAACCAAAAAAGATTAAATATTTTCCTACAGAGACGAATTTTCTACAAAACAGTTTAATTTTTTAACCCGAAAATATGAATTTCTAATAAAAAAGATTATTGGTAAACGAAAAGATCAATTTTTAAGTAAAATGATGTATCTTGAAAAAAGGACTTTTTTACAGAGCAGTTTAACTTTTAACCAAGTAGTTGGAATTTCAACCACTAAATATACATTTTCCGCCAAAAATAGAGTCGTTAAATTTTCAGTTTGAAAAACTTATTTTCAACAAAAAACTAATTTGAAACTAGATGGATACAACAAAAAAAGATTAATTTAAAAAAAAAAGTTGAATTCTCAACCAAAATTAAGGAGTTTGAACAAAATAGTTGAATTATCAACGAAAATGAGGAATAAAAAAAATAATTTCTTAACGAATTAGACGAATTGTCAACAAAATAGTCGAATTTTCATCAAAAAACTTCATTTTCAACAAAAAAGCGAATTTTTAACAAAATAGTTGAATTCTCAGTCAAAATGGAGAATTTTCAACAAAGAAAATTGATTTTTTCCCCAGTTAGATGATTTTTTAACAAAATAGTTGAATTTTCTTTTAAAAAGTTAATTTTCAACCTAAAAAGACGAATTTTCATTTAAAATTATGAATCTTCAACAAAAAATTACTTTTTTACAAACTTTAAAGTTTAACCAAGTAGTTGAATTGACAGGTTCCAGAGATTAATTTAATGGTTTTCACTGAATTTTATAATAATGTTCGAATATTTTTCTAATCAATTTACAGTGATTTGAATTTGAAATTGATATTCTTATGGAATTCGAGGGAATTCTCGATTGATTTTAATGGTTAGAAGGAAGTTTGAAATCTTTTCTTTTCCTCTTATAAAAATCTTGGCATTTTTAGGACTTTTTGACAGGTTGCAGAGATTAATTTAATGGTTTTCACTGAATTTTATAATAATGTTCGAATATTTTTCTAATAAACTTATAGTGATTTGAATCTGAAATTGTATTTCGAATCAATTTAGAGTGATTTAAATTTGAAATTGATATACTTTTACAATTCGAGGGAATTCTCGATTGATTTTAATGGTTTGAAAGAAGTTTCCGAGTTTCATTCCTCTCATAAAAGTCATCGCATTTTGAGAATTTTTGACAGGTTCCAGAGATAAATTAAATAGTTCTCACTGAATTTTATAATAATGTTCGAATGTTTTTCTAATGCATTTATAGTGATTTGAATATGGAATTGTTATTCTTTTTGAATTCGAGGGAATTCTCGATAGATTTTAATGGGTTGAAGAAAGTTTCCGAGCTTTTCTTTCCGCTTATAAAAATCATGGCGTTTTTAGGACTTCTTGACAGGTTCCAGAGATTAATTTAATGGTTTTCACTGAATTTTATAATAATGTTCGACTATTTTTCTAATCAATTTATAGTGATTTGAATTTGAAATTTTTTTTTTTTAATTCGAGGGAATTCTCTATTGATTTCAATGGTTTGAAGGAAGTTTCAGAGCTTTTTTTCCTCTTATAAATATCATGGCATTTTTAAGACTTTTGGCAGGTTCCAGAGATTAATTTATTGGTTTTCACTGAATTTTATAATGATGTTCCAATATTTTTTCAATCAGTTTATGGTGATTTGAATTTGAAACTGTTATTCTTTTTGAATTCGAGGGAATTCTCGATTGAGTTAATGGTTCGAAGGAAGTTTCAGAGCTTTTTTTTCTTTCATCAAAATCATGGCATTTTGAGAATATTTTACAGGTTCCAGAGATTAATTCAATATTTTTCACTGAATTTTATAATATTGTTCGACTATTTTTCTAATTAATTTATAGTGATTTGGATTTGAAATTGTTATTCTTTTTGAATTCGAGGGAATTCTCGATTGATTCTATTGTTCTGAAGGAGGTTTCAGAGATTTTTTCCCCACTCATAAAAATCATGGAATTTTGAGAATTTTTGACAGGTTCCAGAGGTTAATTTAATTGTTTTCACTCAATTTTATAATAATGTTCGAATATTTTTCTAATTTACTTATAGTGATTTGAATATGAAATTGTTATTCCTTTTGAACTCGAGGGAATTCTCGATTGACTTCAATGGTTTGAAGGAAGTCTCAGAGCTTTTTTTTCCTCTTATAAAAATCATGGCATTTTCAGGAATTTTTGACAGGTTCCAGAGAATAATTGAATGGTTTTCACTGTTTTTTATAAGAATGTTCGAAGATTCTTCTAATAAATTTATAGTGATTTGAATTTGAGACTGTTATTCTTTTCGAATCTGAGGGAATTCTCGATTGATTTTAATGATTTTGAAAGAAGTTTCAGAGCTTTTTTTCCTATTATAAAAATCATGGCATTTTCAGGACTTTTTGACAGGTTCCAGAGAATTATTTAATGGTTTTCACTGAATTCTATAATAATGTTGAACTATTTTTGTAATCAGTTTATATTGATTTAAATTTAACATTGTTATTCTTTTTGAATTCGAGAGAATTCTCGATTGATTTTAATGGTTTCAAGGCAGTTTCCGGGCTTCTTTTTCCTCTTATAAAAATCATGGCATTTTCAGGACTTTTTGACAGGTTCCCGAAAATACTTTAATGGTTTGCACTGTATTTTATAATAATGTTCGACGATGTTCGTTATCAATTTTTAGTGATTTGAATTTGAAATTGTTATTATTTTTCAATTCGAGGGAATTTCCTATTGATTTTAATGCTCTGAAGGAAGTTTCAGAGCTTTTTTCCCCCTCATAAAATCATGGCATTTTAAAAATTTCTGACATCTTCCGTATATTAATTTAATGGTTTTCACTGAATTTTGCAATAATGTTGGGATGTTTTTCTAATAAATTTATAGTGATTTGAATTTAAAATTGTTATTCTTTTTTAATTCAAGGGAATTCTCGATTGATTCTAATGATTTTGAAGGAAGTTTCAGAGCTTTTTTTCCTCTTATAAATATCATCGCATTTTTAGGACTTTTTGAAAGTTTCCAGAGATTAATTTAATGGTTTTCACTGTATTCTACAATAATGTTCGACTATTTTCGTTATCAATTTTTAGTGACTTCAATTTTAAATTGTTATTCTTTTTCTATTCGAGGGAATTTCCGAATGATTTCAGTGCTCTGAAGAGAGTTTCAGAGCTTTTCTCCACCTCATAAAAATCATGGCATTTTGAGAATTTTTGACATCTTCCGTAGATTAATTTAATGGTTCTCACTGAATTTTATAATAATGTTCGAATATTTTTATAATAAATTTATAGTGATTTGAATTAAAAATTTCTATTCTTTTATAATTCGTGGGAATTCTCGAATGATATTAATGTTTAGAAAGAAGTTCCAAAGCTTTTTTCCTTTCATAAAAATCATGCCATTTTTAGGACTTTTTGGCAGGTTCCAGGGATCAATTTAAAGGTTATTACTGAATTTTATAATAATGTAAGAATATTTTTTAAATCAATTTATGGTGATTTGAATTTGAAAATGTTATTCTTTTTGAATTCGAGGGAATTCTCGATCGATTTGATGGTTTAAAGGAATTTTCAGAGCTTTTTTTTCCTCTCATATAAATCATGGCATTTTGAGAATTTTTGACAGGATCCAGAAATTAATTTAATAGTTTTCACTGAATTTTATAATAATGTTCGAATATTTTTTTGATCAATTTATAGTGATTTGAATATGAAATTATTATTCTTTTTGAACTCGAGGGAATTCTCGAATGATTCTAATGGTTTGAAGGAAGTTTCGGAACTTTTTTTTCCTCTCATAAAAATCATGGCATTTTAAGAATTTTTGACAGGTTCCAGAAATTAATTTAATAGTTTTCACTGAATTGTATAATAATGCTCGAATATTTTTCTAATCAATTTATAGTGACTTGGGTTTGAAATTATTATTCTTTTTGAATTCGTGGGAATTCTCGATTGATTTCAATGGTTTGAAGGAAGTTTCAAAATTTCTTTTCCTCTTATAAAAATCATGGCATTTTCAGGACTTTTTGATAGGTTGCAGAGATTAATTTTATGGTTTTCACTGAATTTTATAATAATGTTCGAATATTTTTCTAATCAATTTATAGTGATTTGAATTTGAAATTGTTGTGTAGTTAAGTTACATTCACGTTAATAAATCGAACATAGCTTTTACAGAGAAGACTTCCCAGAGCCTCGCAGAAAGAAGCCGAACCTTTCAACATTACAAGGAACTCAAACAAATGCCACCGGCCATGTTGCCCAACTCGCGTAAATAAAAACGCGCTCGCGCAGCTGAATATAGTAAACACGTATATGAATTTTAGTATACAGAAGCTATGAAATGCATATACGTGAATGAAAATTACTATACACTGAATGAATTTAGTATACATATAATTTCATAAATGGAATTTAGTTTACGTAAGTATACTAAAATTACAAAGTGTAATGAATTTAGTAAATATATATGAAATTTAATATGCCCATATACGCTAAAATTGCAAACATTTCTAACAGTGTGATTTAATATTGTGAAAAAAATTAATCAGTAAATTAACCATTTTATAACATTAATATCAATAAATAATTATTTTCATTAAAACATTCAAATAATGTTTGCTTTATATATTAACAAAAAACTGTATTATTCATAATATTTCGAATTAGTTTCAGAAAAAAAGTTGAAAAATAAGTATTTACATATATTTTTAAAATTTGAATTCAGATACTCATTTCACAATATCCTGAAGATGCATAATTAATTAATATATTGATACATGCTGATCCCACATTGATCCATTATATTTTTAAGATTGTAAAAAATTATTTTTTTAACTTTGTTCAAACAATCACAAGGCCATATTTTTAAGATGGAAACAGACTGAATCACGTGAACAACGTCTCGATATGGCATTCTTACTGTTTCAATAGAGATAAAAATGTTACTCCATCGCGTCGTTTTATTAAAATTTTTATTTTCCACGTCTTCAATTCTTATAACTTTTTTAAAATTATTATATACAGTTCTAAATTATTCTAATTTACACAAACTTTTTTCCACTATTAAATGAGGCTTACTTTTCGCTAGTCGACTGAACTTTAAATTAAGAAATTTTCTGAAGACTTAGATGCATTCCTTTCCATCAATTAGCATTTGCTCAGTTCAAAGAAATATTTATTCCCATTCATGGCAGATTCATTTGGAACAATGATAGATCATACTTTTAAATGAAACAATGTTAACTTAATCCTATTAGAATTTCTTTAGCAGAAAAAAATATTTTTTTTTAATGCAAGGTTTTGTGAATAATCAGGACTTTCATTTACTTCAGCCAACTAAAATTCTCTTGGTACAAGCAAACTTATTTTCAGTGTATGAGTATTGCATTCACTATACTTCACTAAATAATTTTAAATAAAATTACTACCTATATTTACATTCAGATACATTCGTATGTTAAAAGTATATTATTTTGAAAACATTTTCAACAGTGTTGAAAATATAACGGGTTGTGGTTGAATTTTATTGTTTATTTTAAATTTAATAATTTCTTTGAAAATACATCTCGCTCGATTTTCGATAGATATCTTCAAATGTATATTTATAGACCAGTAGTTTATGACATAAATGGTGTTATGATGGGAAAAAGGAAAATGTTTCGCCTGACAGGTTAGACTTACTCTGACGAATAGCCCAATCATTTTAGATCTTGGATTTTGTGTTTTCGTCGATTTGCACGCGTATTTTGCATTTCTTAACGGAAAACATGCGTAGCAAATTCGTAGAGAATTTGATTCCCTCCAATTTTCATCCTGACTATATTTTTGTAAAAAAATTATTTGTCGCTAACGATACGCAAAAGTGTGGAAAATTAGGAAAGTGGCACCGTTTTTTTTCACTTTTTAACTATTTGTATAAAAAATAAGTAGCACATATACATGGCAAAGTTGTAGGGGACTCAATTTTTGACAGCAATTGCATAAACAAGTTTTTGGTGCGACGTGCAGATCACGCCGGAAACGCACTCAATGCAGCGGTGTGGGAGAACTCACGCTGTTGGACACACTATATGTGTTACCGGCAAAGCCCGAAGTGGCGGCAAACCTAAGGTTGGCTTTGCAATGCGCGTATTGCGGATGCGTCTAAGGCAAATTCCGAAACACCATGTGAATTCGGGATTTGCCTGGCATGAATTCAGGCAAACCTAGGTATGCCAAGTGCGTCATAGGCAAAAATATCAAACAAAACATTCGCTTCGAATTGTCCAGGTTACGAATCCTGCGATATCAAAAGTTCGTGAATACTAGAATGAAATTGTTGCTTTCTCATCACTTATCTCAAACCCAGATTTCTATTATTATCTTAGCGTGTAAATAGCACATCAGAGAGCGTGCTACAATCGACAACAGTTCGTATGTGATAATATAATCTTCATTCAAAATGAACGAAATCAAACTGTAAATGACTCTTCTCATGATGTAAGCGAGATGATGCTCAAAGAAAAATGTATGGATAAGATAAAGGACATGAAGAAATCATAAAATTCATATTTGATTCAATCCGAACGACTTGTGATTCTGATCGGCGTAATTTTAAAAAGATTTTATGATGGTTTCTATACAATAGGAACGAAAACCGAAATAATTTCTTCATTGTACTCCAAAAATCTGTTACAAGAATTTCAATTGAATTTTTTGAAAATTCACGGTATACCAAAAACTTTCTTATAATTAGAAAAAATTAGTAATAAAAATTCTGTGTTTAGTGGTCTAGATTTTTTCAGATTCAATTGTGTGAAAAAGTGTACCTCACAGCTGTGCAAGTGCAAGAAGGCGAAATTACATGTTTAATTAAAAATTTAATAATTCGACATCTTGCGTTAACAAGTAACCAGTATATTATAACAATTTTTGTTCAATTTTACTTTTAAAAACATGAACATATATATGTATATATGTAGAGTGATACAATTTTGCATTCTTACATTGCCCACAGCATATTTGGCACATCTTAGGTTGCCTACACTGAAGCAAGGTGAAGTTGCTTCCAACTCTGCCTGAAGCACATTTGGCACACCTAGGTCTGCCTGCATTTATTTCAGGTAAAGCCCGAAATCACAGAGTATTTTCGACTTTGCCTAAAACGCATCCGCAGTACGTGCATTGCCAAGCCAACCTTAGGTTTACCGCCCCCAAATGGACCTTCCAGTGACCACGGAAGTAGTAATCGCTGATACCACTTTTACTTCATGTTTTCGAGGTCGCTGAATACGAATATAGAATTATTTTTTTGTTAAAATAGGTGGAACATTGAAAAAAACGACAATTTCGCGGAAGATTGAGAAAAACGAATTTTAGGTTTTTCGATATTAATCTCGCTATATCTTAGACAATTATTATTATATCTTTATAAAATTTTGCATGCTTATTGCCCAACTAAAGAGCTGAACGACAAGCTTACTTCAATTATTCTGCGACAATTATTACTTAATCGGTGAATTTTCAAATGTGTATTATCACGAATTCCGAGTTTTGTCATAATATTTATATAATAGGTGTATAGTATAACAGTAATGTAGCAGTTTTTAGGGTTTCGTAGCCCAGAGCAAAAACACTTATAGTTTTCGTCTGATGTCCGTCCGTCCGTGGAACTTTCTTCTAAGAAGGGAAAGTGAGGAAAACTCCTAATCCCTAACTCATAACATATAACTCATAACCCATAACTGAAAACACCTAACTCCTAACTCACAACTAATTACTCATAACTCCTGATTAATAACACATAACTTATAACTCCTGAATCATGACTCATAAGACTTAACACATAACTCCTAGCTCCTAACTCGCAACTCATAACTCCTAAATCTTAACCGCCAACTCATAGCAGATAACTCATAACACATAACTCAAAACACCTAACACATAACTCCTCACTCATAACTCCTAGCTCCTAACCCCTAACTCATGACACATCACTCATAACTCAAAACACCTAACACATCACTCCTGGCTCATAACTCATAACACCTGAAACTTAACTCCTAACACATTACTTCTAACTCATAACTCCTTGAACGTAAGTCCTAACACCTAACACGTAACTCATAATTCACAACTCATAAGTCCTAAATCCTAATCGCTAACTCATAACAGATAAATCATAACCCATAACTCAAAACACCTGACACATGACTCCTAACTTATAACTCCTAAAACGTAACTCCTTACTCATAACTCATAACACATGACTCAAAACGCCTAACACATAACTCCTAAATCACAACTCATAACTCAAAACTCCTGAATCCTAAGCGCTAATTCATAGCATATAACTCATAACACATAACTCAAAACACCTGACATATATCTCATAACGCATAACTACTAACCCCTAACTCATAGCACATAACTCAGAACACCTAACACATAAATCATAACTCCCAACCCATAACTAATCACACATAACTCATAACTCCTCAAACTTAACCCCTAACTCATAACTCATATCACATAACACATAGCACATAACATGTAATACATAACTCAAAACACCTCATACACAACTCCAAACTCATAACTGCTAATCCATAACCCATAACTCATTAAACATAACTCAAAAATCCTAACATAACACTCCTTACTCCGAACACATAACTCCTAACGCCTCACTCATAACTCCTATCTCCTAACTAATAACACATAACTTATAACTTCTGAATTATTGCTCCTAACACCTAACTTCTAACTCATAACTCCTAAATCCTAACCGCTAACTCATGAAAGATGACTCATACCACATAACTCCTAACTAATGACACATGACTCATAACTCCTGAATCCTAACTCCTAACCCCTAACACATAACTCCTAACTCACAACTCATAACTCCTAAATCCTAACCTCTGACTCATAAAATATATCTCATACGCATAACTCAAAACACCTAACACGTGAATCCTCACTCATAGCACATAACTCATAGCTCCTGACTCACAACTTCTAAATCATAACTCCTCAATCATAACTCCTACCACATAACTCCTAACTCACAACTCATACCTCCTAAAACTCAACTCCTAACACATAACTTGTAACTCCTAAAACGTAACTCATAACATCTAACACATAACTCTTAACACATAACTACTTACTCATAACCCATAACTCTTAACGTCTAAGTCCTAACCGCTAACTCATAACAGATACCTCATACCCAATAACTCAAAACACCCGAAACATAACTCCTCACTCATAACTCCTTACTCCTACCCCACAACTCATGGCACATAACTCATAACTCAAACACCTAACACATAACTCCTGGCTCATAACTCTTAAAACGTAACTCCTAACTCATAACTCTTAAAACGTGACTTCTAGCTCATAACTCATAACTCTTAAATCCTCACTCATGGCACATAACACATAACTCCTGAATTCTAACTTCTAACACCTAAAACATAACTCCTAACTCACAAATCCTAACTCATAACTTTTAAATCTTAACCGGTAACTCATAAAAGATAACTCATAACACATAACTCAAAACACCTAACACGACTCCTAAATCATGACTCCCAATTCATAACTAATAACACATAACTCATTAATCCTAAGACTTAACCCGTAAACCCTAACTCATAACTCATAGCACATAACACATAACACATAAAACATAACACATAACACATAACTTATTACTCATAACTCATAATACATGACTAAAAAAACCTCACACATAACTCCAAACCCATAACCCATAACACATAACTCAAAAATACTAACACAAAACTCCTTACTCCTAACTCCTAACTCATAACTCGTAACTCATATCTCCAGAATAATGAATAATAACACACAACTCATAAATCCTGGATATAACTTCTAATACCTAACACATAACTCCTGAATCCTAACTCATAACTCCTAAATCCTAATCGCTAACTCATAACACATAACTCATAGCTCAAACTGCTTAACACATAACTCCTAGATCATAACTCCTAACCCATAACTCACAACACATAACTCATAAGACATCATTCAAACCACCTTACACAAAACTCCTAACTCATAACTCCTAAAACTCAACTCCTAACATATAACACAAAACGCGAAAATCATAATACATAACTCAA
Organism: Andricus grossulariae; assembly: GCA_011634705.1. Lineage (NCBI taxonomy): Eukaryota > Metazoa > Arthropoda > Insecta > Hymenoptera > Cynipidae > Andricus > Andricus grossulariae. The sequence goes on along the minus strand of JAABKJ010075445.1, from coordinate 23,156,102 downwards.
AACGCCTCACACATAACTCCAAACACACATAACTCCAAAGCTCCTGAATCCTAACCCTTAACACATAACTTCTAACTCACAACTTCTAAATCGTAACTCTTTAATCATAACCTCCAACACATATCTCCTAACCCGCAATTCCTAAATCATAACTCATAACACATAACTCGTAACTCTTGAATCCTAACTCCTAATTTATAACACATAACTCATAACTTCTGAATCCTAACTCCTAACACCTAACACTTAACTCCTAAGTCCTAATCCACAACTCCTAACACCTAACACCTGACTCCTAAGTCATAACTCCTAGCTCCTAACTCATAAATCCTGACTCATAACACATAACCTCTAAGTCCTAACCCACAGCTCCTAACGCCTAACACATAACTCGTAACTCATAACTCCTTGCTCCTAAATCATAACACATAACTCTTAGCTCCTGAATCCTCACTCCTAACACCTACTCATAACTACTAACTCAAAATTTACAAGGGGAAGTAGATAAGGAATAAGTTGGAAAAGAGAGGGGAAATGAGGGTAGGGGAAGTAGAAGTGATAGGAAATTAGGGGTGGGCCAGTGGGCGGAGCGGAACTAAGGCAAGTGAGGGGAAATGTTATGGAACTGAGAAGAGGTGGAAGTAGATAAGGAATAAATTGGACAAGGGAGGGGAAGCAAAGGTTGAAATGTGGGGAGAGGAAGCAGAAGAAGTGGTAGGAAATTGAGGGGAGGGGGCACTGAGGGAAGGAAAACTAAGGGAATTAGGGGAAATATGAAGGAAGTTAGGAGAGGGGGAAGTTGATGAGGAAGAAGTTTTTTATCGAAAATAAACGTACGCAAACATAAAAAATGAGCAGATTGGAGCAGACAACTAATTTCGAGCTGGACGCTGAACTGAGAGTTGCATACGGTGCGCGTGCGTGAAAACGGGTGTCTGGGCTAAAGAGTAGGGGGTGAAGGTGTGCAAATGATCGTCTCCAGAATAAATGCGTCGTGCGTAGTGATGGGCGTTGCTCGGTATTTCACAGTCATGACCAAATCCTAACAGTTCATGACGGCATGTGTTAGTGAAACGCGGTCAGACCCAAATATCTCCACCAGAAAAGGCTTTTTTTATAGAGAAAAGTGGTTTAGTTGTTAGGACATACCCTATGCTAAACTTGAACAAAAAGTTTTTCGGTTCTAACAGTTACTGTCATTCTCAAAATATTAAAAATGTCAAAAAGCTGAGCATAGCAGACGATACTTTTGGCAGTTTGACGCGAATTTGAAGAGGAATTAAAAACTGACACTTTATAAATTGACAAATTATATTGCAAATGTGTCACATTTATTAGGAAATATTTTTTAAATAATAGTATGTTAAGTTTTTTTAAATAAAAATTCCATTAATTTTATTCCTAAGCGCTAAGGTGAGTACTTTGCATCTTGTAGGTCAAGATCGTAAATCAAAATACTGTTTTTAACTTGTAATATAATGTAGATACAAATTTAATTATTAATTTACATTTGGTAGTAATATTCATAATTTGATTATATATACATATATGTCAATTATGTATACATACTCAATGCCAGGTAAATGAAAAATAAATTTAAATTATGTCTTTATTTGTCTAAGATTTGAAGAATGAAAAGGTATTTTGTTATTTTGAATAATTTTAGATTTAATGTTAATTAAGTGTTAATTTAGTAGTTAAAGTTGTGTAATCGTCGTATTTTACAGACATTATTTATTATTAAACGGACTGATAGAATGAGCAGTAACAAAAATCCGCTTCCTCAAAAGTTTCCTTATACTCTTCGTTTATTTCTTCCTTCTTCTCCATCTTTTTAAATGTATTGATTGTTTTATCAATCTTTTTTAGATTTTTTGCTACAAAAACAACCTTTGCTACCTTTTCTATTGATAATCTATTCCTCTTTTTTGTGTGGATATGATTAAAAGCGCTAAAACTTCTTTATTATAATAACTGCCTTATTCAATTTCTTCACATATAAATAATAACAGATAATTAATTATTTACAAAAATTACTCATAAATCTAAATTCATAATAATAAGATATTAATTTTACTTAATTTGAGGCCATGTGACGAGTGGGTCACGTGACCAAGCTATTCCTCAATTTTTCATTGTAAACTTACGTTCAAAAGAAATAAGATATCGCGCTTAAATTTTGGGAAATGAAAGAGGAGACACTGAAGTTCATGGCTCGGCTCTTTTTCGGTTGAAATTTTGAAAAAAAAAATTTCCGAATAAAATAAAACTGGAAGCTATATCGATACTTTTCATTGTAAACATACGTGCACACGGAATGAGATATCGTTCTAAAATTTTAGCACGCTGATTATAAGGCTCTAAGGGAGGCGGCTTTGGTCCGAAATATTGATAATTGTGAACAAAAAATTTTTTTTTAATCACGAATTACAAAGAAGTTAGTCTAGCATACGTATCTGCTGTCTCAGAACAGCACTATCGCAGCAAGCAGACAACTGTGTACTTCCACGGGCCTGTGGGTAAAGCAGATTACATGATTGTCATTTACGCAGGACGGAATTCTTTTTCGTCAAAATTACACGTATTTTTCCCAAATTATATCCAAACGAGATAATATATCGGCCTAAAAGTTTGGAAAATGAAAGGGGAGGCAATAAAGTTCACGCCTCTGCTCTTTTTCTGCGCAAATTTTGAAGAAAAAAAATTTGCGAATAAAATAAAACTGGAAGCTACATCGATACTTTCCTTTGTAAACTTACGTTCACACGGAATGAGACATTGTTCTAAAATTTTAGCACGCTAATTATAAGGCTCGAAGGAAAGCGGCTTAGGTCCTAAATATTTAAAATTGTAAAAAAAAAAATTTTTTTCAATTCCTACATTACCGACCGGTTTGCGATTTATCATTTATTGTACATTTTCATAGTTGCATGCACGAAGTCATCAAAAATAAGATGTTTTCCTTTGTTTTTTTTTTTTGCATTTTGGGGCTAGATTTGAATTTTATAACCTCAACAATCTTACGAAACACTAAGTTTCATGCATTGCATGCAAATCCATATTGCTTGTTTGGAATTGTCTATTTTAAGGTTATATCCGAATTCTGTAACTTCAAAAGCCTTGTAAACCGAGTTTCATTCAGATCGCAACATTTGTATGAAATTATGGTATGTGCCATTTTTTCCATTACTTTTATTGAAATTATCAAACCTGTATCTTCTGATAATTTTGAAATCATATCGATTACACCTGGCGCCACCTGCAGCCTAACAAAAAAAAAGAAAAAAGTTAACAGCAGCTAACTTCTTCTTTACCGACAGAGAAAGATAGAAGTCAAACTTCTGCGTGAAGCCTAAATGCATCGGTCCATATTTATGATTTTCATGAATAAACTTTTTTCTTCCCCCAACTCTGTGCCTTGCCACAAACGCTGGTATACTCATTACATGGCCTTAAGTTAAATAATTAATATCACTCGCCCAAACCGAACGAATGTATTTGGGCAACTTTATTTTTCATAATTATACTCATTGCTACCATGAAAAACTTATAATTTGCCATCAGTTCATAAAATAAACTCGGCCGAATAGAGCCTAATGCATTGCAGAATTGAATTTAAAGGTCCAATTCAATAATGGCAGCAAATCGAATACACCGAACCTAACCTGAATTCGTTTTCGCATTATATCTGTTCAACTTTTTTTACTGTGCATTTACTCGCGTCATAGGACAGATTCAGATGGACTGAAGGAGGAATGGCACGAAATCATTCGGAATGAGCTCGTGGCATGCGATGGATTCATACGGAATAGAAAATTGCGCTACGGAATTATTTGGACTGTGAGTGGATTAAACGGAATCATTTGGAATGAGCTACCGTATTGCACCGGATTCAGACGGAATGAAAATTTTATTCAGAATGGTGCGGAATAATTCTGATTGAGGCACGGAATCGTTCAATGCCATTCGGAATGATATTTCGGTATCAGGCGAAATGAAAATATCTCTCAGATTTACGCGGACTCATTCTGAATGAACCTGAAACACCAATTCGGACTGAAAAAGAATCAATCTTAATCGGAGCCCTGATAGCACGGAATGTTCCAGCGGAACGTTCCAGAAAAGTTCCCGGGAGGTGTAAAATATATGCCGATTGGGAATGTTCCAGGAACGTTCCATTGGGACCTGAGGGGAACCTTCCATTATTGTTATTTTTAACAACAATTATCTAGAGCATGAATCCTATCGCCGCTGTGGGCGTGGTCCTCATTGCTCCAGTCAAACCCCTAAATGCTAGCGTTTGTAATATTCACAGCCTGTCCTGCACTGTTTTTAGTTTCACCCGTGGCCACCAGACCACGGCCGCATGTAGGAGCCTGGGTTTTAGGACAGCAGAGTAGAGCCATGCAAGCATTTCAGGCCCTAGTCGCCAGGTTGGTCTTGTCAGGATTTCCCGAGAGCTCTGAGCTATCGCACCAGATCCCCCTGGCTAAGATCACAAAGTCATCCGCATATCCCTGAGTATAATAAAACCCCTCTTTATTTAGCCTTCGAAGGAGGCCGTCAATAACAATGCACCACAGGACGGGCGTACAAGCTGGTCCGGCACGCCACATCTCAGAGCCTCTCTACAGATGACTTATGCAGAAGTATTGCTGAAAAACCCTCTATATCCAATAAAACGCCCACAGCATACCCCTTTTTTTCCAAATGCTGCTTCAATTTTACCACAACAGCTTGAAGCGCAGTTTCTACCGAGCAGCCTGCCTGAAAAGCATGCTGCCCTCCATGCAGCGTGGAGGCCAAGAGCACGTCATCCCTAATGTATCTGTCGACCAGCCTCCCCTACGTCTTCAGGATAAAAGATTAAAGATTTAAAGAGATAAAATATTAAAGAAGATTAAGATCAAAGAAAAAGAAGGCTGATTGGTCGGAAATATTTTGCAGCAGTGTAAACCTCCCTCCCAGGTTTGGGTACAAAGGCCACTCTTCCATCCTTCCATGCCGATGGTACGTGCTTAAGTGCTATACTTGCCCTAAATAATTTCGTCAGAGGAGGGACGACCAAATCCATGCCTTTTCGTTGAAGCGCTGGATAAATGCTATCCGCCCCTGGTGATTTAAAAGGACAGAAGGACCCTACGGCCTATTTCACCTTCTTGTAATCAACGACCATAGAGACGAAATTCCAGTCGGCCCTCATCACGTCTTGGCCCCAGCCTTCTTCGTCTTGGTCGGTTCGGATTCGTTGAACAGCCGGGAAATGAACTTCCATCAGGTGATTCATCGCTGCTTCTTCGTATTCGGCAAACTCCCCATTATCGAGCCTTATAAACCCGAGGCGAGATTCCGGATTTTTGGCTAGGATCTTGTGCTGCTTCGCTGTTTCGGGTACGTTTTTCGATTCCTCGCAGAAGCCCCTCCAATCTTCCCGCTTATATTTTCTTATATTTTTATTGTATTCAGCCTGGGCCATCTTATAGATGTCCCAATCCGAAGAAAATGTAGTTCGATTTGCCCTATTGCACAACATTCTTGTCTTTTACGGAGTCTCTCTAGGTGGGTATTCCACCATTCTGCCCCCTTCCGAGACTTAATTGTGCTTGTGGGGCAATTGTTCTCATATGATGTAGTCAGAGCCCTTCGAAGAAAATCTGCGGCGTGCTCTAACTCATCAATGGTACCATAGCTTGTGGGAAATTCCGCAAGCCTTCCTTTGAGTTTCTTTTTATACGAGTCCCAAAGTGTATTCCTGGGGTTTCTGATTTTGGAAATCACCGGTTTTCCTAGGGTAATCGAGACACGATATATTTGTGGTTCGACAAAGATTCCTCACCGGAGACTCTCCAGTCCGCTACCCTGCTCCTCAGTGCACCCGAACATAGAGTCAAATCGAGAACCTCACTCCTGTTTTTAGTCTGGAAGTGGCAGTATCACCCCGATTCATAATCGCAGCTCTGTGTCTGCTATATTTTCCATTAAATCTCTCCCTCTGTCGTCGATGTTTGTGCTCCCCGACACCGCGTGCTGAGATTTTGCATCACAGCTAAACAGCAGAGGGATTTTATTCTCCTGACAGTGCCGAATTGGAGCCTCCACCGCTCTAGGAGGCTGAGGGCCCCCAGCATCGCCAGGCAAATAGGCAGAGGCGATAAACACCTCTAGCCTTTTTCCGCTACTGCCCCTGAATCTCGCCCTGATAACAGTGAGATCTACGGAGCAAAATTTAGGTACCAAGATCGCATCCATACTCTTAACTGCTAAGCATACCCTTCGGGTTTTTTTGAGCGGCTCCTTATATATGGAGCCACACCGTGACAAGCTACAAATCCTTTCCCTGTATAACCAGGTTCTTGGATTAGGGAGAGTCCTGTTTGCACCATAGACATGCGTCTGGCTACAACGACCGAGATGCCTTTGCTGTGGTGCAAATTAATCTGCATCATGGAGATTCCCATCTCAGCCATTGACAGGCTAATTCGGGGCACCTCCGAGTGCTTCTGGTCCCCATGCGGAGCCCAGTTGTGTCACTCGAAAGGTAACCCTGCTCGCCCCTGGATCGGGGCTGTAACAAAGAGCCGCGAAAGCTCTGATTGAGGATTCAGAAAGACCGACGACTAGAAGCCAGCCTCTACCCTTCGGCCTGGAACCCTGCCTGTCGGAGTAAACTTTCCATGAATCAGTTCACAGAGACGGCTTCTGAAAGCTCGGGCGCCCCAGAACGACCGCCAGACTCTCGGGATTGCCGGGAATCATTACGGTCGCTCTACGGTACCTCTGCAGACACTCCTTCCCATTGACGCCCAAGTTTAGGCCCTCTTTGAGCCTGAACGTTGGGGTTTTTTCCGCTATCCAGTCTCGCGACCAGATGTCCCCGGCCTCCACTACGATGGCCCCCGACCTGATGAAGATGTCGTTGAATCTATGGGCGCGCCCCTCGCGGAGTAATGCGTCAATCCCTTCAGAGATTTCATCCCTCATCGTGTCCCACTTCTCGATAGTTAGACAGTTCTCAGGATAACCCGACGCAATGACAACCTTCACCAAGGCGTTGTTAGCCATCTGCGCAAAAGTAAGGCCCTGTGTTTCCAGAGTCTTCTGCCGTTTCAACTCCCTGTTTGGGGGAGTTTCTCTGGAGCCCTTCTTCCTCTTGCTAATAGCATTAGCCTGAGGAGTTGCTCCAGGTAAGGTTTCCGCATCCACTGCCTCCTCCTCACAGAGAGTTCCGCTAGCTACACTCCTACGGCTTCGACAAGATTGTCTCCACCGTTGTCTTTAGTTCGCACCGCCTCTGGTAGATTGCCCCTAAGGAGCCTCCCGCTTTTGGCGGTGGGTTAGATGAGGCACCCCGATCGGGCCCCTCATTCGTTTTGGTTTATTTTGGTTGTTGAGGATTCATATGAGTCCCACGAGAAGCTAGGGAAATAAGAAACACCCCTGGCAGAACCCCGCTTGCAGGGGGTGGGTCTACATACTATGGGATTCGACCTGGTGTCTCAAATTCTCCGTTAAGACACCTCCAATGGGAATGTGATGAATTTCATTAAATTTTAAATTTTATTTAAAGTTTCGACTGGAATTGTATCAGATAGCCTTCTTCACTTGAGCAAGGGGTTAATTTTCATTTTTGTTTGATTAGGTTGTATTATGAATCCAACCATATAAAAAACTCATTTTTGATAAAAATGCAGTTGTACAGTTTCTTCACCAGGACGGCAGATTTGTGGAAGCCAACAAAATTGAACAGTTAGAGCGGAGGAATCGTTTGAGCCCAGAGAAAAAATGTATCGATCAGCAGCAGAAAAAAGTGAAGAAAAAAAGTTGGAATCGGTTGATATCTTTTTTCCCGTCTTTGGATTTAAGAATTCAAAAAAAAAATTCTATTGGTTAAAAAAATTATGGCAAACTTTTGTTATGTACAGCTTTTGCTAGTGAACAATTATAGAAAATTTTAAGTGAAAAATATTGCTCAATTTATAATTTTTTGAAAATGTGCAAAAAGATCGGTTATTGGTATGAGTTGAATGAATTTTTTTTTCAGAAAAAGTTGAATTGCTTTTTCGATTCAAGCTAAATAAATTTTATGTTTACATTGTAAAACTTTTTGTGAAAAGCGTGCACTTCACTCAATAAACAAACAAATATATTTTTTACATGTGTTCAAAAAATTCTAGGTAGAACAATTTTTTAAATTAATTTCTTATTTCTTATTACTGTTCTCCAACAAAAACTGTGCGTACAAAATTTTTTTCGTAATTTTTGAACTAATAGGAAAATTTTCTTGAATTTTCGAAAATCCAAAAAACCGAAAAGAATGTATTAACCATTAAAACTTTTTAAAACTTTTTTTGGATACCAACGCACAATTTTTTCCCAGGGTTCAAACTGTTTGATTAATTTTGAATTCAATTTATTTCTAATTTAAAGTTTATTTAAAATTTGATTGGTTAACATTTCAAACTCAATACGTTCTACACCTAAGAATTTGTTATTTTTTTTATTTTAATATTTGTTGAGTGATTGGATGCAATATCGGCAAACTTGAATTTTTAAAAGTGACTTTTTTAATTTGCTTTGCACGTATATATCTTCATAAAGAACAGATTAGAAACATGTAACTATGCTGAAAATGCAAATAGGCTGTTATCGCACCCAATATAGTGGTTCAATTATTGATGCAATGCTTCAGGTGCGCCGTAGCCCGCTTATATTTCCATATATTAAAAAGTTATATTAATATACAAAAAAAAAACAATCATAAAAAAATCTCGTATAATTTGAAGTCCAATCAATGTTTTAACTTACTTTTAAGTGCCCATATTTCTCCTCTTCTAAGGCTATTGGTATACACCAGAAATTGTCCCCCACAAGTTTCTTTGGTATATTTATACAATTGTTCAGTGTTTGTAAATGTAGACAGCAAGGATCTTGGTCCCAGCCGCCCAAAGATGTCTTCAATTTTCTCCACTGACTTTTCACAGTCGCCCGTTGTCACAAGGTATCGTAAAAGTACTAATAATAACAAAATTTTCTGAAAAAAGTCCATTTTCCCCAAATTTTACGAAACGAAAAATTTAAAGTTTAAGTTAAATAACTCAAATAAAATTCTCGAGATTCTTCTGAAATTTTCAAAGAATCTTAGAAGTGTATGAATTTGTTATAGAAGCTTTAACCAGTAACTACAGCCGAAGTCGTCGAGTCTCCTAAAGTAACTGAATTTGATCTGGAACTTAGGTCAGAGTGACTTGCAACATAGTAAAATAATCCAGATATGATATCAGGATGTTCTGACAATGACTAAGGGAAAGTTGACATTTGTCAGAATGATGCTGTATTTTTTTTCTGCTTTCCTGTCTTGTGAAATTCTTAATACAAAGTTCGTTCAGATATTCATCATTCGTGATGTCTAGGTAAACAGAAAATAAAAAATTATACCCCTTTTAATCTCTAGCCTGTACGTCTGCCTGTATATGAACCCAGGCGGAAAATTTATACATAGTGGGAAATATTATGTATCATTTTAATTTGCTTTATACAAAAAATGTATAATACAAATGAAAATTAAACATAATATTTGCCACTATTTATAACTTTTCCGCCTGGGTACGTATGACTGTCTAATTACCTGAATGTTGTAGTAACATTTTCGACAATTATTCTAGCGGAGAGAGAGAGAGAGAGAGAGAGAGAGAGAGAGAGAGAGAGAGACTTCAAAGAGACTTAAAATTATCTACAAAATAGTTTTAAATTCGTTGAAAATTAAAATGTAATATGATTTACAAGATTTACAAATTTTTCAAAAAATATAAAAAACTATTTTTCTGGTAGATTAAAAAATTCAGTTCGACAGTTTTACTAGAAATAAAATATATTTGAGAGAACGGCAATTAGATCCGCACTCAAGAGAACGATATCAAGGTATGTTTTTTACAATTTTTAAGAGGAAGATTTGAGACACAATATTAACAAGATAATTTGTGCAAAAATTTGTTTTTGAACAAAAAGGCTCCAACATATTATGAATCCAAATAATGAGCCGATTACAATGTTGTTTGAAAATATATTTCTCCTTTTTAATGTCCTACTATGCAATTCTTTTTTCATAAATTGAACTTTTTGATTATATATCTTCAAAACAACTGATTTTTGGATTCATAATATGTTTCAGCATTTTCTAAATTTAAAAAAGCTATTCTCAAGAGTTTCCGAAATTGTTGTCAAAGATTCTGGTAGATGAAAAAAAGACCTGCAAATTATCTCCATACCATTTTTAAATTCCATGCAAATTAAAAAAGTCATATGCTTTTAAACATTTTGAAAATTTTCAAAACATATAAAAAACTATTTTTCTGACAGCGCAGGAAATTGCAAATGTTATACTTACTAGGTGCAAAATTGACTTCGAAACTATCTTAAATTAATTTTTTGATAGATCATTTTCAAAATTAGACAATTTCTTTTTTAAGTTATCCGCAAGTTCTAATCATAATTTTCGCTAGATTTCAACAGGATTTACAAATGATCTCAATGACATTTTTTGATTGGACAGAAATTAAAAAATATGCCCGATACGCGCGCGACGTTTGGCGCCAAGTTTGAGTGCGCCCAGGACACCTGGATACGCTCTCGCGCTTCGCGCTTGTTTTCGTACGTTCAACACGTAAATTTCGTCTGCATTTTTCAAAATATATTAAATATTTTAACTTAAGTCGACAACTGATGAACTGCAATTATAAATTGGAACTGAAATTGTTTTTCAATTTGTTTTTAAAGATGGCTCTCAAAGCACCTGCGGCTTTGTCGATTACATTCTGATTGCAACATTTTCCTTAAAAAATAAAACAATGTAGACAAAATGAAACGGATTATAAGAAGTCAGTAGGTATGCGTTTTTAAAATATCCCGATATAGGTGATTTACTTGATTATTAAGTACTAGACTATAATGTGCGCGCGCAAGCGCGCGCTAACTTTTATATTCCTTTTTCTCATTTACTCAGTTTTCGAATAACTATTCATTCGATCAAATTTCTTTACCAAACAAATTCTTGCTGAAATTGTATATGTAGGCATGTGTGTGTCACTAATACTTTTTTTATAATAACTCGAAAACAAATTGAGCCAAGGTTACAACATATGGAGGGATTACAGTCCCAAACTTTTTCTCGACCATCAAAATTAAAAGATTCAACCTTTTAAAGTTAACAAATTTTTTATATGAAAGTATAAAAACCTAACTGCAAATTAAAACACTCAAATTGGAACTTTTTTTAATTTTAAACTTTTAAAATTGAAGCTTAAATTTTGTTAATTCAAACACTCAAGAATTTACACGTAAAAATTGAAGCTTTTAACACTTTTCAATTGAACAATTTAAAATTAAATGCCGTCAAACTGCAAGATAAAATCTTTTCAACTTTCATTAATTGTAAATTTAAAAATTTTTAAAACATGACTCTACGCTATCATTTTCAATACTAAATTTGTAAACTTTCAAAATTATACAATTTTAAAGAATTTTAAGTCAGAAAATTAAAAATTGAACAATTATTCTTTCGTTTAAAACATCATACTCGGTACACTAGAAGTTATTGTTTTTAATTTAAAGTCATTGAAATGTAATAATTGTTCAAATTTTGTGCATACATCAAAATTTTTTTTTGTTTTCAATTCCTTTTAGATATTTGAAATACCTAAAAAGCTTCAAAATTTTATTTCGGAATCCTGAAAAATCTGCATTAGAATTTTTTTCAATCTTTTCAAATTTTGAATTATATTTGAAATTTGTTTTAAACTTCTAAATATATATTTTTTCAATTATTTGAATTTTTCCTAAACATTTTTTAAATCCTGCAAAATTAAAAAATCGCCTTAAAATCTTCCAGATTCTTTTTCGACAATTTTGGAAATTTTTGGAAATCTTTTTATATATCCTCTTAAAACTAATCTTTAAAAATAAAAAATCATCCATTTTCGTAGAAATGTTAATCAAATTTTATCATTTTGCTGAAACCTTTCAAAGTGTTTAAAAAACTTCTAAATTTTTTGTTCGAAATCTGCAAAAATCTACATTTTGTTTCAAATTTTAAAAAATCTTTTCAAGCTTGAAATTATTTCTCAGACTTTTCGAAACTTACAAATATTTTCTAAACTTACTCAATTTTTTTTAACTGATTAATTGCTCAACTTTTATTTATACATGAAAATACAACAATGTCACTTACGAATTAACATTTTTTTTAAATAGAACAATTATAATTGTAATCTGAACTTTGTACGACTCAAGACTTTTATCTTAAGCAATTCAGTTTCAAATATTGTTTAGTTTTGAATATTTGGTTCACAATTTCTCATTTTAAATGAACAGTGAATTATTGCTAAGTATACAAAAATTCATATTTTTCCTGAATAATATTTTCAAATTCAATGGGTTAAAAATGGTATATTTTAGACTGGAACAATATTTGAATCCAATTTGAAATTATTTAAAAATTGAAATGGTTTAACAGATTCAAAATCGACTTGTAAAATTAATTATTCTTCAATGTTCAATACTCTAACTACAGTTATATACAGTTATAGTTAGGTATAGAGATGAAATCTATTTCATAATTTAGGGCTCATTCAGGGCTAATTTGGGCCTCTATTCCCAAATTTAGGGCTCTATTACTTTTTGTAAAATATAGTGTTTGCGCTAGCTTAACGTTAAGCTGACTGAACATTGCTGTAAAACGTACTAAAAATGATTTTACAGAAAATTCACCTCATACAATAATTTAGGGCTCATTTAGGGCTCTAGAAATATAATAATTAAAATTTAAAAAAAACGTTTCAACAATTTTTGTTTAAATAATCCTACTGAAAATGAATTATACATATTTATTTTTTTACCCTACGTTAAGTCTCAGTTTGGGCTCCCCGAATACGATATTTAAACATTTAAAAAAATTGCTTAAACACTTATTGCTCAAACAAATTTACCAAAAAAATGGTTTTTTTCTTTCTTTCATTTCCCTTGCATAATTTCAGGCTCATTGAAGGCTTCTGAAATATCGTCGAGCGAAAGTCGTGTGATTTTTCCTTTCCCCCTTTTTTTTTGTTATACATATATAGTGTTGTGCCACCTTAACGTTATAAAAAATACGTGAGGAATATAATAAAATCCATTCTTTGCACTCGCATAATTTAGGGCTTATTAGGGACTAATTTTGGCCCGTAATCCCAAATTTAGGGCTCTAATATATTTTTTGTGAACAGTGTTTGCGCTAGCTTAACGTTAAGCTGGCCGAACATTGCTGTAAAACGTACTAAAAATTATTTTACAGAAAATTCACCCCATACAATAATTTAGGTTAAAAATTTAGATTAAAAAGTTTGTGTTAATGTTTGTAAGAGGAAAACTTGTTATATATTTTAAACGGTTAACATTTGGGATAAAAAATGTGGTAATTTCTTGAATATAACAACATTATAGGTAAAAAAAATGTATTGATTCTCGTAAGATGGCTCGACAGATCTATTTCAGAATTTAAAAGCCTGTATCCTTAATTTTAGCAATGATAAATATGAATAGTTATACAAAATTTCTCTTTTAAGAAGCAAAGTGCTTACAAAACGAGCACCAGTTAGCACATCCATACTTCTAAATTATTTGTTATAAATATTTGAAAATCGACATTTTATTTACATTGACTTGCAATCTATTCAAGTTTTAAATTATTATATAATCTTCTCAAAACTTTAAAATATCCATTGAATATACTTATTTTTTTCTTTTTCAGTTTTCTTCTGAAATTCATTCTTTGAAATAAACAATCGTTTGAAATTTTCCCAGGAATCTCAAGAAAATTGTTGTATTCTCGTGAAACCCTTAACAATTCTTGAAAATCTTGTGTTAAGTTGCGCGCTTCATTGTTATTATAGTTTATACTATTTTCTCAAATATTGTAATGATATTTTTTTTGAGACTCTAACTTGTCAAAATGTTTAAAGTTTTGTTTGGGTTTCCCGAAGGCGGAATTCTCAAATCCCTCCATCTTCAATATGCTTAAGTTTAAAAATAAAACGAATCATTAACGAAACATTAACAATCTAGTTCAAACAATTAGGATTTGTGTGCATGACTTTTGGAGTGAGTAATTTGAAAGTAGTAATTTTGTAGTATATTCGCATTTAAAACAAATTCAAAATCTTTTTGATTTTTCTGACAAAGCTCAGTCTTGCATTCATTGGAAGGCCAGAAAAATCGGTGCTCCAAACCTTTGATTGGCTATGAAGTGAAATTCATGAGATTCTATAGTTATCATATAGATTATTAGAAAAAAAAAAAAAAAAAATACTTTCAAGAATATTTGAGCACCTTGGCTTTTTTTATATTGATCTTCAAAAGTTTAAATTTAAAACTTCAATTTTATTAAGTGAGTAAAAGCACACTTGTTGTACTTTCATCCATTAACTCTTAAGAGCCACAATGTTTCCACTGAAAAATATAATTTTCCAAACAAGAATCAAATCGTAAAATTCTCAGCTGAGTAAAATTATTTTCAAACATAAAAACGTATTTAACAAAAAAGTTTAATTTTTAATGAAAAATGTGAATTTTCAACCGAATTGACAAATTTCAACTGAAAAAAAAAATTTTCAAGAAAATAGTTCAACTAGTTCATAAAAAAATCAACATCCATGTGTATACACATATAATAGTTCAACTTTCAACAAGAAAGAGAAATTCTCAACGAAAAATATGAGAGTCAATACTTGCACCTACAAATAATTTAATTTTGAATGAAAAAATAGTTGAATCCACCCAAAAAGACAAACTTTGAACAAAATAGATTAATTTTGAACGGAATAGTTGAATTTTCCACTGAAAAATATAATTGTCCAAATAAAAATCAAATCGTAAAATTCTCAGCTGAGTAAAATTATTTTCAAACGATAAAACATATTTAACAAAATAGTTTAATTTTTAATGAAAAATGTGAATTTTCAACTGAATTGACGAGTTTTCAACTAAAAAAAAAGAATTTTTCAAGAAAAGAGTTCAACTAGTTCATAAAAAAATCAACATCCATGTATATACACATATATTAGTTCAACTTTCAACCAAGAAAGGGAAATTCTCAACGAAAAATATAAAAGTCAATACTTCCACCTACAAATAACTTAATTTTGAATGAAAAAATAGTTGAATCCACCCAAAGAGACAAACTTCAAACAAAATAGATTAATTTTGAACGGAATAGTTGAATTTTCCACTGAAAAATATAATTTTCCAAATAAAAATTAAATAGCTAAATTCTCAGCTGAATAAATTTATTTTCAAACAAAAAAAACATATTTAACAAAATAGTTTTGTTTTTGACGAAAAAGGTGAAATTTTCAACTAAATTGACGAGTATTTAACTAAAAAAAAAGAATTTTCAAGAAACTAGTTCAACTAGTTTATAGAAAAATAAACATCCATGTATATATATTAGTTCAACTTTCAACCAAAGAAATTCTCAACAAAAAATATAATGTTAAATAAAGGAGTTATACTTCCACCTACAAATAAGTTAATTTTCAATAAAAAAAACAGTTGAATTCACCCAAAAAGACAAACTTTAAACCAAATAGTTTAATGTTGACCGAAATAGTTAAATTTTCCACTGAAAAATATAATTTTCCAAACAAGAATCAAATCGTAAAATTCTCAGCTGAGTAAAATTATTTTCAAACACAAAAACGTATTTAACAAAAAAGTTTAATTTTTAATGAAAAATGTGAATTTTCAACTAAATTGACGAGTATTTAACTAAAAAAAAAGAATTTTTAAGAAACTAGTTCAACTAGTTCATAAAAAAATAAACATCCATGTATATATATTAGTTCAACTTTCAACCATAGAAATTCTCAACGAAAAATATAATACTCAATACTTCCACCTACAAATAACATAATTTTTAATAAAAAAACAGTTGAATTCATCCAAAAAGACGATCTTTGAACAAAATAGATTAATTTCGAACAAAATAGTTGAATTTTCCACTGAAAAGTATAATTTTCCAAATGAAAATCAAATAGTTAAATTCTCAGCTGAATAAAATTATTTTCAAACAAAAAAACATATTTAACAAAATAGTTTAATTTTTTAAAAAAAGGTGAATTTTCAATTAAATTGACGAGTATTCAACTAAAAAAAAAGAATTTTCAAGAAACTAGTCCACCTAGTTCATAAAAAAATAAACATCCATGTATATATATTAGTTCAACTTTCAACCAAAGAAATTCACAACAAAAAATATAATGTTAAATAAAGGAGTTATACTTCCACCTACAAATAACTCAAATTTGAATAAAAAAAAACAGTTGAATTCAACCAAAAAGATAAACTTTAAACAAAATAGATTAATTTTGAACGGAATAGTTGAATTTTCCAATGAAAAATATAATTTTCCAAACAAAAATCAAATAGTTAAATTCTCAGCTGAATAAATTTATTGTCAAACAAAAAAAACTTATTTAACATAATAGTTTAATTTTTAATGAAAAAGATGAATTTTCAACTAAATTGACGAGTATTCAACTAAAAAAGAAAGAATTTTTAAGAAACTAGTTCAACTAGTTCATAAAAAAATAAACATCCATGTGTATATATTAGTTCAAATTTCAACCAAGAAAGGGAAATTCTCAACAAAAAGTATAAGAGTCAATACTTCCACCTACAAATAATTTAATTTTGAATGAAAAAATAGTTGAATCCACCCAAAAAGACAAACTTTAAACAAAATAGATTAATTTTGAACGGCATAGTTGAATTTGCCACTGAAAAATATAATTTTCCAAATAAAAATCAAATAGTTAAATTCTTAGCTGAATAAATTTATTTTCAAACAAAAAAAAACATATTTGACAAAATAGTTTAGTTTTTAATGAAAAATGTGAATTTTCAACTGAATTGACGAATTTCAACTAAAAAAAAAAAGAATTTTCAAGAAAATAGTTCAACTAGTTCATAAAAAAAATCAACATCCATGTGTATATATTAGTTCAACTTTCAAACAAGAAAGGGAAACTCTCAATGAAAAATATAATAGTCAATACTTCCACATAAAAATAACTTAATTTCGAATAAAAAAACACTTGAATTCACCCACAAAGACGATCTTCAAACAAATTAGATTAATTTCGAACAAAATAGTTGAATTTTCCACTAAAAAATATAATTTTGCAAACAAAAATCAAATCGTAAAATTCTCAGCTGAGTAAAATTATTTTCAAACAAACAAACATATTCAACAAAATAGTTTAATTTTTAATGAAAAATGTGAATTTTCAACTGAATTGACGATTTTCAATAAAAAAAAAGAGTTTTCAAGAAACGAGTTCAAGTAGTTCATAAAAAAATCAACATCCATGTATATACACATATATTAGTTCAACTTTCAGCCAAGAAAGGGAAATTCTCAACGAAAAATATAAGAGTCAATACTTCCACCTACAAATAATTTAATTTTGAATGAAAAAATAGTTGAACCCACCCAAAAAGACAAACTTTAAACAAAATAGATTAACTTTGAACGGAATAGTTGAATTTTCCACTGAAAAATATAATTTTCAAAATAAAAATCAAATAGTTAAATTCTCAGCTGAATAAATTTATTTTCAAACAAAGAGACATATTTAACAAAATAGTTTAGTTTTTAATGAAAGAGGTGAATTTGCAACTAAATTGGCGAGTATTCAACTAAAAGAAAAACGAATTTTCAAGAAACGAGATCAACTAGTTCATAAAAAAATCAATATCCATGTATATACACATGTAATAGTTCAACTTTCAACCAAGAAAGGGAAATTCTCTACGAAAAATATAATAGTCAATACTTCCACCTACAAATAACTTAATCCCTGGACAATTGTCCGCGACTGCTTATTAATTATTGTAACCATATTCAGTAGAAACCCTTGGTACAGGGACCCTCTATCCGCAACCCGAGGTCGCGTTCAGTGGCTTTGTCATAGGCCCTTCAGTTCTATTCGAAAGGAATAGAAACCGAAACCCAATATATATATATATATAGTGAATGCAAAACTTGTAGAATCTAAGTAAGGCGTGTTGAAATTCCACGCTTTCTTGTTGTCTTTAAAGTACTATGAAGTCGTGGTCAACGTTTTTTTTGTGGATTTTTCTTTGTTTATAATACTTTGCTACTATCTGTACTCGGTGAGTGATTCCTTGCTTTCCTGATGCTTACTCAATCGTCGGGAATGTTTGAAGTATTTCCACGCCTCTTTTCTCACGGTTTGTTAAGTGATTCCCGTAGTGCGTAATTCTGGTGGCGAAATACTTTTGCGCCTTTTTTATAATGCCACGCTATGTATAAACATTGGCAGCGTGTGTGCAAAGTTGATATTTTGTTTGATCTACTATAGCCTGCAACTGCTTTCAACTCTCATATGCCTTTATACCGTATGTATGCACCCACCCTTACTACATAACCTTTCTATGTTACATAATCCTGCCCTAGCTGTCATTTCTCCTTTATTGACTCCCTTCACCTTATCCAAAATTGCATCCCCTCAGCTGCTACTATCTTTCCTGCTAATTTTCCGCTTCTTTTTCCAGCGAACTTATTTTCAGGTTGCTCCTTTTTGGTAAATTAACATTGTCGTCGTTTTGTTGTTTTGCAATTTGATCTTTTCTTTTTTTTTGTCCAACCCTGCGCTATGCTGCAGCCTTACTAATTTACCTGCGCACCTTGCTTCCTTACTATTTATTATTTTTCCAATCAGTTTTTTAAAATATTTTTTTATTTTATTAATTTTTTACTAATCCTTACCCAGCGGACACGTTCCGTAAATGTTACATAACAAAAAGAGAACACTTATACATCACATTGTTACAATCGTGTGCCATAACAATTACAGAACATAAAGGTCACACTGTTCTATAACGCAGTTACTGTAAGGAT
The DNA here is from genome assembly GCA_011634705.1 of Andricus grossulariae. NCBI lineage: Eukaryota > Metazoa > Arthropoda > Insecta > Hymenoptera > Cynipidae > Andricus > Andricus grossulariae. Next base: position 23,137,150 of record JAABKJ010075445.1, on the reverse strand, counting down.
ACGTAACAGTTCTGGAATTCTGTAATGTAATCAATATAGAACAGAGTGATAGAACTGTTATGTCACTAGAATGTCACACGTGTTCCAAGAAAGGAACATGAAGGTCAGGCATTTGATTATTTGATTATTGTCAGGCATAAGAACGCATAAAATCAAAACAAATTTGTTCCTCAATTTGAAACCGTTAGCCCAACTGTGCACGTCGATGGCCGAACGGACAACTGTGCGCGTCCATTTGTGCACGTCTGAGTCCACAGGAGCCCATCTGTGGACGCCGAAATTTAGACGTGTACAGTTGTCCAAGTACTATCTGTGCACGTGTACAGTTGTCCAAGTCACAACTGTGCACTTTGAAATTTCGACGTGCACAGATGGGCTCCTGTGGACTTTGACGTGCACAGATGTCACATTCTTAACTGTGCACGTGCACACATGTCACCTGCCCAACTGTGCACGTGCACAGATATCAGTTGTCCAACTGTGACCGTGCACAGTTATCACTTGTCCAACTGTGCACGTGCACAGATGTCCCTTGCCCAACTGTGCACGTACACAGATGTCACTTGCCCAACTGTGCACGTTTATGTCCTTACGTGAGGGTTTACACGAGGGTGGTCCTTCATATTTAGGTACAATAAATTGTAAACAGTCAAAATTATTCAAACCTGGTGAAATGGAGCATACTAACATTTTAAAAGTTAGTGTATAAATATTTTAAATATTATTTCTATGGCATTATTCCTTCAAAATTATTATAGATATATGAAAATCTATTTTTGTCCGACCCCCCTTGAAAAGGCGTCATTGCATGCACGTGAAGCAGGCGTAATGTAACCGCTTCCTACCGTGCCTACTTGGTAGGTATTTATTTTTTTCAAGTTGCTTATCTGTCTTTGATTTCACAAAATCGTTTGTTAATTTCATGTATTTTCTTATGATGTAACAAAAAGTAAACTTAAAAAACATTTTTTCAATAACTTTTATCAAAGTTTTACTGCTGTTCATGTGATAATGTATAATGACGGGTTACATATTTCTCTTAGTCATTCAAGAATTCAAGCAATTTATAGAATTTAAGGAATTCAGAGAATTCAGGGAATTCGAGGCATTCAGCAAATTCAAGGTATTCAGTGAATTAAAGGAATTTATCAAATTCAAGAAATTTAGAGTATTCAGGGAATTCAGCCAATTCAAGTTATTATGAGAATTTCAGGAATTAAAACCATTCTGTAAATTCTCAAGATTTTGAATCCTTTGTGTTCATAGAATTCTTGGAATGCCTGGCATTGTCTGAATTCCTTAAATTCTCTTGATACCTTAAATTCTCAAAATTTCCTAAAATCTATGAATTCCTTGAATTCTCTAAATTCTTTGATTTCTATGAATTCCTTGAATTTTCTGAATTCCTTGAATTCTCTAAATTCCTTGAATTCTCTAATTTCTTTGAATTCTCAAAATTCCTTGAATTCTCTGATTTCCGTGAATTTGCTGAATGCCTCGAATTCTCTTATTCCTTTGAATTATCTGAATCCTTGCATTCTTTGAATTCCTTGAATTCTCTGAATTCTTTAAATTCTCTGAATTCTTTAAATTCTCTAAATTCAAGGAATTCTCTGAATTCTTTAAGTTCTCTGAATTCAAGGAATTCTCTGAATTCTTTAAATTCTCTGAATTCAAGGAATTCTCTGAATTCTTTAAATTCTCTGAATTCAAGGAATTCTCTAAATTCCTTAAACTCTCTGAATTCGTTGAATTCTCTTAATTTCTTAAATTATCCACATTTCTTGAATTCTCTGCATTCCTTGAATTCTCTAAATTCCTTGAATTCTCTGAATCCTTGCATTCTTTGAATTCCTTGAGATCTCTGAATCCCTTGAATTCTCTGAATTCCTTCAATTCTCTGAATTGCTTGAATTCTCTGAATTTCTTGAATTCTTGAATGACTAAGAGAAATGTGTAACCCATCATTATACATCATCACATAAACAACAGTAAAAATTTAATAAAAGTTATTGAAAAAATGTTTTTCAAGTTTACTTTTTGTTATATTATAAGAAAATACATAAAATTGATAAACGATTTTATGACATCAAAGAGAGATAAGTATCTTGAAAAAATAAATACCTACCAAGTGGCACAGTAGGAAGCGGCTACATTACGCCTGCTTCACGTGCATGCAATGACGCGTTTTCAAAGGGGGGTCGGGTATAGCAATACAATCTTTTCAAATATAAAGATCAATTCCTCCATCTTCTCACTTTCGGGATGCATTGTATGTGTAGCGGGCGTAAAGTTTTATGTAGCGGGCGTAAAGTTTCATGTAGCGGGCGTAAAGTTTCATGTTGGCCTTATTATGTACCAATTAAAGAAATAAACCAACATTACCTGTATCGCTTGAAAAAATTCTTGAAAATGTGCCTTTTTTTGTCCGAATTAACTATACTTCCCAATTAACTGAGATAATAAACAACCTTGAAGCTGTTTACTATATTTTTCAAGATTATGGAAGGAAAAGAATAGTCAATTAAAATTAGAAGAAGTTAAACATGAATTAATAATTTGTCACAAAAGTTTATCAAACAAATAACTAATCAGGTCATTTTCCAATAGAAATATTTCGTTTTTCCAACACAATCAAGTGCTGGTAACTTGCCAATGGTTTTCCTCTGTAATAATGTGCTATTAGACATTCAGCTATTTCTCAGTAGATGAGTTTCGTTTCTTCAGCAGAATCAATATGAATATCTACACAGTAAAAATAAAACACCAAATTTCGTAAATTCTAATGCATAATGCGGAGATTTAGTACCCTCACGACGGACGGACAGTCTGTCGATCGAGATACTTTCACGGCTGAAGTACGCAAAGAAAACACGAGGTTAGGTGCAGCGCCATAACAGAGATCACAGAATCGAAACAGAAAATTACACTATAAAATTATTATCATATTATCCATGCTGGTGATAAAATAGTCCATATAATTTTTGCTGAAAGAGTTCTACAGTAAACCCTCGTTATCTCGTATTCGGTTAAGAAGAACCTTCGTATTATCACGTATAGGAATTGTGCAGTTCTGGCAGGAATATAAAGAGCTAGATTCAGTGTTGCTGCCATGATAGAACGCCTTTTTTTACACGAACTTCCACATTTCCGGTCACTTCTGTATCGCGTTAACGTGAGTTAACTGTATTTTAAAGTTAAGCTAATTTTCGCATAGCGTCACTATTCGTATCTCTGTAACATGAAGGAATAGTAAGGAGTAGTATCTCCGTAAAGATAAAGTTATCGTTAAGTCCTCCAAGAATTGGGAGAGAGAACCACAGTAGCGCTGTTACACGTGCAGCTATATAACACTGAGGCCCTGTCACAATAGGGTACGTTCGCGAACACACGACGTTACGCGGATGGAGCATAGGACTAGCAGTGGGACTCCAGGGCCGTTTTGAAGTGGAAAATCGAACGGACATCTCTTTCTCTCTACACACGTTAGAAAAAGAGGTCCGTTCGATTTTCAACTTTTGACGCGGCCCCGGAGTCCCACTGCAGGGCATCCAAGCCTCCATGCATTTGCTTGTTACAAAGTTTTGGTGGCTTTGGGTAAGAAGTATCAGTACAAGTCAGCTTGTGGTGACACATTGTCCCTCAACACAGGCAAATCTATCGTCAATGATGAGACACACACAAACGCTTATTGAATATGTGGGTCTCATTATTGACGATAGGCTTGTAAGGGTTGAGTGGAAATGTGGTGCCCTCAGCGGAAATTTACTGGTACTTCTTACTCAAAGCCATACAAAATTTGTTTTGGTTGTTTTATACCGGCTTCAAGGGCCGCCATAGGACGCGTCCACTCCACCCTTGTTAAGCCCTGTCTACAGTAGAATATTAGGGTGGCCCAAGAATTCGATTTTCGCTATTTGGCGATACCCTCCCTCTCATTTCTTCATTTTCCAGAAAAAGAAATTCCGTATTGTACAAAAAGAATTGTCACCGTTAACCCGTGCCTGCCAGCTTTTGAAATGAACATGGGGTTTAAACGACAAAAGCACGATTTTCAATAAAATGGGAAATAGAAGTATTTTTTATAAACTTTTTGTGAATTAAAGTATAGTGACCTCTTGAGGAGTATTCAAGGCATAATTTACAACCAATAACTTTCAATTCAGATACCCTCAAACGTCTTTTATTGTGTACGGAATATATCCCAAAAAATGCAAAATAACAGTTTTCTATAAAATTCATGCTAAACGCGGTATTTTTTAAATTTGTTCAACATGAATTATTTTCAATCGATAAGCTGCACGTTTCCAAGTATTTTTAAAATAATTTTGAATTGATTGAACAATTATCGTTTGTTTAAACAATTTTTTCCCCTTGTCAATCGTGAAAAGTCATTATCTTTCGAGATAAATTATTCAAAGTTGATGAACGTCAAGAATAGTAAGTACTTCTTGTTGAACATATTTGGTAAATATTCAAACAATTTCCATTTGTTCAAACAATTTTTTCTCCTTAAAATCCTACAAAGTATTTTTTTTCGTAAATTAACGATATAATTAAAGAATGTTAAGCAATATATTATTAAAGAATATTTAGTGATTTTTGAAACATTGATTAGTGAAATTAAAATTGTTTAAAAATTGCTAAATATCATTGAGAAAAAAATATTACTCTCAACATCCGTCAATCATTATTTCCAAAAAATAATAATTTTTCATGCTTTACAGGGGACAAAATTGTTCAAACAAATAAAAATTGTTAAAATAATTACCAAATATCCTCTAAAAATATATTTCTCTCAATACTCTTTACTTGTGTAATTATTTTCAGAAAATAATAACTTTTTACGATTTTAGGCACAAAAATTGTTTCAACAAATGAAAATTGTTTAAGTAAATACTAAATATGTTGAACAAGAACTACTCATCTTGATATTCATCAACTTTGTATAACTTATCCCGCAAGGTAATAACTTTTCATGATTTACAGGGGAAAAAGATATGTTTGAACAAATAATAATGGTTTGGACAATTTAAAATTATTTTGAAAATACTTGGCAGCTCGTCACTTATCGACTAAAAATAATTTATGTTGAAAAAATTTCAAAAAATACTATCTTAAGCATGAATTGGATAGAAAACTGCCAATTTGCATTTTTTTAGGCATTTTCCGGGCACAATAAAAGGGGATTGCGGGTGATGAAATTAAAAGTTATTGTGTGGATATCATTCTTTGAATACTTCTTAAGAGGTGACTATACTTTAATTCAAAAACAGTTTATAACAACTCCTTCCTTTTTCCATGTTTTTGAAAATGTAGCTTTTCCCATTTGAAACCATATGTTAATTTCAAAAGCCCCGGGGGCACGGGTTAACGTTGACGATTTTTTTTCTACAATACGGAATTTCTTTTTCCGGAAAACGAACAAATCGGGAGGGGGGTGGGGGGTGGTATCAGCAAATATAAAAACTCGAATTTTTACAGGTATGAATGTGGAACACCCTAATAGGATATGTTCGCTGACGCAACACGCAATGAGTAGGTTCCATCCTATGTTTGCACATGGATGGAGCGTGCGCGTTGCGTCGTGCATCAGCGACCGTATCCCGAGTGTAGTTCCACCGATGAGGCTTAAGGCGGTTCCTCAGGCTTGATTTTTAGCCCATGTATTACAAATGACATGTCTATGGTTGATTATGAACCAATCTGTTTAGATTATTACATTTTCCAATTAGGAAAAGAAACAATCAAAAAAAATTTTATCACTACTTTACCACCGAGCAATTCACGCCTACCCCGAAAGGGAAACGGCTTAATGATATAATAATAATAATAACCTCCTAACAAGGTTCAAGGGAATGTTTCAAAAGGTTAATTAACCTATTCAACATCAAATCAACACTTTAAATCAACTATTGAGTACTATTCGTCCCAGGATATGTTTCCCATATTCATTTTCGATTGAGTTCAAACAACAATAGTATAATAAAAAAACTCCTGTGTCTTTAGGTTTTTTTTATTGAAAATATAGATGTTCTTGTTCAAATATTAGATGGGTATTAGAGTAGCGCCTAAAATAAATTCAAGCAATTTTTTCAGTATAGGACGCTTTCTACATGTAAAAGTTTGGCAATTATTGAAGTAAAACTATCTATTTTCTGTAAGTTTGATGCAGGGTCATTTTTAAAATAAATTTTTAAAAGCTATATTAGCAACTATGCAAATTGGCGAGATTGCTTGTATGTCATACCATCAATTTCTCATATTAGTCAATTTCTTATTGAAACAATTTTAATCATAACATTAAATCCCACCAAGTTTTATAATATCTAATATCGTTTTTTGAAATTTATTTTAAAAATTTGTATACGGCACTTCATAAAAAGGTTTTTTTATTAATATATTTTATTATGAATATTTTCCCCAAATTATCTGACCAACTTTTATTTCACAAATTTATATAGTTATTGTAGTTGTATTGGCTGACTTTTTATATTGCAGATGTTTTTTGTGATATTTCAGGTTTCATGGTAATTGAAGAAAATAAGACAGGTTAATTACTTAATTAATAATTTACTAAATTAAGAAAATTAAATTGTTCAGATACTTTTCATTGAAAATTAATTGAATTGATAAAGATGATTTCATTCAAATTAAATGGTACGATATAATTAAATTCAGATTCAAATTGGATATTTCAATTTCAATTTAAAATTGAAAGAATTCCTTGCTCAACCGAACTTAGCCGATATTTCCTTTTTTCGATATATAGCGCAAGAATTTTCAATATTTTAAATACTATGAAAAGAGTTTTCTTATTCGTAGTAGTTTTTAAAATTTTACAAATTTATGCCATGCCTGAATTTTCATTTTGTTTTATACTAAATAGGTAAAATTTTACAAAATTTTAAAAATATCGAAAATCCTTGAAATGTCTAGGAAGAATTTGTTTCTACTGAATTCTTTAAAAAATTGTATGTCAATCGGTCTGATTGATTAGAATATAGAGGTGAGCACATGTCGGAAATTATTTGTTCGGATGTTTTTTGTCTGCGTGCTTTATTCTCACTGATTTTGTATTATTTTGTAGACTTTTTTTAAGCTGTACAGTGAATCTAAAATAGAAGTGTTTACAGATTAAGTGTACAAATTATTGCACAATTTAAAATGAAAAGAATGCAAAATTAAGCAAGTATTCGATTCTTAGAATTCAAAATTTTACACTTTTAAATTAAAACATAGTCTCAAGTTTTAAGTGTACTAAATTATACTAATAATCCCGAAAAGTAACAAATATCTGATTTTAAGTATTAGATATTAGAAAAAGAAATATTTAAAAAATATATTTTTCGAAACTCGTGAACAATTAATGTTCATTATTATTTTTTCATTTTACTTGGACAATTTTGATCTCACAACTTCATATAATTATACTAGGCCAAGTTTTTACATCGTAGATGTTTTTAGTAGAATTTCACTACTTTTTGGAAAAATATGTACAAAAATATTGTGAACTGAATACTTATAAAAATAATCCTCATAAAGGATTTTAATTTCCAAATAAAATTGTTACCTAGAATTAGAATTGTTACTCAAATTTAAGAGTTAGACATAGAAAAGGAGGCTATTCGTACCGAAATTCCGATATGCGAATAGCTGGAATTTGTGGTGAGGATAGACAAAAAACATTAATAAATTCAATTATATATGGTAAAATCTATACAAGTTTACAACCTGATGACAATATTATATGAATTCCTGAAATATACGTAGTAGTAGAAAATTGTGCTGCACACCTGCAGTTGCAACTTAATGTTAGTCAGAATTAATCCTTGAAAAGTAATATTATAGAATATTACCACACAGCTACAGTCAAAATTTTACATTAATCGGTCTAATAGATTTTGTTGTAGCCGTGCGGAAAGAAAAACCAAACTTAAAAAAAAAACAGTAAACCTCATTTAAAAAATAGGATTATCATAAATTCCTCAAAAAAAGCAATAGAAAAGAACAGTGCGCAATTCCTGTTAACGTTCTGTGCTAATCCGTGCCTTAGAATTTGCTATAGACGTGAACAAAAACTAAAGAGAAATTTTTCTCTTATATTAAATCCTTAGAATCTTTGTAACTAATGTAGGTATCATAAATTCCTGAAAAATAACATTAGAATATGATGTTGTACTATGCATATGTCCAGTTAAAATTGTCTGTCAATCAGCTCGATAGGTTTGTATGTGGTGCTTACCAAATTTCATAAAGATCAGTTAAGAATAGCACCGTCAATGCTAACGCAAATCTTGATTTTATTTTTAAAATTTAAAATTCTATCTTTTCTTTTTTGAATGTTTGCTTCAGCATTTTTATCTGGTCTGAATTAAAAAAGCTTTAAAATTACAGGTATACACGTGTTCTCAATAACTCATCTTACATATTTCTTCATTCTTCGACGAGAACGTGCAACGGAAGATTGAGAGATCTTATGGTACACCTACGCTGCTCTTGTATTATTATCACGCAACAACGAAGATGGCTTCGCACGAGACGCGACTTTGCAAAAAGGTCTGAAAAAATTGAGGAAGCTGTGAAATCTAAAATTATGCAGATTGCTGCAGTGAAGCTGGAAATTTTGTTGGCTCTGTGCCCTAGATTAATACTAATTTAATTCCTTACTCGAGGCTATATGGCCGTCGCGAACACCACGAGCATCGCGAGGATAATTTCCTCCTTTTTACCTTTCACGCTGGAAGACTAATGATTATAGAAGAAGTCGAGCCTCTTTACCCTTTGCCATCTTGTTATCATAGTCAGTCCTAAATGAAAAATATATTGGTGGAATAAATGTCACCCTAGTCTCGTTCACTAATCCATTTTGAATTTTAATGAATTTGATTTTTGAATATTAAAAACATATATGGATTACCAGTAAAATATATACTTTTTTTTGTAAATTAGATTGAATGGTGTTTTATTTTTGAGATGTTATTATCAGTTTGCAGTTTTTTTTCGGATGATTAAGAAGATATGAAATGTAGAACTATCTGATTACGAACTATCTATCTGAAAAGAGGAAAGTTAAACGACTAGTCAAGGAAAGTAAATATAAAATCAGAACAGAAGAAGAAAAGAAATTACAAAATGACTTTCAAGGAACCATGAAAATAATATTGAAACAGATGATCAGCTGGAGTACATGAATTTTATAAGTTGGCAACCCTTCTTTCACGCGCTTTCCGAGGCGAAAGTTTCTCTCCCACCAACAGTTCTGCGCGTGAAACTAACCTTCCGCTCGTCGGTGTAAAGCCGACTAATGAGATTGATTCATACACTTCCGCCTTTTGATAGGAATGGTGGAGGAAAAGTAATATAATTGTTCCAATAATTGCCAACTGTCTTGGAAAAAAGTATCACTGTTTACATTCATTACCTGCGACAAATAAAATAATGACTTTTTACATTCGTTAATTGTGTCAATGACACCAGAAAGAAAATTCGGACGATTTAAGGGAGAAAAATTGTTTATACACACACAAGTTGTTAAAGTAATTGCCAAATATGCTAGGCAAACAATATCATCATTGAAATGCATCAACTGTATGATTTATAACGAAAAATAATCACTTTTGACAATTCACATCCGAAAAAAATGGTTTCAACCAGTAAAATTGTTTAAACAATTTGGTTGAAATTATTTCTTGAATATTCATAAAGAGGTGACTAAACTTTTATTTACAAAAAGTTAATGAAAAGTACTTTCTTCAATTTTTTCGAAAACCGAAATTTTCCCATTTCTTTTTCCGGAAACGAAAGAATTAGGGGGGTGTCGGTCACCAAAAGTCGAATTTTTAGACCACCCTAATTGCACTGATATTTTAAGCCTTCGCTACTTGCATATTGTAAAATGGACTTAAAATACTGAAATTTACCAAATGTAATGTTTTCAAAATACGCATACTATTTTGTTCTTTCCTTCAATTTTGTTCTTTAGAATAGAGCAATAGTTGGAAAATTTAAGAATGAGAATGTTACTCTTCTTAGTACACTTTTCAATTAATAAAAAAATTTACGCCTTACTTAAGACCATTTACAAAAATGTAATTGTAAGTTAATCATCACTGTAGATGTAGAATAAAATTTTAGTATATATAATATACTCATATCCGAAAAGTTGCTAAATGAAAAGAAAATTACAACTATATGGCCAGGTCCTAGACCAAGACTCTGACCTATACTCTGCAGGGAACCGCAAAAAAGGAGACCCTTTTTTCAACACTTCGCCGTTGGGGGCGACTTGGTAATGGACACGCGTCACCCTTTTTTTGTACTACTATTCCCTCACGAGACTTTAGCATTGCCCATTAAAGTCCAAATTATGCAAACTCAATTTACAGGAAAATATAAAATTTTAACCGCTTTTTATTGGTCCGAGCTGGTGATCACAATTTTTCATAATTTTTAATTTTCAAATCTAGGCATTGAAAACACTGATTTTCTCCAGATTTGTTGCTCTTACAACAACCAAAAAAATTTCACCGAGATACGGGAAACGTCATTGAACAGGTAGAAAGATTTCGAATTAGCCTGGCTAAATGCGAACTCAGTGTAATTTCTTTTCACTGAGATAGAGCTACTTTTTCCCAAGTGTCAGGAATTTCTGTCACGATATTAGATGAAGTAAGTCACTTTCCTCACTTCTGATGGTAAAATCCAGGCCAAGGATTTTGGTTGGCTGTTTTGCGGCTTTGTAAACGAACGTTCCTTTGCCAATATTCTCGTGATTCCTAACAATCTTCTGGAGAAGATCTCTTCCATTTGCTACGATGCGAGCTGCACCTGGGATTATTCGGTTATAGAGACACATGCGGCATATACAGTTAACATTGCAAACGCTAGGGCTTGATATCGTTCTCCAGGATTTCGAAGAATGAACTATATTCGTGATCGAATTCTCGGCTCTAGCCGACTACAACATTAAAGCCAAGGAGAAGGAAAAGGAAGAGGAGAAGAAGGGAATGAAGGAGAGGTTTCGAGACCTTAGAACATAACCGTCAAAATTGTTTCCGAGATATTTGTTTAAAATAATTGTGCTTGTGACCGGTGCTCTCGTATGTGCGAAGCTATCGCCAGTTTCGCCGGCCTGTCGTTGTAATTTCGTCGTGCCCTGCGGCCACCCATCTTACCGTTGTGCGACGTGGCCATAAGTGTGATTTACTGCGGTTCTTCTGAGAGCCAGTGTTATTTTAAGGGATAGAAGTTGCTCCTAGAGAGACTCTGCTGTGGCTGTTTGAACTATTTTTTATCTTCATGTTTTTTTATCTTTATCTCAATGGTTTTGAGTAAAGGAATCGACTGAGGGACGACCTACTAGAGTGCTATGATACTAGTAGAGTACCTGAGCAAAGAGGCAACATGGCGCGGCTGCATGCTGTGCGCCGCGCACCTTCTTAAAAGGGGTTGTATACGCGGAACGCCAACTTTATTGCAGTCAGAACAAGCCGGCAGCATACAGAAAAACCAAAATGCGCATGCATCAAGTCAGCACAAAGATTGACTGGGCAAGTAAACACGAACTACGAATCCGTCTTCACATACTCAACAAGTCAAAGCTGCTGACCGTCAGGTAGCACATTGTTGACAGAATATGGTTATTATATGCTACTATCAGTTACTGTGGACCACCAACCTAAACCAGAGGTGGTCGAGGCGTTCTGAAAAGAAGTGTACGAAGTCCAGAATCCACTGAATAAAGACACAGAGAATATAACTAGTTTCAAGGAGCTGTGCAGTGACCTCATATCATCCGAGGAAGAAAACCCACCTATCACTACCAAAGAGGTGAAAAAAGTATTGAGGGGCATGCAGAATTCTTCCGCTGCGGGACTGGATGAAATTGAGAGTTTCTGGTAATAGAAGTTTCCTTTAACATGCCAGCATCTGGACCGCATTTTCTACTCATATCTAAAGTCGGAAGATTCTGAAATCAGTAGATTCCAGAGTGGTTGGTGGAAGGACACACAGTACTCCTTCCAAAAAGGGCAACTTTGCTGACTCTAAGAAGTACAGGCCAATAACTTGTCTGAACACGCTGAATAAGATCTTCACAGTCATCCTAAATGATAGGATTGTTCGGACAATCGATCCTGTGTGGCGAGAGATGCCGCCATTTTAAGGCCAGATGCGGTCATTTTAAGTACAGTATATCTATAGTGTAGTACGTGTATATATATTTCGGTTTCGATTCCTTTGGAATAGAACTGAGGGACCTATGACAAAGCCACCGAACGCGTCCTCGGGTTGCGGATAGAGGATCCCTGTACGAAGGTTTTCTGCTGAATATGGTTACAATAATTAATAAGCAGTCGCGGACAATTTTCCAGAGATGGTCCCGAAGGAATAACTCCTAAGCAGAGGCGTAGCAGCCGTGCCGAAAGCTGAATGGCACCTGGGTGATGTGTCTTAAACGGTGACTCTGGGATACCGGGCGTCCTCTCAGAGTTTGCAGCCTTATCCTTGCATGCAGGGCTCTACAAGGATGGACCAACCCTTTCCCTAGCTGCTCGTGGGAACAACAATGGCACCACCAAAACACCAACTTCAAATATCGCGATTTGCACGAAGAGAAAAAGAAGCACATACTTCTTTCAAATTGTAAATAATTACAAATAGTTCAGTTAACTACCTCTAATTTAAATCACTTCATTATATTCATTAGAACTGAAGATAGTATAGTTGTATATTTATGTACAAAAAATGAACAATTTGTTATATTCTGCAGATTTTTCAACGGCAATTTGTTTAGAAATGTTTAAAGTACCATCAGGAATTTTTCCAGATTTCTCTTACTATTTTTCCAATCAAAACCTATTTTCCAAAGTTCACTGTCTTTAAAAGCTGTAAAATTTCCCTACTTTTTAACAGATTTTCGGGTTTGTAAGCAATAAAAATTTGTTTGGCATCTTCGTTTCAGGCTCATTAACGCACAACATTTTGACCTTTAAAATGATCCTTCATTCATTGAGCGACCATTTATTCTTCACTTACTTTTTTAACGTCAAAGCCAGAGGACTCGAATTTTCTCGCCGAGAGTATACTGAATATTTGGACACTATATTTATGTCCTGAAAGCAAGCGGAAATGGGTATATTTCATTTTCAAAGAAAAAGTGTAACATGTGCGCTTATGGCTTTCGCCAACATTAAATGCGTTTTTCTCGAAAAGCGGTTTTTCCGAGGTTTTTCGAATTTTTAACTTCAAAAATGCCCAGGCGACTCTTTTTCCATAAACTAAAGTCCTAAAGGGTTCGTCTTGGGCGTAAAATTCCGGGAACTTATCCGGCTATATGATTCTGTACGTGTATGTATCTCTATATCTGTCATAAGGACCCTTTTCAAGTTGGCACCTCGAATTCCTTATTTTGAATTTAACAAGCATCCAACGTCCTATGGACTTTATCTACTTGTCATTCTCATGTCTTCATTTAAAATTCAGATATTTTAATTTGATAGAATATTAAAAAACTGAAATAACACTACGGTTTTACATATAGATTATAGGTTTATATCAGACCATATCATATAATGTCAGACTTACAACGTTAAGATTGTGAAACGTAGGAAAAAAGGTAAAAATATTAACGGTGACATAACACGAGACGAGAATGAATAAATAAGATTGTGTTATGCAGGCACGGCCGGCTTCATAACTTTCTAGCTTGACGTATGCATGGCACGTGGTCATTTCGGAAATGGCCATTCTAGGGTACGAACGAGTCAGGTACTTCCCGGTTCAGGAGCTCGTTGTGAATGAATACGTTGATGTAACCCAGACGCGACAGACACGGCCACGCGCAATTTCTCATGGGAAATTAAATGGCAAGGTGGTATGCCACACCTAGGAAGCTTTGGGTTGCTCTGGGTTCAGAGTCCGTGACTTTAGAGTTTAGAGTTTAGAGAGACACCTTCACTCCATTATAACCTGCACGAAGTTTTGTAATTTTCACAGAGTAAGCCAGCAAGCTCACCTTCTCGTTGGTAATTTCACTTTACGGCTTACGCTTTACGAGAGGCCAAAACTTCCCTTGTATTCTAGAATTCTAGAATTCTAGATTAACAATTTGCTTCGCAGACCCACAGAATGAAGTCATTTTCACTGTTAATGTTTATGCTTTATGCACTTAACAAGTTTGCGTAGGTCATAAAGTTCTTTAAGGTAAGAATATAGGTAAGATTGTAGGTGTAGTGTTTGAAAAATTATAATTTATTAATTTCTTTCTTCCCGCTACGAGAAATGTTTGGATAAGTTAATCTATTTCTAATTGTTTAATTCTATAGGCTCAAAAAAATATTAACTTATAAAAAGTTACAGTGCACCTTGATATTTTTTTTGTCTAAACCAAGAAAAAAGATTACGGTATAAATTTAAGGAGGAACACGCGCAACTTATAGATCATAATAATATCTGGAAAACAATTGTAAATACGTTCTTATCAAATAAAAAAAAAGAGTTAAGAAGATTACTTATTTCATGATAATTCAATAATACTGCATATATTGCGCTTCTAATTGCAAATTTATGTTCAATTTCTAAGAAACATCACATTTTTCATTGTACCAAAACAACAAATTTTGCAGACAACCCATACTAATTCCAATGCGAATGAACAAGAAATACTTGTTGACTACCAGAAAGTCATAATTATTGCACTAAACCATTTCTATAATAGCTTTTGACTTGTATGAATTAAAATAAATATGATTATTGAAGCTTTCATTGACAAGACAAATTTATAGTTAGATTTGGCAACTGAACGGAATTTGGAAGCAATTTGACTTATTTGTGTGTGTGTTATGATTGTGGGTATCCCTGTTGGCATTCCAAATATTCAAAGATTTGGTTTCTCATCAAACTGACGTCTTCCTGCAAAGCTGCAAAATTGCACGTCAACTTTCATCAACAAGTTAAATTTTCAGTTTATTATTTTTTTTTTGTTGTTAAAATTTATGAAGATCCTTCTATTCTAACAATAATCTTAACATATGTCCAACAATATGGAAAATACAGAAAAGCATTTTTTTTATCAAACTTACCAATACGATCTTATTACTGAATTACTCTCAGGTCTAAGATTACATGGCCCCACTTATTTTTTACGGTAGACCAAGGCCTCCCTACATATTTTTTAGAAATAGAAAGCATTACATTTTTTTAATTTTTTGAGTTAAACTGTTTTTCCAGAACTATAAGACTGCTAAAAAGGTTCGTAAATCGCTGTTCGAACGGTAAAAGAGTTTGTCAGCATGAGAAGCAACAAAGTTGAAATGCTACATGAAACAGACGGGATAGTAGACGCTTTAGATTTAGAAGACTCTTTTAAAGAATTATTAGGAGGTGAAGATATAGTGTAACAGGACTGCGACATAGAACATAATGCATTAGAAAAACTAATTGAAAAAGTCTGTGTCACTGAGGTTAGAGACATAATTAAGAACTTGAAAACCGGTAAGACTGCTGTTGTAGATAGTATTAGCTCTCAAATTCTTAAATATGGTGGCGAGTACACACCTCACAGGTTGTGCGAATTGATAAAATGTATCGAGACGGGAGAACTCCCAGACGATTGGAGAAAAGCGATTATCGTACCAATATACAAAAGAAAGGGAGATAAAATCAACTGCAATAATTACAGCGGTATCAGCTTATTAAGTACCGTAAGTAAAATATACTCAAAAAAACTTGTTCGTAGGGGAATGAAAATTACAGAATAAAAGGTATGGGTAGTCCAAAGTGGATTCATGCCAGGAAGATCAGATACAGATCAGATATTTAGCTTAAGGCAGATCACAAAAAAAGCCTAAGAGTAAGAAAGAAAGTTTTCTGTGCATTTTTCGACCTAGAAAAAGCATTTGACAAGGTAAATAGAAGTAAACTTTGTGAAGTCCTTAAAGAGTACGGAGTACATGGATGGCTCCTACAAGCAATACAAACAATATATGCAGGCAGTAAAGCGATTAAAAACCTGTAACGTAATAAATTACACAATCGAGGACAGGGGATAGAGAATCTTCAGAAGAATCGTCTTGCTCGATAACTTCATCTGCCTCCCAATCATCGTTCCTGATCATGTTATCTAGCCTTTGTTTCAACTTTTTAAAAACCGTGGAAGTTTTTGACTCTGATTTCTTATAAATCTCCTTTATGTCCATCACAGTTATAATATTTTGACATTTCTTCTCTGTAACTGTACAATTTTCATGTATTTGTGGCTTTATTATGCTGTACACAGATAATAATTTGTACAAGTGCAGAAATGTTGGACTAGTAGGATGCTCATTACTGCCACCAGCCTGACGGATTGTACCGAAAAATTTCTGTAAATATTTAGTCATATATTTCCAGTACAATTTTTTAAAGTAAAAAAAATACTTGAGCCTTTACAGTTTAGAACGTCATTTTTGAAATACACATATATAAATAAGTGAAATGATCAATTAATTGATATAGGTAGGAAAAATACCTCCAAATTTTCTTGATTCACTTTTCCAGTCAATAGATATTTGAAATTTTGAGTTTCGATCAAATACTCGCACATTTCTAAAGTTGAACTGATTGTGAGTCGTAGAAGACGTGCAGTTTGAGCAGTGAGAAATTCATCTGGGCTACTGGTACCGTTTTTACGTTTTCTTCCCACTTGTTAAGCCACTTCAGGGTTTCTTTCAATATCTAGACAAGAGAAAAAATAACGTCATTGTTGTGAATAATTAATATTTTATAAATAATTTAAATGGAGTGAAACTTTCAAATCATTAGATCCTGGCGTAAGGCATTCTTCCGGTATTATATAGTTCGACGTGCCTTCTCGAAATCTTGGGGCACACTCGAGCATTACCATGTTGAGTACTGTCGACGTTAAATAGGTGAACAAAGTATTCCCACTTTATTTCGCCTTCCTCTGGATCAACCTAAAAAAATCTATTCAAATGAAATTTGCATTTTCTGCACGCAATTGAAAAGTAATAATAGAAAAGGATTTAAAGTAATATTTTACAAGACTTACCCGAAGGTGAACATTGTTGTACAATCTATTTCGAATACATTTCACAAGATGAGGTGTATCCGAAAATATAAATATTTTCCTGTCGTCGCTGCAAGGATGACTGAACCAACTTTTGATGCTTTTAGCTGAAGCATAACAGCCCAGAACTTTCCACATTTTGTCGTTGGTTGTTGCACCATCTCCTATCACTCCGTAAATTAAAGCACCTGCCTTTTCCAAAAGGCATATTGACTTAACAAAAAGTTTAGCTAATTCATTACCACAAACCGCATTATTAGAAGCAAAAACTGCGATGGGTTGCGTGTATTTTTCTGTAAGTGACTGGAACATTAGAACGAGACCATGCGTTGCTAGGTCATTCATATCTGAACCCTGCGGCCCATCTGAACCATAATCTGCTATGCCAGTGTAAGTTAAATTTTTTCTGGAAACGGCTATCGCTTTTCTAAGACTGATTTCATCTAAGAGCAGTACGCCATGTCGTTTCATGATGTCTTTTGATTTAAATTATTTATTTGAAAGCTGCAAAAAGGCTTCATCAAAACCGCAGGTAGTTCCAAGCATAGCGATGTAGTCTCTAATAGTTTTTGTACATGGTAAAGGAAGTACTTCGTTTTTCCTCAAAAACTCATAATAGCTGTTAGATCTAATATTCATTAGCATGCATAGCATAATGAACTCTTCAGAATATCGACGACCATATGTACTCGTTTTTTTAGCTGCTGAAATAATTTCTTTCATGACAATTTTTTGATTATCTGAAATTTTAAGAGATGAACATTTCATTTTAAAACCATCAATATTAATGGAGGCTACATTTTGTTGTTGCTCAGAAATAGTCTCAATTAATCTATTAAGTCTACGCTTGTAATTGCTTGCTGTTCTAGTTCGCGCTTTAACTTTTCTTTGTAACGCTTTTAATTTTATTTGATCTGAAGAGTTTTGGAAGCCGGAATACGTTCATAATTTCCTTTTTCTAATTATTTTAATCCTCGTATTTTCTATGATAAACTTTTTGACATCTTTCTGCATGATACGCATCTTTCGCAATGAACTGACAGCATTTTGCAATCTGCATGATGCCATTCGGTAATAAGACTACTTTTTAAAATGGAATTGTTAGGTATGTCAGTCAAACGTATGCCTCTGCAAACTCGCATATCCTGCAATTTTTTAAGAAGCTCTGGCAAAGATTTGATATCCTCAAGAACCTTTGAAAGCTTAATTCCATCAACGTTAACTGGCGTTGAATGCACCTCGTATTTTATTTCTCGGGCAGCATTTATTACGAGACATTTTTCTAAAAAATGTTTCTCAATCCCGTTCTCGTTGACGCTTGTAACCACGGTGAATAAGAGGGTTTCTTCCTCCCCTGAAGAAGATATACTCATGTTCCATGGTTTTGGAATTTCAATGGAACAACTTTCCTCAAACTAGTCTTCATCAGCTATACTACAAAATTCTAACAATAATCAAATATCTTTCTCATGCATATATTGAAGAATTATTATAGTAATTACCACAGATATTTTTGAATACTTACGTTTGAAAGTGAAGTTGAAAGCAACTTTATCGTAAACCTGTGATACAGGCTCAATTTCCATGTTAGTCTCAAAATCAATACTCGAATTATAAACTAAGCAATCGTGTGATGTAGGCTCGATTTCCATGTGGATATTACCATCAGCACATGCATGATATGAATATTTTACGCTATCAGTAACAAGTAAATCATTGGAGCAACATTTTAACAGAGTCTGCAGATTTTCAATAGATTCCTGGGCTACGTTGTCGAAATTTTCTGATTCATTCGCTAATGAAACCGTATATTCCTCCGAATTTCTTGCGGAAACTAAAAGAACACTATTATATTTTTTCTTAATTTAAAAATATTCTCCAAGTGTTCAAATACCATTTTAAGTTTAAAAAGTTAAATATGTACCTTCGCTGTTGAAGAGAAATGTGATATTCGTTAAAGAAGACAAATCATGGCTTGACGTATTTGCGGAGTCAAATTGTTCAATTTGAACAGGACTTGGCAGACCAATGCCAATTCTCAAAACTGAAGAAATAACTTCTGGATACGACAGAAATGTTTCAATAAAATCGTGAAAATTGGTATACTAACATCCAATTAAAAGTAAAGCTTCTAATTTGCACGGCATACAAATCTTAATTTGCAGTTTTCGCAACAAAATAATCATTCTGTATCAGGGTGGCCACTATTTTTAAAATTTTCTCTCCCGGTTCTCCCGGTAAATATTCGTATTTTCTTCCGGTTTAGAAAAAAGATATACTCGATAAGCATCAGCAAACTTTTTTGCAAGAAATCTGTTGACTTTGAATCATATAAACAATTTAAAAATCCTACTTGTTTGTGATATATAGATATAATAATTATATTTATTATATAGTCGCATTATATTGTAAAACAGCAATATACAACAAAATTAGTTCTTCATCACTATATTTAAAAGTGTTTGAATATCCGGGACTAATACAAAATCACGAAAAAATAAATATCAAAACCACAAATTAACGAAAAAAAGACTGAAAACATAAATTAGCGAATTATAAAATTGACCAAATCATGAAATTGTCGAATTATAAAATAAATCAAGTGTTAAATCCCCATAGATATTTTAATGCCTGAAATTAAAATTCGCCGAAATTGCCGAAAATAATTAATAATGTATTAATCAATGATTAATTAAAATGTTTGTTCCATTTATAATTTCATAATTTTTTAATTTAATTTTCATAATTTGGTAATCATATAATACGGCAATTTTATAATTCAGTCTTGAAGTCGGTCAATTTTATTTTCGGATATTTTTTAATCGTAATTTTATTTGTTGTCAATTAAAAATCTTGTAGTTATTTGAAATTTTTGAAAGTTTATAATGAGGTAATTTATATTTTCGACAATTTTTTTTATCAATTTGTGTATTCGTTATTTATTTTTTCATTATTTTTTATAAGTCGACCCGAATATCTATGTAATTTTTTTGTTTGAATTATGTCAATTATGCCGCTTTTTACTGCATTAAACAAAATAATAAGTAAGTAAATAAGTCTCATATACTACCTGACTCTACACTATGAAGAAAAAATTATTTTAAATTGTTTTTCATATTTATTTTGTAACTTTTATGCATTTTACCTATGGTATTGCGTGGTTTTGTAGAACAAAGTTACTACTAGTGCCGCGCACGGCCGTTTTCAACTCTCATGACACATTTTTTACATTGGGCAGTACAGTGGAAGCACCCCCCTGATGAAAAGGATGAAAAGGCAAGGTGTCACCGTACGTGCGAAGATTTGTATAGGTTAGGTGTCGTCGGGAATGCCAACTAAGTTTCTGCGATGAATAACGATAATAAGAGTATATGATAAGATGTACTTACCTCGAATATGGTTGAGAATATGTTGAATGCGGATCATTAAATAGAGCAGGTTACTGAACAATAAGGTTACACGGAACAAAAAGTTAGAATTGGCACATTTCGCATGCTGTCTGTTCGTGTTGCGTTACGTCACAACTGCGAGAAGATGTTAGATTCTCGAATCTCGCCTATAGAGGGCTAAACGTTAGCTTCAATATCGTCTTCTTTTTAACTGCCAAGATCTTGCTATCTTGCTAAGCCTAGTGGTACTTGTTTCAAGATGAATATTTTCAAATAAGCGATATCAATGAATTAATTTTAGTTCTAAGCCGATAAGGACTCCTTTTAAAACGATATTTATGCTTCCATTTAGTTTTGAGCTTAATTTAAGGCAAAACTAAAAACAAGACCAACCCAACTTTAAGACTTTTTTTCTGTGTTGTCAGTGGTTATCATGGTACGTTTGTGTGGCTTTGTTATTTACCGACAAGCGTGAATATTTATTACATTTTTCATTGTACAATGGCAGGCAAGGACGTGTATTATAATATTGTGAAAAATGCAAAAAATTATAGTTGAGGTAGGTATTGCATATGTAACTACAAAACACAAAAATATACAACTACAACAAATTAGAAAAATATTGATACTTACTTCCCATGAATCTTCTGATCATAAAGTTTAACTAATTTTGTATTATTTTTTCGCGTTTCTCACTATTTCTCACTTCCATCAAAACCGATCAGGTTTGTCGTTCAAATTTATCGTGCATGTCAATCTGTGCTTATAATATACGCGAGAGCTTGCTTGTGTTATGGCACATGTGGTGCCCCCGGCGCGGCGCGGCGTTCGTGTACCGCTACTTCGTACCCAAGTCGCACAAAAACTTTGTCACGAAAAATGCATTGAGGCTTAGAGGGCCTGCTAGTTACATTGTTATGACTATGATTCAACTAATTTCATTCAAATATGTGCCCTTCTTTGTGCAACCTACGTATCATAAGTTCTTTCTTCTATGTACTCCGTTAAATCTTTTTCTTTGTACCCGTTGCATTTAATTTGCCTTTAGTTCTGTCTGTTTGGATTGGAGACTACATGTGAGTGCTCCATCAAAAGTGTGTTTAAAATGTTAATTATAGCACCAGTCCACAGACACGAACTCACTGTTTTTGTGTGAATTTATCACTTTTTCAATACTTAACCTTTTTAATTACTAAAACCATCACTAAAACTTCTAATCGCACTCACAACATGTATCACTCGTCTTCTTTTGTAGATGCGTTTTTTTTTTCATTTATAATATCAACAGTTCCTTTTTATAAATAGCTTTATTTTTAAAAAGGTAGTTCGTTGTTATTTACTTTTATCTATCTTCTATTTGAAAACAGATGATGGATGTTTTTAAAGATATTGTTAATTTGCGGATTGTAAAGCTATCTTATAACAGATTTTCGTTTGACTGTCTGGTGAGGCTTGATATTCAAACCAAGCGAGACGTATATAATATAAAATGTTTAATTTTAAACATTTTATTTATGCTTAATAAATGAGCTTTTAACAACAAAGACCAGATGATTTTCTCCTACACCTTTCAACATCTTCATACATTAATTCATAAAGTTGACATGTCACACTATTGATTGAGGTTGCGGTGGGGGATATATTTTAATATTATTGTTAATTAATCAACATGAATGTTATTTTTTTTACAATTCAGAATTTGTTCAGACTGCAGATTTGTTTCAACGTAAATTACTCTAAAGAACTTAGGGAAATCCTTCCCTTAAGATATTTTATTAAAGAACGATCATTTTCCATCTTATAAACACTTTTTGTTGTGATTTTAAGATTTTATCAAATCATTCTACTGCTAGTGACTCAGAAAGGACCGTATTTATCAGCAAACTTTGTCAGGTGACATCACTTGTTATTAATTTAACTAAATTATTTAATCAAAATTTACCTCAAACCAACCAGATGAATTTTCAACTAGAGTGACGATGAATCTACAACGGAAATACTTACATAATCAGTTAAAATAATTGATTTTCGATAAAAAGAAAATGTAAACCCAAAAAACTAATTTGTCTGTAAAGCAGTTGAATTTTTAACCCGAGAATATGCATTTTCCACCAAATAAGAATTTTCTGGGAAAATTTGAAATAAAGAATATTAATTTTCTACCAAAAAAGACAAACTTATATGAAAAAGAGAAGAAAAATTGTTCAACTTACGGTGGACAAATTAAACTTTCAGTTGTAAACAATTAATTTTAAATAAAATAAGAAACGACTTTTGAACGGAGACATTCCATCTCAGATGCGGCAAGTCTCTCTGCGGCAAGTCACATCTGCGGCATGTCAATCTAGCGGCTTCTCTCCCTCATGGCATTTCTCATCATCGCACGACTTAGGAAGTCAATGATGCGTGGGCAAATTTTGTATATTTTTAAGACTTCAAGCAAATAGTCATGCGGTACGGAAGGAAACACTTGCTTGTAGTCAATATATGCTATGTGCAAGTTTTTTTGCTGTTTTCGAGCTTGCGTCATGGCAACAGCGTCTATAATGACTAGATCTTTACTGCCTCGCGATTTTTTACAACATCCTTTTTGTTCTTTTGTAAGGATGTCATTCTCGTCGCAGCGAGAATATACCTTATCTGCTATGATAGCTGTAAGACAATATATGTTGTTGGAAGACAGGTTATCGGTCGAAAATCAGATGGATTTGGAGTGTCCGGTTTTTTAGGCAACATATACGTAGTACCCGGGAGCATAAAGCCAGGAATCATATCTGGTTTTTCGATGATCTTCTGAAAACACCGTGCCAAAGTAGGATGCACACTAGTCAGGTACTTGTACCAGAAGTTGTGCACCATGTCCGGACCTGGAGCTTCTCAGTTGCTTGTTCTTTTCAAAACCGTTGAAATATCTAAAGCTGTTATGTTAGTCAGCTCCATTTCAGGGTTATTGCTAGCTCTTTACTTCTTTAGTTGGAACCACGTAGAGTTTAAATTGCTTCTGTTTTTTCCCCCAAACACCCGATCAATAGTTAGTCATGTCTTCCAATGGAGGCACGTTGGTGTTTTGCTGGTTGTTCTGTTTTACACTCAGTTCACAGTAAAAACTTCTTTCATCTGCCTGAAAGGTTTGATTTTGTTGCCTTCTTGCACTACTTTTCTTGTATCGACGCAGTCTAGCAGTAAGAACTTCAAGTCTCTGCCGTTGGGCGTCTATAATCTAATCCAATATTGCTGGTGTTAATGTCTCGATGTAACGAGGGTGGATGATTTTAGTAATATGGTGTATCAGCTTTCTGGTTCTATTTCCTTTCTTATATTGAGTAAGTCGACCCAACTTGCACCTTACTTTGCTGACATCTATATCCAACCTGTGTTTCTTCAAATGCATAGGTAAACCCTTGCTGTTCAGGTGTTCACGCAGATCATTTGCGATGTTGATCTTGAGCAGAGAATGCCTTTGTGTTGGTTCTGCATGTCTGAACTCTAGTAAAGCATGACCAAAAAAATGTGAACATGAATTAATCTAAAATGTTTGAAACTAACAAAATTAAAATAAAGGAATCTGAATAAGCAGATCTAAAGGAAAATAAAATAATGTGAAAAAAGCACACAAACCTAAATTAAGCTAAAATATTCAAACTAATCTAAAGGAACCTAAACTTTGACTAAATTAAAAAAACTTAGTTAAAATAATAAAGTTAAATCTAAAATAGGCTAATCTGAAATAAAATAAAATATAAATTAATGAAAAATATATCAATCTGAGAAAAGCTAGTACATTTTCTAATCCATTTTTTCTTTCCAGTAGGAACATCCAAGAACACCTACACTTAGCGACACACAGACACTCAACGTTACACAACCACTCAAGATCACACTCACTCAACTCCACACAATCACTCAACGTCTCACTCAATATCACACAGCCACTCGAAATCATATATCCACACAACTCTACACACCCACTAAACATCACACAACAGATCCAATCCGAACAAATTTTATTTATTCAACAGCAACAACAATTCTTGTATCCATTCATTCCACAATTCACACCTCCATACGGGGTAAAATTTTCCAAGTATCCCCGCCTAAAATTTGGTTGTCGCCTATCTCATTCGAACTCTGCCAGATTGTAGTGCTAGTGGACCTCTTTGAATTCTGTAAAGGTGGCACACCTAGTACAACGAGTTGTCAAGATACGGGGGCCCGAATTTTCGACGATTCACCCCGACGGTTCACTTTCAATTGTATATAACTCCTGATACAGTTATCCAATTTTACTTTTTTATGAGGTGTTTGAAAAGGTATTTTAACAAAGTTTACAATATGAATAATTATAAAATGATAATAAAATTATTTTACCTTGATTTTTCATTTTAAAGAACATTTTTTCGATTTTCTCCCAATGCGGCATTTTTTATTTTCTTTCGATTAGGCTAGAAAAAAGCTTGATTTTTTTCTCTAGAAAAAAATCCCAAAACGAAAATGGGATGGAAAGTATTGGTTGAGTTGTAGAAGGTCATAAGAGCGCGGGTGCCTCACGCCAACTAGCCACGGCTCTGCTGGGCGTGCTGATAGTGACTCAGTGGTTCTAATAATTGATGAAAATTATTTTTCTGTTAACGTGTAACGAATATTTCATTTTATTTTTACTATTATGTAGCTGGAGAACAATTTAGATATTTTCTTAATTAAATTATCAAAATGGTTACATTGTAGGAAACGAGTTTTTTTGTGTCAATCTCTTTGCCTCTTACGTTTTGGGGTGCTTTTTGATGTGAGTCCCCTTACCTCTTATAGTGTTACTTAAAAAATGATTTTTTCTACTTAATTTAACGTTCACGTTGCTCTTCTCTTCGCGATCTATATTTGAGATGAAATCTATTCGTTTTCTGGCCGCGAGATATCAAAATTGTTCTGAAAGTTTCAAAAAGTCTGAATAAAGTCGAATTTCTGTGACCGGAAGCAGAAACATCATTTTTATAAATTATTAGAACCACTGAGTCACTACTGCGCGCCTAGTAGCGCCGTGGCTAGTTGGCGCGGGGCACTCGCGCTCTTATGACCTTCTGTAACTCAACCAATACTTTCCATCCCATTTTCGTTTTGGGATGTTCTTCAAGAGAAAAAATCAAGCTTTCTTTCTAGCCTGATTAAAAATATATAAAAAATGCCGCATTGGATGAAAATCGCAAAAATGTTTTTTAAAATGAAAAATCAAGGCGAAATAATTTTTTTATCATTTGATAATAATTTTTATTCTAAATCTTGTTAAAACACCTTCTCAAAACCCTCATAAAAAATTAATTTGGACAACTGTGTCAGGAGTAATGTACAATTGAAAGTTAGCAGTCGGGGTGAATCGTCGAAAATTCGGACCCCTGTATCTTGACAACCCGTTGTACTAGGTGCGTCCCCTTCACAGAATATAAGGAAGTCCACTAGCACTACAATATAATGAAGTTTGAATAAGATAGGCGACAACAAAATTTTAGGTGGAGACACTTGGCTAATTTTACCCCATACACATATCCATTCATTAAGTCCTTTCGACGATAAGAGGTTCCTATTGCCAAGCAGTACCGATAATCTGGCATGGGGACACTATAGAATTAAAGAATTAGAAGATAAGAGAATGGATAGTGAATAAATTGTAAGCAGGGAATAAATGTGTGTATAGATTGTAAGCCAACATTGTAAATATATATATATATATATATATATATATATACAACAACATTATATTCACCTAGTTTTCTTTATTTTTTAAAAACACTTACATCATATATAATATAGTAATATAATATAATAATATTAATAATAAGATTATTATTATATTATATATATTATTATAAAATATTTCCAGCTCTTGGTGGGGGGCGGGAAGGCACTCCTGTGACTTTTTACAAAAATAATGCAAGGTCGTACCCCTACCCCTTTTCCAATGCCGCGTGGGGGCCGGGAAGGCACCCCTGTGACTGGTCACACAAATATTATAAGATCGTACCCCTACCCCTTTTCCAGCTCTTTGTGGGGGCGGGAAGGCACCCCTGCGACTTTTTACTAAAATAAGGTAAGGTCGTACCCCTATGGCTTTTCCAACGCTGCGTGGGGGCGGGAAGGCACCACTGTTATTCAAAAAACCATGATTTTTATGGTTTTTTAACATGAAAGTCGATTTACCACTGATTTTCTGGGAAACTATCATTTCTATTAAAAAAATGCTTGAAACATAAAATGTTCATTTCGAGGAGATCTGCAACTTTTATTGAAAACATTTTTTTTTACTTTTGAATAATTACTGAGATAAATGCAAAAACCCATGATTTTTATGGTTTTCACAATGAAAATCAAATTTGCGCCAACTTCCACTCCCATAATCGTAATCAACGCGTCAAAATACATAAGTCTACGGAGCCCGAAGAGAATCGGAGGTACTCTTCACAGAAGTAAGGCTTACTACACGAATAGTAACTCTTCATCTCGCTGAGTGTGACGGTTACTAACAATAAGTGGTGCATTGCATCCTACTATTTGAAATTGTTCATAATACTCTTTTAAAAAGTCAGTTCAACTTTCCAGAACACAAAATAGTAATTTTAACAAAATGCACCGACGAAAAGCTGCGCTTCCATTTAAAATAGTTAGAGCTAATGGTTTAGAGAGTTCTTTTAACGATCCACTTTTTTCCGTGCCCTTGATACCAATCACACACAAATTGCAAATATGTCCATATCCTAATTAAGGGCTCCTTTGATGCTTTCTTAATGCCATATTGCCAAATTTGATGCATTCAGCTAGCGTAACTTCTGTTTTTTTTTTTCAAAAGCAGAGCATTAAATTGATCAAATGGGGCATTAATTTAGCCTGAAATGAGCCAGCTATGATGATATATAGAAATGTTGCACTAATTGAAATCAGTAAGGATTTTTACTGAAAATTAGTGAAATGCCAATGATTCAAATGTAGATAGTATGGTATTAAAAGAAATATGATAAAGTCAATACTTGCCTAATTTTCGTGTATCGCCTTAGCGTTCAGCCAGCATAATCCCTGTTTTTTTAAAGCAGAACATTAAAATTGGTAATAGGACATTATATTAGCCTTTAATGAGCCCTCACATATGCTATGGACAGATTTGTAATTTTTGCATAATTTTTATTGAGGGTCGTTTTTGAGTGGCAGGGTTGACTTTGGGAGATGCGTTTTTGTGGTTTTGGAGAGCCATAAATGAGCCCTTAATTGTGTCATAGGTTAGAACTCGAAACAATATTATTTTCACGTGTGGTTCCGTCAGATTAGCGTTTAGCTAGCGTAACCCTCGGTTTTTTTTTAAATAGTGGAGCATTAAACTTGGCAATAAGGCATTAAGAGAGCCTCAAATGAGCCCTTAATTATGATATAGACAGATTTGCAATTTGTGCATAACTTGTATTAAGGTTGTTTTCTAAGTGTTAGTGGTGGCTTTTGGAAAATATGTTTTTGTGGCTTTGGAGAGATATAAATGAGCCCTTAAGGGCATGCTCTACGGTGACCACGTGACCAAACCAGTCCTCGGCCATGAAACGCCCTTTTGGCGTTCACCATGTCCAAACGCAATGATACATAGCTCTCAAAATTTGGAAAATAGGAAATGAGACAACAAACTGCGCCTGCATATCTAGTTTGAGTCATAATCCCGAAAGATTTAAAGACCGAATTCATTTCGAATGTGTACAGTGATTAGCCACCTTTGGCAATGATTGGCCGATTCAAAATGATCATATATTAAAATTGTCTTGTCAATATTGTGTTTACAAATTTCCTCTACAAATTTAATAAACAGAGACATCAAGGCATATAATTGGATACAGTTCTCTTGATTTCGGATCTTATTGTCGTTTTCAGATTGCCGGTGTCTTGGTCAACCTTCAAATTTATGATCTAGGCACTATAATCGCTTTTTCCTCTCACCTTTGTTCCCAAAAAATTGAATTCTATCATTCTTTTCTGAATTCAATTATTTTTAAAAAATGTTACTTATTAGCAGATAATTTTCTCAAAATATACCTCTGTTGTGTAATTTTGTGCATCTATAGAGGTTTAAAGAAAATCACCTCATTAAAATTTAAACAAAAACAAAATATTTGATTTTAAATAAAAAAATTGACATTATGTTATCCTGATACCTACCAAAAGTAGTGTTGCCGAAGTGATGTTTTTAATTTTTACCTATCGCATCAATTTATTTTAATTTGTAGGAACACAATTTTCTCAAAATAAACTTCTGTTGCATAACTTTATGCATTTACAAAAGTTTGAAGAAAATTACTTTCTTATATGATTAAAAAACATCAAATTTTAAATAAAAATCTGCCCGCGCGTCTGTCGGATCTTGCGCTTCGCGCCCGGGCATATTTAGACCTCGCGCTTCGCGCTCCGATATTCATTCTTTGCCCTTGGAATGCTTGAATGAAACTTTATCCAATACACCTCATTTTGGTCCCAGTACTTGTATTTATCTTCATAATCTGAATCTTCTACGTAATTAAGTGTGTATAGTTGAAGATTAAATTGCTCAAAGCTCTGTAGGCTTTGAGGTACACATTCTGATCGTTACACTTGCGCTACGCGCTCGATTTCTACTACTTTCTCAATCATAAATTATGAGAATGTAATAAATTATAACAAATTTCTATCTCTTTTTTTGGGTGAACAACTTTTGTCTTCTCAACATTTTTTTCGTACCTTCTGTCGTTTTTCCAACAAAATTTCATTTTCTTCTTCCCCTAGCCGAAAGTATGTCTTCCCGGCTGCATTTCTGTCCGGGAACAAGTGGCTTTTGCGGCCTGCTAGAGTTAACGCGATCTCTGATTGGCAGCAAAACTTTTGTGGCTCGCTGACGTGGCAACGGAAAAATAAAAAATATGTATTTTTGATACCCGCCCCGACCAGCAAAACCTCGGCTCCGCCTCGGCTTTGCAAAAGTCGGGTGGGCGACCGAACCCCATGCATCCGCTCAGCTGACCGAGACCAGCTGCAGCGGCGCTACGCGGGGTGGACTTGGCGCGTGCTGAGGCAGGCCACAAAAGAAAAAGCATCCGAGCTAGCAGCCGACAACGCATTTTATTAATAAAACATTAATTACACAGATCTGCAAAAAATGGATTGCGATTGTTGTTGGCCAACTGAGGGTCATTTCCGATGTAATTTTCTGCTTGTTAACAATGGTTATAAATAATATATAGCTGCAAGAAGTCGAAATAAAGTTTAAAATGTTGAAAATACTCTACTTTTATTTTCGTCTGATCGAAACATTTAACTGGGATAGTTTCGAAATATACTTGATATCGAGTTGAAATTTGTACTTAAATTTCTCAATATACTAGAAAAAAAGCGGTTTGTATTGAAATCTTACTTTTCAATTGTTGGACAATCGTTACAAACTGAGAAATTAGTCTTCAAAATTAGGGTAACTTTGACCAAGCATATTTTCAGTGTCATCAATATTCATTAAAATTTGAGAAATCTTCGTTCTACCCTATTTATTTTCAAATCCAGGCATACCACATACGTTGTAACTGTTAACAATGACTATAAATAATATGTAGCTGCAAGAAGTCAAAATAAAGTTTAAAATTTTGAAGATACTCTACTTGAACTTTAGTCTGATCGAAGCGTTTCATTGGGATAGTTTCGTAATATACTTGATATCGAGTGAAAATTTGTGATTAAATTTCTCAATATACTAGAAAAAAAGCGTTTTTTATTGAAATCTTACATTTTAATTGTTGAACAATCGTTACAAACCGAGAAGTTAGTCTGCAATAGTAGGGTAACTTTGACCAAGCATATTTTTAATGTTATTATAATGTCAATAATATTAAAAATATGCTTGGCCAAAGTTACCCTAAGTTCAAAGATTTATTTCTCGGTTTGTAACTATTGTTTTAGAATTAAAAAGTATACTTTCAATACAACAAATTTTTTTCTAGTATATTGAGAAATATAATTCCAAATTTTCACTGGATATCAACTATATTTCGAAACTATCGCAATGAAATATTTCGATTAGACGAAAATTCAATCAGAATATTTTCAACATTTCAAATTTTATTTCGCCTTCTCAAGCCTATTTCATGTATAACCATTGTTAAAAATTATAACGCATGGCTATGCCTGGATTCGTAAATAAATAAGATTGAACAAATATTTATCAAATTTTAATAAATAATGATGATATTAAAAATATGCTTGGTCAAAGTTACCCTACTTTCGAAGACTAACTTCTCGGTTTGTAACGATTGTTTAACACTTAAAAAGTAAGATTTCAATACAAAACGCTTCTTTTCTAGTATACTGAGAAATTGAATTCCAATTTTTCACTAGATATCAAATGTGTTTCGAAACTATCCCAATGAAATGTTTCGATTAGACAATCATTCATGTATAGAGTATTTCCAACATTTCAAACTTTATTTCCACTTTTTGCGGCTATTTTATGTATAACCATCGTTAACGATTATATCTTACGTGGTGTGCCTGGATTCGTAAATAAATAAGGTTAAACGAATATTTCTCAAATTTTAATGAATATTGATGACATTAAAAATATGCTTGGTCAAAGTCACCCTACTTTTGAAGACTAACTTCTCGGTTTGTATCTATTATTTTAGAACAAAAAAGTATACTTTCAATACAAAACGCTTTTTTTCTAGTATATTGAGAAATTTAATTCCAAATTTTCACTGCATATCGAATATATTTCGAAACTATCTCAATGAAATGTTTTGATTAGAAGAAAATTCAAGTAGAGTATTTTCAACATTTTCAACTTTATTTCGACTTCTCTCAGCTATATATTGTGTATAACCATTGTTAGCAATTATAACGTATGTGATATGCCTGGATTTGTAAATAAATAAGGTTGAACGAATATTTCTCAAATTAAAAATTTTTAAATATTGAAAAAAATATGCTTGATCAAATGCTATCCACATTTTTGCTATTGACACTCGATTGCCAAAATAGGAAACTTGCATTCTTTTCATTTTTCAATTATTATGTTCAATTTTTATGACAAAAGTGACTCATAAAAGTATATATCATTCGAATCAGAATTTCAAGAAACATGCAAATCCGTTGAACGTCAGAAGTATTTTTGGCAAATTTTTTGAGGTCTTTAACATTTCGTACATTTCTTTGGTGGCTAAAGAGAGAATTCAGAAATGAATTCGAGAAGGTTTTCTTGAGAGTGGTGCCAGATGTAAATTACAGTAGGCCCTAGAACTTGCCGGAGTGAGGTAAGGGGTATGCATTGTAGTAAGTACAATAGCGTGGGCGGGCCTAAAGGTTTCCTCAATATTTGGCCGCCAGGATCAGGTGTTACTTGCCTTGAATTTACTTGATGCAGACACTTCGTCTGCACATGTTTTTTTATATTCATTTAAGAGAAATTTTTTGATTAGATACATACATTTGTAGATAAAATATCAATCTATATTGAACATTTCAAAAATTTGCGAAATATTCATTATAAGCCGAGAAATAACTCCTCGAAAGTAGGGTAACTTTGACCAAGTATATTTTTATTCTAATAAATGTTTGTAAAAAATTGACAAATGCTCTTTGAAGCTCATCATTTTCTGAATCCTGGAATGCCACACAAGTCATATTTTTCCCTATACTTTCGAAGAAAACGGTGGCCGGCGATGACCTTTCAAAAGCTCATGTCCCCAGACCTGTAAAGCCGAATGCATTTGATAACTGGGAAAACTTGGTAGGAGAGAAGTTATCGCGTAATTGCACAATTCCGGCTCGAAAACAACTGCTGTCGGTAATATGGTTGCTAGCAACGCCTGACTCTTGTAGGTACAGTCTAATTTTAATCTATGCATATTTGTAAAATTCTATAAAAAATAAATTTTAAAACCATGGTAATAAACAACCCAAAATATTTGTATTATTATTCTATGTTTAAGTTCAGTTGCTCAAAGATTTGATTTTTTGAAGCCAACTTTGCACTTAGGTTTCCGAAGAGTAGTGGACGTTTTAAATAAAATAGCTCCATATATAATAGTTTGGCCAACAGGGGATCAATTAGTGACGGTGAAAGAAAAATTGAGGGGAATAGCAGGATTGAGGAATGTTATTGGAGCAGTCGATGGATCATTCATCAAAATAAAAGCACCAGAAGTATGTGTAACTTATGTATATACAGTTTGCAATATTATTTATTGATCGTTACGTTCCAATTATGCACAAAAGCACTGAGCATGTTTCTGATGACGTATATATTTTTCTCATGAATTATTTGCAGTTCGATTCGCATAAAGAAAAAACTAGGGTTTCTATTAGAACCAATTTTTGGTTCTAAAGGAGCAGCAACAAAAAGGAACCTCTTTTGCTGAAAAGGACTCGAAAATGGTAAATGGTTTCTAAATGAACCCAAAGTATGGATTGAAACGGTTACAATGGAGCCCTTTTCTCACTTCAGCCTTAACTCACTACGAAGATTTTACAAGTTTACGATGTACATTTTATTTTGTAATTCGAATTAAATAATATTGCACTGGGAAAAATTTAATGAAGAAACTAAAATGATAGATATTAGTCATTCTTGAAAGGAAGATTGATTTTTTATTTTGATAAATTAATTATAAGACAAAAATTGAACAATATTTCAAAACATTTTAAAAGATTTCCAAAATCGCCGAAAAAGAATCTGGAAGATCTTGAAGCAATTTTTTTAATTTAATGAAAAATTCGAATCAGTTTTAGAGATATTTAAAAATTTTGAAAAAATTTCAAGAATAATTTAAAACTAGAAACGATTTCAACAAATGTAAAAACAAAATATGGATTTTTGAAGATTTCGAAAAAAAAAGATTTTTAAGAGTTTCGAAGGGTTTTAAGTGAATAAAAAATTGTTCTTTTAAAGATTCTTGAGAATACCAAAATAAATATTATTTAAAAAAAATTTATTTTAGTATAAAATTGAAAAATATTTTTAAGCATTTCAAAAGATTTCCAAAATTGCCAGAAAAGTTTCTGGAAGATTTTAAGGCAATTTTTACATTTTGCAGAATTTGGAAACAAATATAGGGAATATTCTACTTATTTAAAAAGATATTAACAAGTTTTGAAAAAATTTCAAAAATAATTTAAAACCTGGAACAATTTTAAGAAATTTAAAACAAAATGTAGATTTTAGAAGATTTTGAAAAAGAAGGTTTTTAAGAATTTTGAAAGATATCAAGAGAATAAAAAAGTTATGTAAAGATTCCTGGGAGAATTTAAATGATATTTAATTTTGAAAAATTAATTTTAAGATAAAATTGAAAAAAATTGAAAATGCTTCGAAGGGTTTCGAAAATTGTCGAAAAAGAATTTGGAAGATTTAAAAGCATTTTTTTCATTTTTAGCAGCATTTAAAAAGCCATTTTAACATGAAACAATTTCAAGAAATTGAAAACAAAGTGTAGATCTTTGAAGTTTCGAAAAAAGTTAATTTTCAACCAAAAATGAAACGAATTTTCAACAAAATAATTACACTTTCAACTAAGGAGATGCCTTTTTAACAAACAAAAAAATGAATTTTTAACCAAACGACATGAATTCCGAACCAAAAAAATAATAGGAGTTCTCAACGCAAAAAAATAACTGAACCAAAAATAGATAAATTTTCTTATTCTTAATAATTTTCTTACTTCAATATTAAGCATTTTATCAAAATGAAACATTAAAAATCGTAAAATATCAAATCAATAAATAATCAATATTAATAATTCAAAATAAAAAATTCGCCCCTTTCATCTTTGAGGAAAAATATTTAAAAAAAAAGAATTTTGTCGCCTTCGCCACAATAAAAGCTAAAAATACAAAAATCCCTCTTCCAGTTCAGAAATAAAATTAAAAACCAAAAGACCCTTCTGTTTTTCTACTACATTTTTTTTAATTCCCGATCTACGCCCACCCTGAAGAATTTATATAAATAGTATATTTATGGGCTCTATGCTTAAAAATACAATAGAATAGAATCGATTCCTAAATTTCCTCGCTTCCAACTCGATAGAAATGTTAAAAATATTCTTCCAATTCAGAAAAAATGAAAAATTCCCCTCTTTAATCAGGGTGTCCAGCGTTTCTTAGGTTTTCAAGGTCAAGAAATCAAGTTTTTCCAGGTCTCCTTTTTTCACATCAAATAATGAAATAACCGTTTCTTATACATGTAACAAATGAGTCATTTCATTTTTTATTGGCCAACAATTTCTAAAGAAAGCTGAACCATAAATAAACAAATTTTAATTTTTTTGCAAACATAAGTCGTCTTTGCGAAAGCTTTAAGTATATTTAAAAATCTTTGTAGTCTTTGAAATACTCGAAATCTTTGAGAAATCTTTTGGAATCTTTGAAATCCTTGAAATCTTTAAAATCTTTGTGAAATTTTTTGAAATATTGCTTTAACTTTTGTTCGTGAAATATTTTTTATTCGTTTGAAATCACTGAAATCTTTTAAAATCTTCGCAAATTTTTTGAAACCTTTTGCAATCGTTTAAAAGCTTTGAAATATTTTGAAATCTGGTGTTCTTTACTCTTGTTGAAATCTTTGAAATTCTTTCAACCTTTTGAATGTTTATGAATTCGTTGAAATATTTGTAAAATCTTTCTGAAGTCTTTTTTTATTCGTTTGAAATTATTGCAATATTTAAAATCTTTGTAAAGTCTTTCTAAAATCTTCTAAACAAATTTGAAATTGTTTAGAATCTTTGAAATGTTTCGAAATATTTAAAATCTGGTGAACTGTGCACTTCTTGAAATCTTTGAAATTCTTGTATTCTTTTGAAATCTTTATGAAATTTTCATGAAACCTTTGAAATATTCGTGAAATCTTCTAAAAAAATTTGAAATCGTTTCAAATCTTTGAAATGTTTTGTAAGTTTTAAAAGCTTTGTGAAATGTTCGAAAGCTTTGTGAAATCTTCGAAATCTGATGTACACGCCTTTTTCAAATCTTATAAATCCTTGAAATCTTTATGAAATTTTCGAAATCTTTGGGAAATCTTTTAAATCTAGTGTAAACGCCTTTTTTGAATCTTCGAAATTCTTGAAATCTTTGTGAAATCTTTTGAAATACTTCTAGAATCCATCAAATAACCAGGCTGTCCAGCGATTCCTAGGAAAGAATTTCAAGTTCATTTTCCAGGTTAAAAAATCAAGTTTTTCCAGTCTCCTTTTTTTTACATGAAATAATGAAATAACTGTTTGTTATACATGTAAAAAAACTGAGCCAATTCATTTTTTATTGGCCAACAATATCTAAAGAAAGCTGAACTATAAAAAAAATCTTATTTTTGCGAACATCTTTGTAAAATCTTTGAGAATATTTTTAAATATTTGTAAAGCCTTTGAAACCCTTGAAATCTTTAAAATCTTGGTGAAATCTTTGTTAATTCATTGAAATCTTTTGAAGTATGTATTTAAAATCCTTGTAAAATCTTGAAATTTCTGTGAAATTTTTTTAAAATCTTTTGGTACCTTTTTAGATATTTGTAAAATCTTTGAAATCCTTTAAATCTTTGAAATCTTTGTGAAATTTTTTGAAATTGTTATGAAATCTTTGAAATATTTATGAAATCTTTCTTTAATCTTTGTTTGTAAAATCTTTTGTGTTCATCTGAAATCATTGAAATCTTTTGAAGTCTTCTCAAATTTGTTGAAATCGTTTAAAAGTTTTGTAATGTTTTGAAATCTTTGAAATCTGATGTACTTTTTTAAATCTTTAAAATTCTTGAAATCTTTTGAAATTCTTATAAATTCTTTGAAATATTTGTGAAATCTTCTTTAAAAAATTGAAATATTTTTCAATATTTACTGTGTACTGTACCCTTGTTGAAATATTTGAAATTCTTGAAATCTTGTGAAATCCTTATAGATTCTTTGAAATATTTGTGAAATCTTTCTGAAGTATTTTCAGGGTGGCCACTATTTTTTCAATTTTTGTCTCCCGGCTTTCTTCCGGTTCTCCCGGTTAATATTCGTGATTTCTTTACATTTTCCAATTAGGAAAAGAAACAATCAAAAATTTAATGTATTTCTAACATTGCTAATATTTAATGCATTCTTGTTTCAAAAATTTTAAATAAAAAATAGATTTCTTTCAATAAACTGAGGTAAAATTATTAATTAAGATTTTCAAGTTAATGATTCATTCAAAAATCATTTTTTTTATACAGTATATTTCAGAATTAAATGCAATCAGTGACTTTACACTCTTTCCCCTTTTTGGAAGAATTCCTCTTTTTCCCCCGGTTTTAAAAAAATATTCCCTTTTCCCCTTTTTTTCGCTTAAATGGGAACTGCATTATATTTATATATTAATATTTTTGGTTCATAATTTGTCTATTTTTTCGAAAATTTAACTGTTTTGTCGAAAATCTCTTTTGGTTAGAAATTCTACTATTTGGTCGAAAATTTAATTATTTTGTTGAAAATTCAACTATTTTGTTAAAATGTCATAGTTTTTGGTCGAAAATTAAACATTTTCGATTAAAAGTTCATTCTTTTTATTTGAAAAGTCTACTGATATATTGTTTGTTCAGAATTGATCTCTTATGGGTGAAAATTCTGTTTTTTTTTAAATTCAATTATTATATTGAAAAATTAATTATTTTGTTAAAAATTCAACTATTTTATTGAACATTAAATTATTTTGTTGAAAATTTAACTATTTTGTTGAAAATTCAACTATTTTATTGAAACGTTATCTTTTTTAGTCGAAAGTTGAACATTTTCGATGAAAAGTTCATTCTTTTCATATGAAAAGTCTACTAATATATTTTTTATTCAGAATTGATCTCTTATGGGTAAAAATTCTATTTTTTTTTAAAAGTAAATTATTTTGTTAAAAGTTTAATTATTTTTTGAAAATGTAATTATTTTCTTGCAAACTCAATTATTTTTTTTAAATTAAATTATTTTGTTGAAAATTCAACTATTTTGTTGAAATGTCATATTTTTTGGTCGATAATTCAACATGTTCGGTGAAAAGTTCATTCTTTTTATTTGAAAAGTCTACTAATATATTTTTTGTTCACAATTGATCTCTTATGTGTAAAATTTCTATTTTTTTGTTGAAAAGTCAATTATTTTGTTAAAAGTTTAATTATTTTTTGAAAATTTAATTATTCTCTTGAAAAATTAATTATTTTATTGAAAAATAAATTATTTTGTTGAAAATTAAATTATTTTGTTGAAAATTAAATTATTTTGTTCAAAATTCAACTACTTTGTTAAAAAGTCATCTATTTTGGTCGAAAATTTAAGTTTTTTTGTTGAAAAATTGGTCTTTTTAGATAGAAAATTCATCTTTTGGTAGAAAAACCTTCTTTTTTAGTTAAAAATTCGTATTTTTCGGTAAAAAATTAACTCCTTTTATTTGAAAAGTCTACTATTATATTTTTTGTTCAGAATTATTCTCTTTTGGGTAACATTTCTACTATTTTGTTGAAAATTAAATTAATTTGTTGAAAATTTCACTATTTTGTTAAAAGTGTCATCTTTTTGGGTTGAAAATTCACATTTTTTTGGTGAAAAGTTCATTCTTTTTATTGGAAAAGTCTACTATTATTTACATTTTTCGTTCAGAATTAATCTTTTCTGGGTAAAAATTCTACTAATTCGTTGAAATTTAATTGTTTTCTTGAAAATTAAATTATTTTGATGAAAATTCAACTACTTTGTTGAAAAGTCATCTTTTTTTGGTCAAAAATTTCAATTTTTTGGTGAAAATTCGTCTTTTTGGATAAATAATTAGACCTTTACGATTGTAAATTCGTCCTTTTGTATTCAAAATTCATTCTTGTTAGAATATTCATCTCTTATGGTTGACAGGTAATTCTTTTTCATTGAAAAGTGAATTATTATATTTTGTGTTGAAACTTCTACTATTTTTTCGAAAATTCAGCTACTTTGTTAAAAAGTCATCTTTTTTTATCGAAAGTTCGACTGTTTTTTTAAACATTCATCTTTTTGGTAAACCGTCCTTTCGTATTAAAAATTCATCTTTTGGTAGAAAAGCAATCTTGTTTGGTTGGAAATTCATGTTTTATGGTAGAAATTAATTATTTTTAATCTAGAAGTATCATATTTTGGGTCAAAATTCATCTCTTTTGGTTAGAAATTCTACTATTTGGTTAAAAATTCAAGTATTTCATTCAAAAGTAATCTTTTGTGGTTAAAAATTCCACTGTTATTATGAATTTTCTTCTTTTTGGGTAGAAAATTCATACTTTTTTATTGAAAATTCATCTTTGGGTATAAAAGTAATCTTTTTTGGTTGAAGATTGAAACTTCAACTGTCTTGTAAAAGATTCGTCTTTTTGGCTTGAAAAGTCAATTACTTGCTCAAAAATGCAACTGTTTTTTGTTGAACTTTAATCTTTTTTGATTGAAAATTCGATCATTTGGTTAATGAGTCATCTTCGTAGGTGGAAAATTCAACTACTTAGTTGAAAATGCAGTATGTTTCGTTTAGAGAGAATTTTGGACTGTGAGGTCTGAAATCACTTTTACAATCATTTACATTATATATCTTACAATGGAGTTCTAAAATGTTTGATTCTTTTTAAAATGTATATGATAAAACTATTAGTATTTGATAAATATTATTATAAGCACTTGAAACTCAACCGGAAAAAATGTAATTTTTCACCCGAGAAGCATTTTTTTTTCAAGTTTGTGTGAGCACCCTGTAAATGCCTGTGCAATACATTTTTAAGAAATAATTTGCACACATTTGAAATATTTCTCAGATAATAAAAAGAGAGCAATGCATTCATAGGGTGAATAATTGTTTCTTTTTAGTTCTTTCAAAATGGTGGGCCGGGAAATATTTAACAATCAGGACTTTTAGTGTGGTCTGCAATTTTGTCGAGAACTTTACGATGTTGGTTTACATAAATTTTTCGGGATCCGCGGAAGTTTGTTAGGGTTGGTCTGAGCACCTATACTTGAGAAGAGAGGGGTTAACATACGAGAAGACACCCTCTCCGTGGAGGTTCCTTGAATCCGGCAGTTTCATAACTACGAATATAACCAAGAGTTAAAACCACAGCACGAATGTCGTATCTCAGCACTCCTACCCAGCCGACACTCTCGTCCTTCTCTACCTCCATCTCACAGGGCGGATCTTATTATCAAACTAAATCTCATCCACGAAACAAGTATCTGCCTGCCTCTTCTCTATGACCCCCACCACATATATTTTCTCGGCTGAGGGTTGGTATCCGGTATCTCGATATGCTCTTACTTAAAAGGTACGAGGTTCACTATCATTGCTTGGGCGATGCCCACTTCCCCTCTTGTAGCTGAGGGATCGCTAAACGCTGCACAGTGGGCTGAATCGGGAATTTACTATTCAAAATCACCTACAGCCTACAATTCTCAACCGATTTTCAATTTTTAATGCATCCTTTTGGATCAGAATTCATCTATTTCAGTTAAAGATTCATCATTTTAGTTTAAAATTTGTTGTTTTTTTCTGGAAAATTAATTGACTTTTTATTCATTTTTTATGTTTTTATTAAAAAATTGTTTTGTTTTTGCCCTTTACAGGTCAAAACTTTGTTATAAATTTTCTTAGCTATATTTTTAGGTTCTAATGTAGTTTCAACAAATTTTCTGTAAATTTCATATCAATCAATGAAACCGGGGGGAAACCACTTCAATTTGCGGTGTACACTAAATTACAAGATGACAGGATTACATAAGATTACAAGAGGTTACACGGGATTACACAATATTACATTTGATTACATGAGATTACACAAGATATTAGATATTACTCGGGATTACATAGATTACATGGAATAGACAAAAGTTATTCACCCAAAAAGAGCTTCAAATTTGTGATTACTAGATATTACTACCACACATGATAAAATTTCTGTGCAAAAATTCAATTGTGTGTGTTTTTTTTTATTTTTAAATTAAACAATTTGATTCTAGATTGAAGAAATTAATAACAAATCAACAAAAAATCAAACTTTTTGTTCTTTGCACTCTTTTCTTAAGATGCAGTTTTTATAAGTTGCAGCGTTATAAACAGTTTATTTTAATAAAACTGATGTATTTGCCAAATTATATCAATAAATGATTGATAAACAAAATTTTTAACGGGGTCAAAAACTTACTTGCGTCTACACTCTTTAAAGATGAAAGAATAAATTGTTATTAAAAAATGGTTATTTTTAATGAAATTTCTGATGAGAAATAGATATATTTAAAAAATTCACTTTGTGGAAAAACGACACTAGATAGAATGCAATGTTATTTAACAAAAATTTTCGCCTAAATTATATCTACATATTTGCTCAGAATCTCTTTACGCTAGGACGTGTATTTTTTTTTAATTGTAAAAAATAACATTTAAATTAAACAAATTAAATTTATAAGCAAACAACACAAGATGCAATAAAATGTTTAATGACAAAATTGTTTTTCTTTTTATATTATGCACACTTTTTTAAATTATAAAAACAATACAAAAATACGTCTGTTTTTTCATCATTGCATATTGTGAATTGTAATAACATACATTTATTGAAATAATACATTTTCAGGGTAGCTGAAAATAAAAATTAATGAAAAATAAAGAAAAAGAAAAATAATAATGAAAAATAAAATTTGTACTTTATTTTGCAATCTCTGAATAAGAAGTCCCGGACTGAGTTACATAAATAAATATAAAATACATTTAATATGTAGAAAAGTTCGTTAAAGCCGATAATAATTGATAATAATAATTTAGCGAAACAGATACAAGGGATATAAAGCCTGTAAAGGTACTATAATCAACTGAGTTATATTTCTATTCTAGCACTTTTATTATCGTTGGTTTTTGGGAAAGGCATATATAGTGCCAAAAAAGGTTTAATCTCGTACACGGAGAAAATTTGTTCATTAAAATTTACCCAATTAGTTCGGTAAATGGAGGACATTACTGCATTTAGATAAAGTTTACAATTATTTAAGGATTTAATACAATACAATAACAATACAAATAATAATACAAATAATAATAATAATAATAATACAAAAGAGTTATGTGAACTCTCAAGTCCAAAAGTTAAAATTCTGATATGTAATAATTGATATAAGGGTTGTATTATTTTCATACTAGTATATTATAAAATAACGCAAAGTATTGTAAATTTTTATTAAATGAATTATATAAAGTTTACTTTAGTGTGATATTAACGATTCACTCAAAATAAATGATCGATTGCAGAATTTTTAAAGAGATTTTCACTTTTATTAGGAGAGGAATTACACAACAGTAAGGTGAAATGAGAATCGCTGGGAACGTCAGCATTCTCAGGGCTGCAGTTTAAAGCCAAGTTCCCGGTAGAAACTTCAACATTTTTAAGTTTCGGTTGACATTGTAAGATTTCAGAAAATATTCAAATATAAGAATCGTGATTCAGTTGAAGGGCACTGACAAATGAATGTCACGTTTGTGTGCATAATAGAACTGACAAAAATTTAAGATTTATAAATGTAAAATTTTATCATCACATTTTCAATTAAAGTAATTAATTTTCAATCAATAAAGAGAGAATCTTCAACGAATAAGTTAAATTCTTATCCAAACTGATGAATCTTTGAGAGAAAAAAATTAATTCTCAACAAAAAGTGTTATTGTTATATTACAAAAAGTTTATATTCTCAGCAAAAACTATTTCACTTTTCAATACAAAATTTTTGACTTGCGCCAAAAAATACAACTTTCAGGCTATGAAGACTAATGTTTGAAAACAAAGTTGAATTTATAACAACAAAAAAAATGAATTTTCTATCTAAATAATTCAATTTCTCATAAAAGTTTTCAACAAAATTATGGAATTCACAGCATTCACGCAATTCACGTAATCCACGGAATTCGTGGAATTTACGAAATTGATGGAACTCACGGAATTAAAAGAATTCATGGAATTCACGGAATGCATGAAATTCTAATAATTTAAGGAATTCACGGAATTCACGTCATACACTGCATTCACGGAATTCATGAAATTTCCGAAATTAATGGAATTCAAGCAATTCATGTCATTCAAGGAATTCACGGAATTCACGGCATTCACGGAATTCATGGAATTCGCAGAATTGATGGAACTCACGGAATTCAAGAAATTCATGGAATTCATGAAATTCATGGAATTCAAGGAATTCATGAAATTCAAGAAAATCATGGAATTCAAGCAATTCATGGAATTCACGGCATTCGCGTAATTCACGTCATCCACAGAATTCTTGGAATTTACAGAATTGATGGTACTCGCGGAATTCAAAGAATTCATGGAATTCATGATATTTAAGAAATTCATGAAATTTGCGGAATTTATATAATTCAAGAAATGCATGGAATTCACAGAATTGATGGGATTCACGGAATTAACGGCATTCACGGAATTAATGAGATTCACGTGATTCGCAGAATTCATGAAATTCATGGAATTCAAGGAATTCATGGAATTCACGGAATGCATGGAATTCAAGGAATTCATGGAATTCACGTGATTCGCGGAATTCATGAAATTCACGGAATTCAAGGATTTCACGGAATTCAAGGAATTCATGGAATACAAGGAATTCATGGGATTCAAGGAATTCATGTAATTCATGGAATTCATGGAATTCAAGGCATTCGCAGAACTCATGGCATTCACGGAATTCACGTGATTCACGGAATTTATGGAATTCAAGGAATGCATGGAATTGGAGGAATTCAAGGAATTCATAAAATTCAAGGAATTCATAAAATTCAAGGAATTTATGGAATTCGAGGAATTTATAGAATTCACCCAATGCATGCAATAGAGGAAAAACTCCATGAATTTTGCATTTGATCAGAAAATCTTGTTGTAAAACTGTTGATCTTAATTTTTTACTAATTAGGTAAAATTCTTTGATGTTTTCTACAAAATTATTGACTTTTCAAGCCGAAAATACGAATTTTCTACAAAACAGTTCAATTTTCAACTCGCGAATGTGAAGATGAAGATTCTACAAAAAAGTTCATTTTCAGTGAATAAGTTGAATTTTCACTATAAAAAAATTAACTTTTCAGTTTAAAGAATGAATTACTAACAACAAAAAACGATTTTTTTAACTAAAATTATGAATCTTCAATCAAAAAAATTAACTTTCCAGGAAATAGTTCAACTTTCAACCAAGAGTTGAGTTTTCAACAAAAAATTTAATAGTTGATATTT
Organism: Andricus grossulariae; assembly: GCA_011634705.1. Taxonomy (NCBI): domain Eukaryota; kingdom Metazoa; phylum Arthropoda; class Insecta; order Hymenoptera; family Cynipidae; genus Andricus; species Andricus grossulariae. The sequence continues at coordinate 23,093,436 of JAABKJ010075445.1, read as the reverse complement.
CAGCAAAAAAGGAATTTAATGAAAAATAAAAAATAGTTGGATTCAACCAGTAAAAATGAATTGTCAACAAAATTCTTGAATCCTGAACTAAGCCAGATTAATTTTCAACCGCAGTTTCTGTTTCAATCAAAAAAATTGATTCACTATAAAAAAGGCGCATTTTCAACCAAATATATAAATTTTCAACCAAATTGCTGAATTTTCGAGCCAGAAATATGTATTTTCTACAAACCAGTTAACTTTTCAACTCGAGAATGTGAAGATTCTACAAAAAAAAGTTAATTTTCAATGAATTTAAAAGGATTTTCATCTAAAATTATTAATCTCGAACCAAAAAAATTAACTTTTTAGATATTAGTTGAACTACCAACCAAGGAGTTTCATTTTTTTTCACGAAAAAAGGCGAATTTATAACAAAATACATAAATTTTTAGTTAAGTAGTTAAATTTTCTACGAACTTATTCAATTTTCGAGCCAAAGATTTGAATTTTCTACAACACAGTTTAATTTTCAACAAAAAAGTTAATAGTTAACCAAAGCCAATTCATTTTTAACCAGACAATTGTATTTTTAACAATAAAGATTAAATTTCTACAGAAAGATATAAATTTTTAGCTCGAAAAGACGATTGTTTAACTAAGTAGTTTAATTTTCAACCAAGAAGTATGACTTTTTAACAAACTTGTTGCATTTTCATCAAAATATTTTCAACCAATAATATTTCCCTTTTTTTATTGAGTTCTGATTATATATTCAAAATATATCCACGGATTATATCTAGAGAATTTCAAAATATTTCAAGTTTATATTTTAAAAGATTTTCAAAGATGATAAAGGATTTTAAGGGATTTTGAGAAATTTTATTTCCTTTTAAAAGATTGAGGGATTTCAAGAGATTAAGATTTTAAAGATTGTAATAAATTTTGAAGGGATTTTTAAGATTGCAAGGATTTCAAAATATTTCACGGAATTCCAAAGATTTTTAAGGGATTTTTACAAGTTTTAAAGGATTTCAAGGGATTTCCAGGGGCCTCAATAATTTCAAAAGGATTTTCGGATATTCGGAAAGATTAAAAGTACATCCACAGATTTTAGATGATTTCTTAATATTTGAATTTCAAATTTTCATTTGAAAGTTTATCCGAATATGATGAAGGATTTTAAGGTATTTTAAGAAATTGTAATGCCTTGAAAAAAACTAAGGGATTTCAAGAGATTCAGACGGATACCCATGGATTTGAAAGATTTTAATTAATTTTAAAGGGAGTTTTAGGATTTCAAGGATTTCAAAAGATTTCACGAAATCCCAAAGAATTTTAGGAGATTTTGTCAGTTTTTAAGGGATTTCAAGGGATTTTCAGTGAGCTAAATCGTTTTAAAGGGATTTCAACGGTTATGATAAAGAATTTTAAGGGATTTCGAAAAATTTTAAGAGATTTGGGCAGATGCCCGTGGATTTTCAAGATTTTTATTAATTTTGAAGGGATTTTCAAGATTTGAAGGATTTCAAGAGATTTCACGGAATCCCAAAGAGTTTTAAGGTACTTTGACAATTTTTAAAGGATTTCAAGGGATTTCCAGGGGCCTCAATAGTCTCAAAGGGATTTTATGAGATTTGGAAAGATTCAAAGTATATCCACGGATTTTAGAGGATTTAAAATTTTTTCAACTTCGAATTTACATTTTAAAGGATTTCCAAGGATGATAAAGGATTTTAAGGTATTTCAAGAAATTGTAATGCCTTTAAAAATATTAAGGGATTTCAAGAGATTCAAATAGATTCCTATGGATTTTAAAGATTTTAAATTATTTTAAAGGAATTTTAAAGATTTCAAGGATTTCAAAAGATTTCACGGAATCCCAAAGAATTTTAAGGGATTTCCAAAATTTTAAAAAGGTTCCAAGGGATTTTCAGGGAGCTTAATCTTTTTTAAGTGATTTCAAGAGCTTATGTACGATATCCATGGAATTTAAAGGATTTCAAGGAATCATCACATGATTTTAAAAATCTGAAGGGATTTACCAAATTTTCAAAAGAATTCACGGGATTCTATATTTATTGGACGTCTGTAATATGAAGTATTACGTATAAACAAAAATAAAAATAAAATAATTAGAAAGGGGAAACTTACCTAAGAAATGCTTTTGACTCCCCCTCCCCTAAATATTCATGGAAAATATTAATCATAAAAATGTTAAAAAAAAAAATCGAATTATTTATTCTTTATGGTACCGACCTTTATTTTGATTTTGTAAATATGACTGCGTGGGATTCAATTTAATTAAAGGCGAATAATTTAAAGAATGTAAGCATAATTATATTATTATAACAAAAACTAAGGATCGAGGCGAATTTTATAATTGCGTGAACTGGTGCGATAAAATGCATATAGTTATTATCTTCTTTAATTTTTCAAATATCCATGGCTCGGTATAAAATTATATCTTATCTGAAAAGAGTTATTATTGTGCCATAAAAGGCGGCTAAATCAGAGAAGCATAAGGAGGAGAGTAAAAATTGCGAGCTGGATTTAATTAACAAACATCAAGCGCGGAAGTGCGCTCAAAAGCAAGAAGTAAACTAATCTAATTAACACTGCAGTCTTCCATGAATACGTCAAAGTACGTATCATTTTCATCGTGATTCTTGCTGCAGCGTTGAAAATAATAAAATAATTAGACAAATAATTAGTAATCGTTATTTTTTCTAAAGTATGATTAATAACAAGGGGGGGGGGATGTTATAAGTTGAAATTATCTTACGAACTTAGATCACATTTATAACTTAAAACCCAGCAAGAAAATCAACTATATTTTTGGGTAAAAGTTCATTTTTCATTGGAAAGGCTATTATTTTTAATTAATTTTTTTTTCGGAAAAAAATCTTCACCTTTCACTCCGCTGGGATTCGAACCACAGTACTTCTGATTTCCGGTCATGTGCTTTTTCCATTAAGCTACTAGAGAGATCGAGAGAAGAAACTTTATTTGAGAAAATATACGCATTATTATGCTAGATGTACCCATCACTTTATCGCGGAATGTGCTTGCCATTTGCGTGCGATATGGGTCGCATCGTGCGACTCGCACGCGTGCTCGAAGCGTGCGTCGCACGATTGTTATCTGGGAGCATACGATTGAAAGAAACAAATTCTTGTAACATTGTCAGTCTCTCTAACCGGGGATCGATTTTGTGTTTATCAATATTCACAACTTAAGTATAACTGCAGTTGGCTAATTTTCGTTAAAGATCTTAAATTTACTAACAATTATTCTAATGTTTGGTGATGGTAATGTTGCATTTTGAACTTATCTCAATGATATTTATTTTCATTGAGAGATTCGTTCAATTCGCGTTTAATTTTTCCTGCCCAGTAAATTGCAACCAACTATATAAGTTGATTCCAATACTGATAGGGCGTTAAAACTAGCCCTAAACATTTTATAACTAAATTTGAAAGTGAAACAAACTACAATTGAGTAAGATTAATTCTTACAATAAAAAGATTCATTTGTGATCATTTGAATTCAATTTTATAGATCTCTCTCATAAGATCTATTTGAGATTAATGCACATAATTCTATCTTAATTTTTCTGTTTAATCGCACAACAAGGTCCTCATGATTAAATAAGGTGCAGGGTCGTTACGAGTAGGCATAATTTTAACTTTATTCAAATTTAGTGACTGAATTTTTGATTCTCCTTCATACATTTTTTATTAAGAACCCCAAGCTTTGCTCGCACAACGAGGTCATCATAATTAAATGAGGTGCAAGGTCGTTAAGCACAATTTATTACTTATTAAGGCTCACTCGCAGAACGAGATCCTTATATTTGAATAAGGTGCAAAGTCGTTACTAGGAAGCAGAATTCAACTTTATTTAAATCTACTCGCACGAGGTCCTTATTATTAAATAAGGTGAAACGTCGTTACGATGAAGCACATTTTTTAACTTTGTTTAAATAAAGAAGTTTCCCACAAACATTTGATTTTATGTTTAGTATGCAATCATGCACAACTAGATCTCCATTTTTAAATAGAGTGCAGAGTCGATACAAAAATCAGAAACATTTTTTTTAAAAAACTTATATGATTGTAGAAATTTTCATTCAAAAATAATTTTAAGTTTAAAAGTGTTTTACATTTCTTAAAATTTCCAACTCAATTTTCTCGTATAAACAATTGTATCTCCTAAGACCTTCAAAGAGTTCGATTTCAAATTAAAATCATGGTTATTTTGTCTGATGCAAAGTGTTCTTTTTAACGGATTCAAATTCATTGTTTTTTTAATTAGAAATTTTATTTTCTAAAATAGTTACATTCAATATTTAAAAAAGTTAAAAAAAAGAATTTCATAGCCTTTTACAAAATGCCATGCCTTTTCAAATTTCCTGATTTGCTTGGTTTCGTAGCAACCCTGAGAGATTAAGAAACGAATTTTTTTAATGTGAATTATCTGTAACAAGAGCGTGCGAATTCAGATCTCGAAAATAAAAGCATCAGTTTTCCCATAATTATTTTATAACGTTAAAATATTATGTAATTTTATGTATTATCTCATATCCAGCATTACATTTTATGTAACTATTTTTTATTTACTGCGAAATAAAAACACGATTTTTATATAACTCCTAAAAACGTTTGCATTTGATTTAATAAACCAACTTTAGGAAAATATGTTCCGTTTAGGAATTAATATTTAAAATATTATCTTAATTATTAACTTATGTTATAATACAATAAATGTCGTTCGATTTATTCAATGAATATTTGAATAATTTTTCAGTAAAAAATTTCACAATTTTTATAGAGTTTTAATTAGATGAATTCAATCTTTTGTGATATAAAAAATTCATATTCTATACACTATTTGAACTTTTACCCCAAATTGTAAGTAGTTGAATTTTATTCTAACATTCAGTTTTTAATGATATTTTAATTTCACAAAAAAAATTGAAAATATACAACTAACACTTATTATGTGCCTAGAAAAAAAGAAATAACATTAAAATTAAATTGTTAATTGTTTGATTCATTCTTTAAATTTTGAGAGGGGAAATAATTAATTAGATGTAAACAAAATAATTGTTTAAACCATTTATTATTATTTATAATAATATTCTCTTAGAATAGTGCTAAAAAGTTGCAGGTTTTTTATTTTCGCTTTTTGTCCACTTTTCAATTAGAATTTTAACCTTCTGAAATCTTGGTGAAACATTTGAAATCTTCTGAAATCTTTGAAATTCTTGTGAAATTTTTGAAATTTTTTGAAATTTTTTTCCACATATTTATGAAAGCATTTGAAATTTGTGAAATCTTGGAACTTTTTGTGAAATATTTGAAATCTTCATGAAGTTTTTGTGAAGTCTTTTAAATCTTCTGAAATCTTTGTGAGATATTTTGAATTCTCTCTAATCTTTGAAATCTTTGTGAGATTTTTAAAAATATTTGGAAATATTTATGATAGCATTTCAAAACTGTGAAATCATTGTGAATTGTCTTTTAAATCTTTACAGGATTTTTTAATCTTCTAATTTTTTGTGAGATCTTTTAAATTTTGGTAAGATTTTTTTAATCTTCTGAAATTTTTGTAAAATCTTTTATGAAATATTTGAATTCTTCGTGAGATCTTCTGAAATCTTCGTAAAATCTTTCAAATCTTTGTAAAATTTTTTAAATCTTCTGAAATTTTTGTGAAATCTTCCAAAATTTTTGTGAGATCTTTTTTAAGTCTGTGTAAGATTTTTCTAAATCTTCCTAAATTTTTGTAAAATCTTCGAATTTTTTATGAGATCTTTTAAATCTTTGTAATATTTTTATTAAATCTTCTGAAATTTTTGTAACATTTTTGTGAAATATTTGAATTCTTTACGAGATCTTTTGAAATCTTTTAAATCTTCTGAAATCTGTGATATCTTTGAAATTTTTATGATATCTTTCTGAGATATTTTGAAATTATCTGAAATTCTTTGAAATCTTCTAAAATCTTTGCGAGATTTTTTTTTAATTTTCTAAAATATTTTACAATATTTATGAACGCATTTGAAACCTTTGTAAAATCTTCGAATTTTTCGTGAGATCTTTTAAATCTTTGTAAGATTTTTTTTTAATATTCTTAAATCTTCGAATTTTTTGTTAAATCTTCGAATTTTTGGTGAAATCTTTTAAATTTTTTGTAGGATTTTTTTTAATCTTCTGAAATTTTTGTGAGATCCTTAAGTCTTCATAAGATTTTTTAAAATATTCTTAAATTTTTGTGAAATCTTCGAATCTTCTGTGAGATATTTTAAATCTTCGATTTTTTTTTGAGATCTCTTTCAAATTTTTGCAAGATTTTTTTAAATCTTCTGAAATATTTGTGAGACCTTTCAGGCTTTATAAGATTTTTTGAAATCTTAAATTTTTGTTAAAGCTTGGAACTTTTTGTGAGATATCAAATACCACTTTCAGTTCCTCAATATGACAGCCGTTTTGCGGCCCCTTTCTATCTCCAGAGCTCAAAGCAAAACACGCCGATTTTTAGAATGTGTGATGAAATAAACCCTATAGGTAAAAAATGCAAAGCACCTCTAGATATGCTACACATGTCAATAACGAGCTTTCTAACTGCCATCGAGGCCTACGTGGAATAGATAGTAAAAAATGATGATAAACTAACATGTCGCTGCGATTAATAAACTCTATGTATAGATTTAAGTATCCTGTAATTAGTCGAAAAACTGTTGGATTATTAAATAAATGAAATGAAATGAAATAAAGCGTAACAAGGCATATTAATGCGCAATAAGACGTAATAGTTATTCCTACATACAGGTTTTTGACGAGGGGCATCCCCCTCGTACCGCATCGACTCTTATTTTTACAGGAAGTAGTAACAAGTTCCTTTCCTTTGAAAAATTTTCCCACGAGATGTCATTAAATTCGCCTGCATTAATTATCTGAATATTACCTATCGAGACTGTAATTTTGTACTTGTAAGGTTGTAACAATTGATTCTTAGCTGTTCAACCTCCTGAATGTTTTGCTGCCAACAATGAAAACACCTTGCAATACATATGACGGGATTCGCGGTCTCGTGGACTAAACTGAACCATAAAGTCAGTTAGGTAAGCCGCGCCTTTAACAATGGGAAGCCACGCGCCATATGCGTCTGCACATGCCGCGCGTGCCGTCCGCAATGCGGAATCGGGGGAGGCAAAACAGGGGGCCTGTGGGGCAACCCGAACCCTAGGAGGGTTCGGGTTGCCCTATTGCACGAAAGCACGATAGTCAAGGGCACAGGAACGCTTGAGCTCTTTTTTTATCCTGTCGCGGAGGGTTGACATTATAATAAAGACAACGCAGCCTGCGACTGTGGCAACCCTCTTTTATATTCGTGATTCACGATTTCATTCGTTGATCCAGGACCCTACTTTTTATTGCATTAATCTTGCACGCCGTAGGTGGTACGTCCATGACAACATTTGAAAATTTAGACACAAGTGTCGAAAAAGAGAACAAGTGTTTGATAGGGTGAGTCGGAAAATACGATTTTTTTGAACTCGAAACGTAGTAGTACGAAAAAGTTGCATTTTTGGAAGACTTATCATCATTGACAGGATTTGACAATTTTTTAAAGCGATGAGACCAGTTTGCTACTATTTCGAAAGAAATGACACTAAAGACACTATTTTCTTGCAATTGTCAGGTCGGTGGTCCTACTTTTTTTTATTAATTAACAAATTAGTTCAAATTTCAATAAAGTTGTTGAATTTTAAACCAGAAGATATTTGAACCAAGAAAATATGTTTATTTTAAATCAAAATTAGTTGAATTGAATCAAAAAGGGCGAATGTCCAAGAAAGTAGTTGAATTCAAAAAACATCAAATTCCTGCCGGAAGAAATACATTTTTAAGCAAGGAAGATTTTTCAGTCAACAAGGAAATACAATTTGATCAAAAATGTTGAATGTTTCAGCCAAAAATATTAGGTTTTCAATAAAACAGTTGAATTTTCCACCTAGTAGTTAAATTTTTCACCAAAAAAATTATAATGATAATTGCCAACTAAGAAGATTGATTCATTACTAAAAAGTATGAATTCTCAACAAAATAGATTAATGCTTAACCAAATAGTTGAATCCTCAACCTTAACTTATTAATTTTCAACCAGAGTTTCATTTTTAATCAGAAAAAAATTAACTTTCTAGCAAAAGAGATACATTTTTCATTCAAAAGATGAACTTTAAAAAAAAAATGTTTAAGTTAATAAATAAAGAAATAGATAAAAATGAATAAATTTCATTCAAAATGTTACATTATCAAGCCAAAAAGCTAAGCTTTCTGCTAAACATGTGAATTTTCAACCGCATATTCAAATTTTTAACCAAAAAGATGAATTGTCAACTAAGAAGCTGAATTTTCTAGAAAGATGACCTCTCAACAAAATACATACATTTGTAACAAAGTAGTTGAATTTTCAATGGAATACATTAATTTTTAACAAAAAAGTTGAATTTTTAACCAAGATAATTAATTTTCTACCAAAAAGAAAATGAACTTACAAGAAATGACATCAATTTTCAACTAAATAGGTTGAACAATGGATGTGATGTTCGTCCAAAGTTCATTTACATAATAATCAGTTTATATCTTATATGTTTTTATGAAGTCTAAACTGAATATTAAAATTTTTTCATTCAAAAAAGTTCAATTTTCAACCAAAAATTAATTAGTTAAATTTCCAATAAGGATAATTTATTTTTGATACAAAAAATTCATTTTTGAAAAAACTGTTTAATTTTGTACCAAATAGTTGAAATTTATACAAAATTTAAAAAAAAATACGAATTTGCTATAAAACAGTTGAATTTTCAACGCAAGAATATGAATTTCTAACAAAAAAGTTAATTATGAATCTTCAACCAAAAAAAAATGAATCTTCAACTACGAAAACTAATTTTCTACCAAAATAAGATGAATTCTCTACAAAATACATGAATTTGTGACCAATTAGTTGAATCCTCAACCAAAACAGAATAATTTTCAACAAAAGAATTAAGTTTTTAACAAAAAAAGGAAATTAATTTTAAACCAAGAAGATTAATTTTCTACGAAAACGGATGACCTCACAAAAAAATACATAAATATGTTAACCAAAGAATTGAATTTTCAACCAAGAAGATTAATTTTCTACCAAAAAAGATGAATTTTTAACGAAATACATAAATTTATAACCAAATAGTTGAATCTTCAACAAAGAAAAATAATTTTATAATAAAAACATGAACTTCCAAGAAATTGCATAATTTTTCTTTCAAATAGTTTGAAAAATGAATATGAAGTTAGGCCAAAATTTATTGGAATAATTTTTAGCTTACGTTTTTTTTTTCTATAAATTTGAAACTAAGGAGTTAAATCTATGCAATCAAAAAGTTCAGTTATTCACCAAAAATTTGGAAGTTAAATTTTCATTGAGGATAATTAATTTAAAAACAAAACTAATTTTTCACCAAATAATTTATTTTGTACCGAACAGTTGAATTTTAAACCAAATTTTTGAGTTTTTAAGCCCAAAGGACACATCTTGTGTAAAACGGTTGAATTTTTAACCCAAGAATATACATTTTGAACAAAAATGTTAATAGTAAATCTTTAAACAAAAAAAAATACACTTTTAAGAAAGTAGTTCAACTTTTAACCAAGGAGTTTAATTCTCAAACTGAAAAGATAAATTTGTCAACGAATAATTTAATAGTTGATATATCAACAAGAAATAATTTAATTAAAAATAAGAAACAGTTGGATTTAACAGAAAAAAATGAATTTTTAACAAAATACTTGAATCCTCAACTAAAACAGATTAATTTGGAAACAGGTTGTATTTTATTTTTCAAATCGCACAGTGACTGCTAATTAAACTTCATTGTTTAATCGGCAAGTGGATGTTCACCATATTTGAATTTTAATAGTAGCTCAGGTACAGTCCTTTCTTGGTTCGCGGGATAAAACAACTACTTTCTTTAAACCCTGGTGTAAAAAATGTTTACAAGAAAGTTTAACATTTCTAGAACTGTAATTTTTTGTTAAAACATGTACTTTTTTGTAGAAAAATCTACACAATTTAACAAAGTAAATACAATTAAATACAAATTGATCATTTGTGCTTATATTTTTTTGTAGACAAGTAAAAAATTGACAATAAAGTATAAGTTTCTACAATTAAAAAATTTGTATAACTTTTTATTATTTTTTATTTTTACTGTGTTGTAAAAATCTCCAAGGTATCAAGAAAACTAAGGGATTATATATTTTTGTTTAATTTTGGGTGTTTGACGTCATAAAAACACTTTGAAGTTTACGTAAATTATTGTCGAAAATTACAAATCTTTACGAAAAATACAAGATTGCACCAAAGTTGAAATATTGGGAAACTGTACTTAAAATTATGTTATAAATCCTGACAGTTTATTGTAGAAATGTACAAATTTGAACCAAAAAATATACATTTTTACATACAATACTTTTTAGAATCCGCATCAACGTTTCGACTTGTACTTTACTGTCAATTTTGGTAGGATTAGTAATATATAAGTATCTGCAAGAAACTACAATTTTTAACAAATATTACACTTTTACCAAGAACTTTTGCTATTATAATAAATCACAGAACAAGCTGCAATATCAGTTGTGCAACATTTTTTTTAAATTAAAATTTTACCTAGATATCCATATCTGTTGAACGTAATTTTAAATCAGTGATGTTATTTATTTTTCAAAATAATTTTATGTTCATTAATTCAGGCAGGGAAATGCATTTTAGTGTAAAAAAGCTTATTTAAAAGTGTGTACAAGTTTATTGTGCAAGATATTAATATTTAATGAAACAGTCGTCACTGTTGCATTAATAATGAAAGCGATGGATTTGATTAAATTATAACTATATCAATTGTTAGAAACACACCTAACTTCAGTTCCATATCGGATTAAAAGTGGTTATCTGTGAATTAATATGAAACTTATTAAATATAAAAAATTTGGAAGATTTCGAAATAAAATTTTGAAACTTTTGAAGGATATTTAAAGGTTTTAAGGAGATAATACAATTTTCCTAAGATTGCTGGGAAAATTTTAAAGGATTTTTTATTTTGAAAAATTAATGTTCAGAAAATATTTACAAAGATTTTAAAAGAAATTTTGATTAATAAATCACAGTTGAAAAGTTATTAATTTGGAAAAAGATCCAGGAAGTTTAAGATATATTTAGAAGTTTTGAAAAGATTTCAAAATAATTTAAAATTTAAAAGATTTCAAAATATTTGAAACAAAATTTAGATTTTTAAAGATTTCGAACAAAAAATGTATAAGCTTTTTAAGAATTTGGAAAGGTGACATAAAAACAACAATTTTGTGACAAATTTCCTAGAAAAACTAAAAATTATTTATTTTTGTTGGAAAACTGATTTTAAAAGAATATTTAAAAAGATTTTTAAAATAAAAAAAAAAATGGGGAAAATTTTGAAACCATTTTCATTAGATTCCTGGGAAATTTTTAAATGATTTTTTTTAAACAAATTTTTTAAGATTATATTCAAAAAGATTTTTAAAAAAATTTTCAGGTATAAATAAATGTTTCTAGCCTAAAATTGAATAAAATTATATAATTTTTGAAATTTATAATTTTTTGATTCGCTCTTCAATTATAGCATTGAGAATGATAGCGTGGATTTATATTTTTTGACATCTTTAAACTGTAAAATGTATAAAAGTTAAAAATGTGAAATGTTTTAATTTTAAAACTTTTAAATTCAAAAGTATCCCGCTTTGAGTGTTTTAATTTGCAGTTAAGTTTTTATAACTTTAAATGAAAAGACTTTTATCTTCAAGAGTTCGAATCTTTTCATTTAATGACCGTATTCAATTCTTTCTCAATTGTTGAATTTTTATTTGCAGTCAAAAAGTTATTCTTTTTCCACCTAGGATGACAAATATTGAGAACAATGTAATTCCATAATTTCAAATGACATATGATATGGTGTCCAATCGATTGCTATATATTTGAAAAATAAGCTTCAAAAGTAAGAATTTGTTGTTTAATAACGACTATTCATTATTGTCTTTTAATATTATACCATTTCTTTAAAGTTTAAACATAAACACTTTTTTTGTAATAGCTATCATGTATACATCTAAATTTCAAATTATTTCATTGCAATATTTGAAATATTTATTACCCTAGGTCGGAAAAGAAGAACTTCTTGGCTGCAAAATCTGTACATTTCTGTAGATTCTTAGAGTTGTAAATTCTTGTGGTTGTATTTTCCTGTAATTTGGTCGTAATTTATTGCATTTATTTGTAGATTCCTATAAAAATGGTTTTAGTTTTTTTTAACCTTTTTGTGAAAATTTTTCCACCAGGGAATATCCTATTAGACTATAATACACATTTATTAATGGCGAAATTAGTAAAAAGGCGGTTTAATTTGGTTTTAAAACCAAGAAAGAAATGGGAAAACTGTGCTTCGAAAGATTTTCTATAATGGTAGTGTATTTTTCTTTCGATGCGCAGATAACCCGAGGGTGTCTTTTTTTATTGTAATTTTTATATTATTTCTATTTGCATAATTTACTCTATATTCCTTCAAATTATATTAAAATTTCAAATATTTTGGTTTTCTTTAGCTTTAAATTAAAATGAATGATATTGTAGTAAAGTATTTTACTTTCAAGTCATATGAGTTATCAATTTGAAGCTTAATTGGATTTTTAAAATTAAAATAAAAATAAACTTGTTGTTTGAAATGAAAATGAAGAATGATAGAATCCAATTTATATCGTAATCTACTGATCTAGATCAGGATGTTTTCTTCATAGCGTACACCGTTTCATTTCAATCAAGTCAGTCGCAAAATCTTAAGCGTTTGTCTGTATGATGTGTTATGATGTGTATTTGTAGATTTTGCCTCACTTGAGTAACTTTTTATAGATCTTGCGTTATTTTTTAAATATTGTTTATTACTATTATGATATAATAGGTCATATTTTTGGGAGCAGGGTAAGGAGGGGCAGCGCCGACCAGTTAACAGTCAATGATTTTTTTAAAGTTAATAAGATGTAGAATTCATCCATTTTTTTTCATTTCGAGTCCTACATTATTGTATATCATATTTCTATAAGTATTAGTTGCATGAATAAAACAATGATTGATTAATTTAATTATTTCTAACAAGCTGTATTTCGTCGGCTTTGCCCCACACCGGGAGGCAAAGCCGACCGCAGCTTTTTAGTTCTAGGAATGTCGAGTGTATTTATTTGTATTATTATTGATAGTATTTATTATTGATTTCAAATCACCCGCGCTTCTCGGCCGAAAAAGTAGCGACCGGCGGCGCATCGATACAAGAACGGGGCAGCCAATGAGCGTCATCGATGAAAATAAACTGCCCACTCGCGTTAAGGGTGGGTCCACCTCCAGCTTTAAAATAATTGGTCGGGTACGTTTCAAGGACCTTAAAATAAACGGAAGTTTATTGGATAACTTTCAATGGTAAATTCTTAAAATCAAAAACTGTTCAATAGAATAGTTCAGTTTTGAAGATTTACAATGAAAAATTCTTTAATTTTAACGATTTTCAATTTTAAATCACTTAAACTCAAATTTTTGCAATTGACGATTTTAATATTCAATATGTATAATAGAAAGTTGAGAAATTTTTTAATGCTTCTTGTATTGAATAGTTTATTTTTGTAGATTTACATTTGAAATATATTCAGTTCGACAGTTATGATTTAAAATTCTCCTCAAGGTTTGAAATTTGGAACATTTTTTTTTTCAATTGTAAATGTAGAAAATTTACATTTGAAAATTGTTCAATTTCAGCTATTTGTAGTTTACAATTCTTCAGTGTCAAGGATGTATAAATGAGATTGTAAAGTTTTGAAATTTAACTATTGAAAAAAATAAAATTTACGTACATGTAAAATATTTAATTTGCAAGACTTATATTTTACAGGTATGTTGATTTCCTTGTTTTTCTTCATAGTTCAATTTTGATCATTTAAAATTGAAAATTTTTCAATTTTAATAATTTGCAATTGAAAATTCTTCAATTTTGAATATTTGCATTTGAAGCCTTTTCAATATTTAATGTATATAATAGAAAATGATGATTTGAAATATATGCAATTCTATAGATTAAAATTTTTTTAATAATCTTGAAGATTATAATATAATAATAATAATAATTAATTTCTCAGTTCTTTCAATATTGTTTGGTCTGTAAATCTTACACTAAATATTTATGTCAATTTTCATCTAGGAATTAGAATCAGATACTTTATCGTGAAATAATCAAGCGAACCACATATAATAAACAATTTTCTTATAAAAAAAAAAAACAATACAAATTCTATACGAGAATATTCCCCGATTTAAAACTCCCGAGAATTTACAGGCCCTTGAATGAACATACGTGAGTAAGCAGGTGAGTCAGGTGGCAAGCTTTCCCGCCCTCGCCATTTTACGAGATTACGTCATTCGGTTCCAGTGCTCCCAATTGGGCTCCCAAACCGCACAGCGCATGCGTCGCAACAGCAGCCTCATTGGATGTTAATCATGCGCTTATTTGAAATGATGAGATATGCATATCAATTGTTTACGATATATCATTATTATCAAGCACAAACAAATATAATTAATTATTTAGAATTCACATTGGTGAAGACAGGCTTCCTTTTATTTTGCATTTGAAATCAATAATTTATTTTCCAATAGCAATATCAAATCAATCATTTGTCTTTCACTCCAAAAGACTATTTTGTGATCGGAAAATTAATGTCATTAAGTCTACAATGATGATTCATTACAGAAAATTGATTTACACATTTGATAACTTCAAACAAGCGCGCCGTATACAGCCAGTGAGACTGTTGATGCGACGCATGCGCATTAAAGTTGGGAAGCCAAATTGGGAGCACTATTCGGTTCGGCCGTTGCCGTTTTCGCATCGATTGATTCAACGTGTAAGCAACCATATGAAACTTCTCCCAAACTGTGAAGCATCCCAGAAAAATTGAAATTCTGAAAATGAACAAGTGTGGTGCACCGCGTTAAGAAACGACTTCATTATTCATCGTTTCATGTGATTTTATTCCGTTGACAGGCAAATAATCGAAATTCCGCATCGGACTGAGTAGCGTCCTAACCTCCAATTGTTAGACAACATTCGAAAAAGGGCAAATTTGTGGATTTCGAGGGGGGACTGATTGTTTTTTTTTTTTTTTTTTTTCGTGAATTTGTTGACTATGGACGTTCGTGAGGAAGAGTTTGTTGTGACTTTGTGCGGGGAAAAGGCATGTCATATGTGTGAATATTGGAGGGTCGACTGCGTCCCTCAACAGGAACACGACTTGGAATCAAGCTGTGAGGATCGTCTGCGTGATTTGGAAGCATCGGAGAAGCTTCCGAGTCGTGCAAGGAGTCAGAAAAATGAGCAACAGCAGGCCTCAGGATCTGCTTTTTGGCATATCCTCTGGATTCTGGACTCTGGAGGGTGCTTCATTCCAAAAAAAGGTACCTTTTGGAGTGGTCAATAGGTCTCTTTCATCTCAGGTGAAGGATATAAAGGTCACTTACATTTTAAAACAATACGTTATTTTTCAAGGGTTAAATTTAAAACTATTGAAAATTGAAAGATGAATTTACAATAGTTGAAAATGAAATTTATAATTTTCTTCTATTTTCAACTTTTTCCATTTTTAATAATTGTTAGGAATTCAATTCTTTCCGACGAAAAACACTAACATAATCTAAAATTGTTCAAATATTCTAAATTTTGTTCAAATTATAAGGATTTTTATTTAAAAATACTAATTTAATCTAAAATTGTTAAAAAATATGAATCTTCTTTAAAAATTAATAATTTTGTAATGAAAATTTATATTTTCGATGAAAAACTTTAACAGAAGCCGAAATTGTTCAAGCGTGTAAATTCTATTATTAAAAAAAAAAAAAATAATTGGATTTAAATCTAATTTTTTTTGTTCAAAAATACTAATCTCCGGTGAAACATACTAACATAACCTAAGTTTGTTGCAAAATTGTAAATATTATTTGAAATTAGGGTTGCCACCTAGGCCGGTTTGTACCGGTTTCATGAAAATTCTTCTTTTTCAATTAAAATTAACCGTTTTCAATTAAAATTGCACCATTCCATTTTTGGCTGAATCTTATTAAGTAGAAAATTCAAGTATTTGGTTGCAACTGTGAGTATTTTGTCGAAAATCCCTCTTTTTTAGTAGAAAATTAATCATCTTGGTTCAAAATTCATCTTTTACGTTAAATAGTCATCTATATTGTTGAAATTGCAATATTTGTACTGAGTAAAATTTTTACAGTGACTATTTGAACTAAGTTCAGCTGTTTGGACGAAAATTCATTTTTCTTGGTTGAAAATTAATTTTTCATTGGAAATGTATATTTCCGAGATTAAAAGTCAAATTTTGTCTGAAACATTTGACTTTTTAACTTAAAAATTCAACTTTTTAGATGCAAGTTTAATTGTATTTAATAACACAGAAACACACAAAAGAAGTATGCGGATCCAAAAAAGCGACCTATATAGCATTGTGGTATAGGTCTAGCATAGTAAAAATCTGCATTGATTAGAATTTTCTGCTTACCAGTTCTTTTTTCATTTGAAGCCTGAAACAAAGACCTTGGATACTAATGGGCCCAAGTGGAGAGCCACACATAACAATTTTGTGAGACTCTTCACGGGGGGTGATCGCTAGAGAGATTGATCAGCAGCCTGGGTCGGAGCAGTGTTGCGGAATTAACGTATTATTTAAATGAGTAACACGAGAATTCTAGATCAATCTACAATATCTATACTTTAAACCTGTATACCTATCTACCCTTCACCTATATACTTATCCACACATCACTACTTTACAACCGAGCAATTCACGCCTACCCCGAAAGGGAAACGGCTTAATGATATAATAATACCGTCATGACTGGACATTACCGGTCAGGTCAGGTATTACCACAGTCAGGCCGAGCAGTTCCCAACACTAATTGCACCACCACCAGGGCTGCGACGTGGGCCCCGCATCCCCCCACCCCTTTCACTACCACCCTCTACTTGTCCACTTAAATCAAAACTTTACGAAAATCCCACAACATACGTTTCTTCCATAAAGTATCACAGAGTACATCTTTACAGCCGAGTGATTGGGTCATTTTTGGATTTTCCAATTCCATCATTATTTTAGAGGAAGATGCTCAAAATGAAGACCGAGAGCTATTTCTCTAAACCTACTTCTATACCCACGCTACACAAATCTTTATACACCTTCTCGGGTGCAGTGCAGAGGCGGCGGAGCCCTAGGGGACACAGAAGATAATGACTCCCCCCCCCCCCCTCCCAAATCAACCAAGGAGGGGCAAAATATTGATTTACCCCCCTCTGAAATCGAATGATTTAATTGATCGGATCGATTGCATTTTTTCAAAAATCTACCTGAAATCTTTATAAAATAATTGATGTATTTATGAAATCTTTTTATTCTATCCGAAATCTATACGAAATATTTGAAATCTTTGTAAAATCTTTGAGAAATCATTGTAATCTTTCTGAAATATTTGGTAATATTTGTGGAGTTATTGAAATATTTGGGAAATCTTTGTGCAATCTTTGAAATCTACTTAAACTCTTTGCGAAATATTTGAAATCTTTGTAAAATCTTTCAAATCTATCCGAAATCTTTGCGAAATATTTGAAATTCTCAGAAAATCATTGAAATCTTTGTGACATCTTTCTGTTATCTTTGGAGATCTTTCCAAAATATTTGGAATATTTTTGAAATATTTGGTAATATTTGTGAAATATTTGGTGATATTTGTGAAATTATTGAAATCATTGAAGTCTTTATTAAATCTGTCAAACCTATCCGAAATCTTAGCGAAATATTGGAAATCTTTGTGAAGTCTATGGGAAATCATTGAAATCTTTGTAAAATCTATCTGAAATCTTTGGGAATTATTTGAAATATTCTGGAAATATCTGATAATATTTATGAAATTATTGAAATCTTTGGAAAATCATTCAATCTTTGTACACTCTTTGAAATCTCTCTAAAAATGTTATAAAATATTTTTAATCTATTTGAAATCTGCGAAATATATTTCAATATTTGTGAAATCTTAGGGAAATATTTGAAATCTTTGTGAAATCTTTTAAATCTATCCAAAATCTTTACCAAATATTTGTGACATTTTTTTAATCTTTGGGATACAATTTAAATTTATGTGCACTCTTGGAAATCTATCTGAAATCTTCATGAAATCTTTGGGAAATCTTTGTGGAATCTTTGAGCACTCTTTGAAATCCATCGCAAATCTTTGTGAAATAATTTAAGTACTTTTGAAATCTTTTTAATGTATCCGAAATCGTTGCGAATTTTTTTTATTCTTTGCGAAATCGTTCAAATCTTTGTGCTAAATATTTGAAATGTTTGTGGAATCTTTGTGAAATTATTGAAATTTTTGTGCAATATTTGAAATCTATCGGAAATCTTTGTGAAATGAATGAAGCCTTCGTGAAATGTTTCAAATTTATCCGAATTCTTTGTGAAATATTTTTAATTTATCGGAAATCTTTGCGAAACCTTCAAAAAATTTTGCGAAATCTTCCGGAAATTATTAAAATTTTTGTGCAATCTTCGAA
Organism: Andricus grossulariae; assembly: GCA_011634705.1. Classification (NCBI taxonomy): domain Eukaryota; kingdom Metazoa; phylum Arthropoda; class Insecta; order Hymenoptera; family Cynipidae; genus Andricus; species Andricus grossulariae. Next base: position 23,074,727 of record JAABKJ010075445.1, on the reverse strand, counting down.
ATATACCTGAAATCTTTAAAAAAAATTTGAAACCTTTGTAAAATATTTGGCAATATGAACTTTATAACATTATTTATTATTTACTATTTATTGTTTATTTAATATTTATGATTTATTTACAATTTTTACATAGTATAATATTATTATAATATATACAAATTGTGCCATTTAATATTATAAGTCTATGCGCCTGCCCCCACCTAGAAAAAAAGTCCCCGCCGCTTCTGAGACGCACAGTTTACAAATCTTTATACGTCTCCTTATACGCGCGTTCAACTCAATTCTCGAAAACTAAACTACGTTACTCTTAATGCAACGGTTTATAACCACGTTACATCACTCTTTATACACCTTTTTACACACTCAGTACAATACTATTTATACGCCTACTTATACGCGTTCAACCCCCTTAGCCGAGAGTGTAAATACTTCTCTCGTAGCCACACTACACAACTCTTTATACACCTCTTTATACACCACATTACAGAAATCTTTATACTCACCTCGCGCTTCACGCTCGGTACCGCGTTTCATCCCATAACCGAGAGTATGATGCAATAAGCATCTATACCCACACTACACAGCTCATTGTACACCTTCTTATATGCACAGTACACTACTCTTTGTACGCCGACTTATACGCGTTTAACCCCATTAACCAAGAGCGGAAAGACTTATTCGCTCTGTACAGAAGTGTAAACCCACTTCTCTCTCTCTCTCTCTACCTCTTTTATACGTTCTTCAATGTTTTCATACACACGAGCCATACGCGAACCTCATGCTTCGCGCTAGGCACCCTCTTAAACCCCTTAAGGTGCTTCCTCAGGCTTGAATTTTAGCCCATGTATTACAAATGACATTTTTGCTCCTACACGGATGAATTGTTCGATGTAATATTTTTACCACATAATCTCAATGGCATAATACAGAAGAAGAAAGCCTTAGTTTTTTAAAAAATGGTCTTGTTTTGGTTATTTTTTAATTAATCGAAAATGTGCTTCATTTGTGCGCCTGGAAAGGAGCAATCCGCCACCCGGAAAGTACCCACGATGAACCGACAACAGGCGCTCCCAATTTGAAGAGCACACAGCAGGATCATGGAGTGTGAAATTTTTCGACGACACTTCACTCCTGTTAGTCCGTCGTAACTCACCCGACCTTCCTATTGTTAGAGCGTTACGTGATTCGATACGGTTGAACGAAATCAATAATTATTCAAATATTAAGAACTTGAATTTTAATATGCTGCATTAGATTCCTTACATAATGACGAGACGATTAAAAAAAGATTTATAAAAATCGGTTAACACGTTCAATTTCTGTTGGGAGGTTTGGTAATTTTGCATTTTATTTAAGATTACCTTCAATATTGAGAATATTGACCCAAGGGGACTCACGGTAATAAAGCACCCCAAGGGAACAGAATTTACTACGTCCACGTCGTTGTTCCTGGGTAACGCTAATAGTAAATAGAACTTATTTAGAAAAAATCCCACTAACGCAATGCAAGGGAACTAACGTAAATTAAACACCCCGAAACGTGAGAGGCAAAGGAAATTTTTGGTATTTTTCTGGCTAATTTAGAGTTTTAAAGAGATACTACGATCTAATTGGGTTAGTTTTACAGCGAAATTGGATTGAGCGACCCAAAAAATTATAAAGGTATGGTAATTAAGTTCACTAGACATGAAAAGTTCTATTTTACCCAAGAAATACAGCAAAAATCGCTGTTTTTGTCCTTTTTGCGTCCACTTTTGCGTTTTTCGTGAAAATATGAGCCAACTGCGTTACTTGGACCCCGGATTCAATTCCAGCGACCCAAAAACATATAGATATGCTTGGTTAGTTTACCGGGCATGAAGACATTTTCTTTGCAAAAATATACAAGAAAAATCGCTGTTTTCGTCGATTTTACGTCTATTTTTGCGTTTTTGGGGAAAATATGAGCCAACCGGGTTATTTGGACCCTGGATTCGGATTCAGCGGCGACAAAAACGTATAGACATGCTGGTTCAGTCCACGGGGCATTAAGATATTTTTTTTGTAAAAATATACAAGAAAAATCGCTGGTTTCGTCGATTTTTCGTCTATTTTTGCGTTTTTTGGAAAAATACGAACTAGCTTGGATATTTGGAACCCGTATTCGGATTCAGCGACCCCAAAAACATATAGATATGCCGGTGTAGTCCGCCGAGAAGACCACTTTTTTTTTGTGCCGGTGTAATTAAATATGGCTTCAAATAATACCATTTTAATTGTAAAGGACGAAATTTTAATAAAAAATATAACAGTAGTGTGTTAAACCAACATGAAATGACATTGTACCAAAAATAATAAGATTGTCTTAATAGGTTCTATTAGTTCAGTTTAAATTTCAGTGAAACAAATGAGAGACAGGGGAAATAGGGGTATGAGGAGAAAATTGTGAAGCCTGCGATAAAAAATAAGAATTTTAATAATTCATTTCATGAACCCTCAGATTTTAAAATCTTAGTGGCTTTTAAGAATATTTTTTAAATTTAGAATTCTGGGATCTGTAGAAACGGGCAATCAAATCTGTACGCTTTAAAAAAAATTAAACTTATATATGTTTGAGAAAACGTATGTACTATTCGTTATGAATAATGATTATATTATTATTTTATACTTACGTGCAGAATTAAGAATGCCGACGAAGGTGAGGAGCATAATCCCGGTAATAATGTTCATTTTTTTCAGTATAGTGAAGTCTGATTTTTGAAAAGTAATGTGTGAGGAGACTGGATAAATGGCCCGTATATATACTAACTTTTACGTTTTGCACCCGATACCACCCTTTTATTTATTCTTTTAAACAAATAGTGGAGCGAAGAAAGTTGTTATTCCCTGATCTCAAAATTCCTCTTATTTGCAAGACTTATTGAGCATGCATTATACGCAAACAATGATAAAAGAATGAAACATACCAATTCAAGTCATAATCAAATTCTTCTTTAGAATATTTTTCTTAAAACAAATTATTTCCAAAACAGTTTTCTCTCTTACAATATCAAAAACAAAATTTTAAAAAAGTATCATAAATTTTGTAGCTGCTATATTATAACATCTGAAAATCTAAATTTGAAAATTTTCAATTCCATGCACTTTTAATTTGTAAATTATATGATGTTGACTATTTTATTTTGAAATAGTAACTACTCTCGAAGCCCCTCAAATTGAAATTTTTCGACAGAATGCTTCCAATTTGAAACTGGCCCTCTTTACAATTTTACGATTATTGACCGATTCCATTTCAAATCACGAGCTGTTGAACTTAATCTTCCAATTCCTGAAAAATGACCGATTTTGTTTTGGAAAATGATGTATGTTTTCACCAAGATTATACTTTTTAATATACTTTATCTGTTTGAATCATGGAAGAGAACAACTTCAAGCTTTTTTTTTTATGCCAGCGTGTGAAAATTAAATTTATCCGCCGATAAAACTAACTTAATTGTCAAAATAATAAACCAAAATGGTTTTCGAGGAACATCTGAAAAATGAACATTGTTCAATAATCTTGAATCGTTTTCAAAACCATAATATTGTTTCTAACCCAAGAAGATTTTTATAATCTTGTTCAAAAACTTTCCCTACATTGCTTTTCTTACGACCATTTTTTTTGCAAATCCAGTATAGTCCAAAACATTCATGATGGTTTTTGGTCATTTTTTCATTATTGCCAAAAATATAGATCATGAACGAAAAAATGTTGTTGCAAGATATCGAGAAGTGGAAGAAGAATTAGCTAAATCATTTGTAACAAATATAGGATTTTAAGTAAGTGACGCTTTTTTTCCAAAATTTGTTCAAAAAAATATCGAGCAATGGTAGAGGAACTTTTTGTAGAATTCTGCGCGCAAAGACCTGGTTTAATTTCGGACTTTTTTCGTATCTCACATATTTTGTTGAAAAATATCAATATTCCTAATTTTCAGGAAAACAGTGGTTATTCTGATAATTTATTAACTTTTCTTCATTTTATATAAAGTTAAAGAAGGTTACATAATAGAAAAAGTGAAGAATATAAAATTTTGATAATAGAACGGGATTATGTAACATTTACGAGTGTATTAAAACAACAAGACGCGTGAATTATGAAATATTTATATAAGCTACGTTACGTATTTACAAGTGATTGCTTCATGCTGGAAAAATTATAATTTCATTGTTTACTCATTTAATTTATTCTACTTCACTTTATCCGTATCAGACAAAATATCTTTAATTTATGATAGAACGCAATAACACACCTGACAAAAAACTCTTCCGATTTCAAATAATCTAAACTCAAATATTAAAAATGGTCAATTTTAAAGTAATAATATGTATTAATGAATGAATTTCCACTCATTTTTCGTCTCACGCAATTTTTAGTTGAAATATGAAATTAATATTAATACAAAACCGTTGTATTTCATAATATTCATAATCTGAAATAATAGAAAAGAAAAACAAAGACAAGCTTCTTGATAATTAATGAAAATTGATATAAATTGAATTATATTATATTTTTTTCACAATGTATAAATAATCAAGCCGTTGCATAATCAAGGCGATAATCTGAAGAACAATTATAATCTAAAAAATCTGCCCACTGCGCGGGCACATTCTCTTCGCGCGCTGCGCGCGCGACTCGCACATTTAAGCGCGCCTAGGGTGCGCGACTGTTGGTTCTCGCGCTTCGCGCTCGATAGCGTATGTATCTCGCGCTACGCGCTCGGTCATTGTATTTTCCCCACTTTTAAAATTAAAGGTCAAAGCATCAACAACTATAATTTGGGGGCTGTCCTATAGTTGACCCTGCAATATAGTCTGTCTGCACATCTAGATGGCCCAACTGACCTTCCATTTTTCTCCGTGTGGTGTTAAAAGAGCCCTATGTATTAATAATAAACTTTTACTTGCAAAATACATTCTACACCAAATGAGCTCAATGAACCATCGGAAATATTTATATCGAATAAAACATAAAAGTGATACGTATTAAGTTCCAAACATCTGAAGCAAGTCGTAAGTCAAATTTCTATACTTGAAGATATTAAATCGCGAATAAAGAATTCGATTTGACTTAAAATTCGCCCTTTTTCACTCACAATTAAAAAATTCCTTTTCTAAAAGAACACCGGAGTACTAATTGGTGTTTTTTAATTATATTTGACTCATTCCGAACTACTTCAAGTGCGCTCTACTGTGCCAGCAATTAAAAATTCTTACTCTAACAGAAGACCGGAAAATATATAATCTTCCGGTTGAGAAGCTGACGACACGCCTCACATATCTCGAGTTCTAATTAATATACTGTTATTTTATTTGGCTCATTCCGAAGGACTTCAAATTCGCTCCATCGTACAACAAATAGATTGAATTGGGTTCAATTTTAAGTACTGGTAATTTTCAGTTCTTGAATTTGAGCGTAATTCAATTTTCTGGTCGTGCAAGGAAGCGCATTGAAAATTAAAAAGTTAGTAGAAAGAAAATTCGAAAATGTTGATTTTTTTACCAAAATCGCACCTGGCTTCTATAGAGGGGTTCTAGGTTTTTGAAGTTTAAAGAATGAAAAATGGTTTTTATGGGTTCAAAAAATATTGCGCATTTTTTATATGTATGGTTTTTGATAACAAATAATAATATAAAAGCATCCTTTAGAAAGAATAATTTTCGATCAAGTTAACATTTATTGGAAAAAAACATCAACATCTTAACAAAACAAATATATGGAAGATATTTTTTTTTAAAAATGAGTCTTAAATTAACCAACTCCAAAAAAATGTAGTATTTTTGTTGGTATTAAAAGAATTTTACCTTCATTAAAAGAGATTTTTTTTAAAACATGATTTTATTTTATTATTTTTAATAATAATTATTTGTAATAATTTGAGCATAAATAGAAAAAGTTGAATTTATACTGGAAAAATCAAATTACTAGAAGTTACATAACAATCAGGAAGGGAGGGCAGGTTATTGTCTATTGGTATGGAAGTTTGACAAGGAGGGGAGAGGGTCCAAAACTCGTTCTACTAAACTATATTTAAAAAAATAATTTTTAATTTTGAAACATTCAACTGTATCCCTGACTCATGGATTTCGATATCTTTGAATTAGCTATATTTGACTTCGTGAGTTTCAAATGTCATACAAAATTAAAACGTTACGTAGAATTTTTTGGTTGGTAAGAAATATTGAGAGATAACATCAATTCAAACGCAAGATTCGAAAAAGTGTAAAATTTATAAAAATATTCTGATATTTATTACGCTCATTTTTATTTCAATTAGGCCTCATTAATCTTTATAATTTTAATTCAAAGTGTGAAATCAATTGTAATTTTTAAACCTCTGTCAACATGATTTTGATTTAATTAGCGCTATATTCCAATTTCCAATATTCTGATTTCAGCTATATACAATGTACATACGTAATATCTTTGATTGGACAAATTAAAAGTGTGATTCGTTAAATGATAATTGTCAAAATAAATTACGCTGCAAATCTCTATTTTAAACATTTTGACACTATCATTGTTTCGCTTCAAACGTTATTTATGGTCGGATCAAGAATAAATATTGTTTGTGTAGCTATAAATTTTTTCCGAGACGTTTTTAATTTATCATGTTGTTTTATAGAAATGAATTAAAAAGCAGATAAAAAATATTCATATCTTTTATTTCTTATTTCGTTTTTGTATGAAAAACATGTGATATGAATCGTTGAAAATATTATTGCAACATAGATTTATTTTCCGTGTTATATATACTACAATTGTAATGAGCTGTCTTATCATTGTCTCAATATTCAGATCCAGAGAAGCTGTATCAAAGTTTTTCAATTCCTCATCATGAGAGTAGTAGTCATATTCTCGTTTGTATTAGGTAAGTTCTCTTTATAGAATATATGAATAAATGAAGAACTTTTATTTATTCAGTTTCAGAATTAATTGACTGAATTTCAATATTTTCGATATTTGTAAAAACTGGAAGATGTCGCGGTAGAATCACCTAGAACCTTTTTTTAAGTCGTTCTGTTGGTTTAAAGAATTCTTCAAATTCTACCGCACATTTTGAATGTGCCTAGATTCATTATTTAAGTTTAAAATGCAAAAAAAAGCTATCATTTTTTGTATTTATTCTACCTCATTTGCTCTATTTATTCATATTTCCTCGAAAATTGATATAATTAATAAAACTCTCCATGAATGTGATGATTAATTAAATTACTATAAACCAATAAATAAATAAAACTGACATATGTTGCATTTTCAATATTCTGAAGGATTATATGCACTAATTTTGTCATTACATTATGTAAAATTAAGAAAATAATAAGGAAGGTCGCGAACTCACCAAGGACAATTATTACTGGCATAACCAACTGTTAGAAGCAAATTTACTTATCTCACATCTCTGAAAATATACATCACATCTTTTCATCTTTTACGCGGAATCATTCATTTTCATGTTAAGAATGAAAGTTAATACGTTTTAATTCAACCAAAATTGTCATTGCCATTGGAGTTAGAAAATGTTAAGACAGAAGGGGATGTCTGGGAGATAATAAATAGGTTCAGAAAGCATATAGTGGGAATAAGCGAGAAGATAGGGAGCGAGGAGTGGAGGGAGTTTTCTAAAGAATCACTTCAGGGCTCAGATTGAAGGAAGAGGGATGGTGAGAGTAGAAGAACGCAGGAGGCAGATATGGAGGAGTTGGATGATGAGGAGATAGAGAAACAGATGAAGAAGTTAAGAAGGTCACAAGTAGCAGGGCTGGAAGGGGTAGAGAACGAAGCATGGATGCTTAGTACACAAGAGGTTAGGGAGAGGCTGAAGGAGGTAGCAAAGGAAGTATAGAGGGGAGAGGGAATCCCAGGAGGGTGGAGAGAAAGGTTAATAGTGTCACTGTATGAGAAAGGAGACAGGAACAGACAGGAAAATTACATAGGAATAACGCTAATGAAAACGGCGTATAAAGTATACGTGATAGTGGTGGCTGAGAGGCTGCGGAAGGATGTCGAGGGGAAAGGAATATTGCCGGAGACGCAGGCGGGTTAGGGCGGGTAGGAGTGCTATCGACAATATCTACGTTCTGCAGCACGTGGTGGATAGAGAACTAGCAAAGAAGGGGGCGAGAGTGTACGCATTTTTCGTGGATCTCAAAGGTGTGTTTCCTTCGGTGGATAGGGGAAGGTTGTGGGAGGCGATAAAATAAGAAAATTCTAATGGGTATTTCCCCTGTGGCTAACCGCAACTCTAAATATTACGATAAAAATAGGTACTAATAGATTACTTTACAAAACACAAAATTATACTATGATTACCCTATTATCTGATTGTAATAGAAGTCTTATGACCTGTCAAACAGGTAGGAAGGCTTCAATCTCTCGGGGTGCTGTCCGAGCACGTCTACAGTCTGTGAGCTGGGCCACGGAAGCCCCTAGACTCAGGTATGCGCGTTTACGCAAGATAAAGGATGAGCGTGGAAGAGCGTCTCAAAACTGACTCGACCTTCGGTTCTCAACATATTGCTTTTGTCAAGCGGACTCTCTATAAATTCAATTTCTTATTCTCTTTTGGAAAAGAGAGAAACATTTAGTCGTTCTCGCTTTATTTTATGAGCAATCACTTTCGCAGCCAGCTAGCGGAGTTGACTCCTCTACCTCCCTGTAAGTGGCTTGAACACAAATAATTGCTTGCGAATTACTGGATTTAGTTCTCTTGACAACTTGTCCCAGCAGACCAGTACAAGTTCTCGAAAACGTAAATACAGCTTGTGAATTATTTGATTTAGATTTATTGACAACGTTGCCCCGGTAGACCTGTGCAAGTTCTCGAAAACGTAAATGAAATGTGAACTACTTAATTCAGTTTTATTGACAACTTTTCCCGGTAGACCAGTACAAGTTCTCGAAATCAGTACAATCGAAATCGTAATCTGCCCTGTTTGGAAGAGGTTCTGAACAATTAGTATGCACTAGGTGTTCAGTCACTCCCCTCTTAGAATACAAATTAGGAAGCAAGAAGAGAGGATAGATTCTCCAGTCTTCCTTCTTGTGTTTGATTCCACGATTTGAACTTTTTAAGGGTCAAATCTAGAATGAAGTTTTTCCTCTGAGATGCCCTTTTTACATTCTCGTCCCCATTCGTCCTCCCACGTTTACGTAACAGCGTTTGCGTGGGAGTTAGTTGGAGTCTGCGCTTTGCTCTTTCTCCTGTATGATGCAACATTTCTGAAGGATTACGCATCAGATAAAACGTTTGCCTATTTTTAGGCTGCCCCTGTAACTCGCAGGTTACAACTGCCCCCCAAAATAGAAAAAGCACGCTCGAAGAAGTACACATAAGAAATGATACAAGAAAATTTAAAAGAAAAACACAGTGAAAAAACAATAAGAAATTACCTATTATCACGTTTTGGCTTACTCGAGCGTGACGATTTCTATTTTCTTTTCGTCTTCTATCTTCTTTAGGTGTCCCTTTCGGCGTTTTTCTTATTCTCTCATGCAGCGATCCGTGTCTCCTTTTCTCCTCAATGTTGTTCAAGTGAGGATTCCTCAGTGGTCGACTTTCCAGAAATGTCCAGTTCTCCGTGAGTGGCCAGTCTTCTCCTCTATTCCATAATCTGTAGTTTTCCCACATCTCCTTTGTCTCGCCAGTTATGATTTCTGCTGGCCCTGCGGGGAGTCCATTGCACTCTTCCTCCCTAAGTCGCTGTGCCTTCTCCTTCATAGCTTGACGAGCGTCTTGTCGCAGCTCCTGTATCTCCTCCTGGGATTTCTTTGCTTCGGTCTTCTTGCCTTTAGGAAGTTTTCGAGGTACGTCTTCCTGTTCTTCTTGAGACTCTCTCTCTCTCTGCAGGTAAAAGTTGAGGCTTCATGGTTTCTACGACTTCTTCCTGAATAGTAAGATGTCCTAATGCATGGATCTTGACTTCTCGAAGAATTTCTGAGAATATTTTTTCGTCTTCTGTCTCTGTGATCCCATTGTCTCGTGACGCTGATCTTCGTGGCGATGTACCTTGATCAACGCCGGAAGTCAGTGGTCGTGTTAGTATATTTGCAAGGCTCTCCTCTGCCTTGCTCTCGTCCTGGATTTCTTGCACCGAGGTGTAAGATCGTAGTGTAATTATCTTATCTCCCTCTTCAACTTTCTCTTTCGTGCTGGTGCCCTTTTTACGCACACTTCGTGAAAAACGGGGTGCGTACAATTCTGAGACCGTGGTACCTGGTGGCAAGACAGCTTTCCTCTTGTATGCTGAAATGTATCTTGCTCTGGCGATTAGTATTTTGTGGTGGTGGTTTTCTTGTTCTTCCCAATTCTCTTCCTCTTTGTCCATGTTGCATTGGATTCCAATGCATGGCAGGATGTCAATGTAGTCGATGTAAAGTGTAGGCGTCTGGCATTTTGAAGGGTCACGTCAATACTGACCTATCTGAATTTTCCTTGTCCCTCTAGGACTCGTCGGACTGTGCTGCTTCGTTTTCCTTCTTCCTGCTTTCAGCTTTCCTTCTATATTTCCCAAGATCGTTGGCATGGTACTGCCCTCTCTCTCGGTCATTTTCCGGGCTGCACAAAATGTAGACGTTGGATGCTACATGTTTCTTGATTTTGTACGGACCTTCGTACAGCGCGAGGAATTTTGCCATTACACTTGTCGGGACGTTCGATACGTTACAGGCCTTGGCCAATACCCATTCATCTACGTTGTACGTGACGCCCTTTTTTTTGTATGGTGGTAATTCCGTGGTGTCATGGTGAGACTCGTTGATAATTGTCTCAATATTTCCGAGTTGCGAGTACCATCCTGCATGCTTGTCAGGGGGTAGTAATGTTCTGAATAAACGCGGAAGTTCTTATTCCCCGTTCTTCAAGTATCTTCCGCATTCGGTAACTTGTGAATTGAGTACCCCTGTCGGACAGTACTCTCTGTGGGATTCCTACATTTTCCGCACACTCATCGAGTTTCTTGATAGCCGCTTCGCCGGTTGCTTTACGTAAAGGATATAACTTAGTATATTTCGTGAGGGTGTCGATCATTAGAAGAATGTGTTCATATCCATATTTTGTCTTGGTTAATGGACCAAAAAAATCTATGGATAGAATCTCGAGAGGTTCTTCAGATAATACTGGCTCGAGGAGTGCCTGTGACGCTTGCGTTGATAATTAATTCCTCTGACATGAGTCGCATGGCGATAGAATTTTTCGCGTTACTTTTGCCATTCGTGACGAATAAAATGATTCACGCAAGATTTTATACGTTTTTTCAGCTCCTAGATGGCTGTATGAATCATGACATTCGCATATTAGTTTTTCAATCAAACTTTGCGGAATGTAGACGCGATAATTTGTGCCGTCGAAATGATATAGAGTTTCTTTAATCACTTTAAAACGCGTTTGATTCTCTTCGTCTTTCTCACGTCATTTATTATCTTCTGCATCTTCTTGTCTTCTTTCTGTCTGTGGGAGATGTTTTCAATGTGTCGCTCCACTTCCGGTGTTAATTCATGGCTCAACGCAATTATTACAACGCGTGTTTCTCCTCGGTTCTTTTTGTAGGTTTCTTGATCGTGGATTCTGCTGAGGACATCGGCCATTATATTATCTTTGCCAGGTAAATGCTGTTCGGATTCGTTGAAAACCCGGGAAGTGAACTTCCATCAGGTGATTCAGCGTTGCTTCTTCGTCTTCGGCAAACTCGCCATTATCGAGCCTTATGAGCCCGAGGCGAGCTTCCCGATTTTTCGCCAGGATCTTGTGCAATTTCGCTGTTTCCGGAATGTTTTTCGATTTATCGCAGAAGCCCCTCCAATCTTCCCGCTTACACTTTCTTATATTTTTATTGCATTTAGACTGGGCCGTCTTATAGATGTCCCAGTCCGAAGGCAATTTAGTTCTGTTTGCCCTATTGCACAACATTCTTGTCTTTTTACGAAGTTTTTCCAGGTGGGTATTCCACGTGCGCTAACTCATCAATGGTACCATGGCTTGTGGGAAATTCCGCAAGCCTCCCTTTGATTTCTTCTTTAAATGAGTCCCAAAGTGTATTTCTGGGGGTTCTGATCTTGGAAACTATGGGTTTTCTTAGAGTTAATCAAAAGTCGATATATTTGTGGTCCGAGAGAGTATCACCTCGATTCAGAATATCCAGCTCTGTGTCTGCTATGTCTTCCATTAAATCTCTCCCTCTGTCATTGATGTTTGTGCTCCCCCACACCGTGTAGTGAGAGTTTGCATCACAGCCCAACAGCAGAGGAATTTTGTTCTCTTGACAGTGCCGAATTACCTCTCTGGGCGGCGGGGGTCCCTCGGCATTTCCAGGGAAATAAGCCGAGGCAATAAGCACCTCTAGCCTTTCTCTGCTACTGCCCCTGAGTCTCACCTTATTATCGGTGAGATCGCTAGAGCAGAGTTTAGGCACCAAGATCGCATCCATACCCTTGACGGCTGTGCATGCCCTTAGCGTTTTTTTTTAGCGGCCCCTTATATATAGAGCCACACCCTGACAAGCCACAAAACCTTTCCCTGCATAACCAGGGTTTTTGGATTAGGGCGAGCCCTGTCTGCACCACAGACATGCGTCTGACGAGAACCGCCGAGGCGCCTTTGCTGTGGTGCAAATCAATCTGCATCATGGAGATTCCCGTGTCACCCATCGACAGGCTAATTCGGGGCACCTCCGGACGCTTCTGGTCCCTCTGCGGAGCCCAGTTGTGTCACTCGGAAGGTAACCCTACCCGCCGCTAGATATGGTCGGTAATCAAGAGCCGCAAGGGCTCTGATTGAGGATTCAGGAAGTTCCACGACTAGAATCCAGCCTTTCCCCTTCGGCCTGGAACCCTGCCTGTCGGAATAAGCCTTCCATGAATCAGTTCGCAGAGACGGTTTCTGAAATCTCAGACGCCCCAGAACGGTCGCCGGATTCTCGGGGGTGCCGGGAATCTGTACGGTCGCTCTACGCTACCTCTGCAGACACTCCGTCCCTTTGACTTCCAAGTTTAGGCCCTCTTTAAGCCTAAAAGTTGAGGTTTTTTCCACTATCCAGTCTCGCGACCAGATGTCCGCAGCCTCCACTACAATGGCCCCCGACCTGATAAAGATGTCATTGAAACTAGGGGTGCGCCCCTCGCGGGGTAATGCGACAATCCCTTTAGAGATTTCATCCCTCATCCTGTCAAACTCCTCGAGAGTTAGACAGTTCTCAGGATAACCCGACGCAACGACAACCTTCACCAAGGCGTTGTCAGCCATTTGCGCGAAAGTAAGGCCCTGTGTTTCCAGAGCCTTCTGCCGTTTCAAATCCCTGTTTGGGGAGTTTCTCTGGAGCGCTTCTTCCTCTTGCCAATAGGATTAGAATAGGAGTTGCTCCAGGTAGAGTTTTCGCAGCCACTGCCCCCTGTGGGTGCCTTGGTTGCGGCTTGCGAGACGCACATTGCGGTTTCTCCTTTTTTGTGCTCCGCTACGTTGCCTCCTCCTCACGGAGAGTTCCGTTAGCTGCACTTCTACGGCTTCGACAAGATTGCCTTCACCGTTATCTTTAGTTCGCACCGCCTTTGGTGGGTTGCCCCCTAAGGAGCCTCCCACTTTTAGCGGTAGGTTAGAGGAAGGTCCCGAAACGGGCCCTTCATTGGTTTTGGTTTGATATTTTGAGGATTCATTTGAGTCCCACTCCGAGTCCGACTCTACTGAGGGGGGCAGGCCGGGGTGTTCAAGGATTTGTTGACCCTGGTGCCATTCAGCTGTTGACACGGCGATCACATCGTAGCTTGGGAGCATGAGAACTCGCGCCCTCGATATTCCAGGAGGCTTTGCCATTACCTCCTGAAAGGATCGATCCTTAGTTTAAGTCCCACCGACTAGTGTCCGTCAGTTTCCCAGAGTAGCCACACCTCGCAGTGCAGCCCCTCAGGTTCACCTACTCCAGATCTACAGTCTAATGATATATATTATTTGATCAGGTGGTAATGAATGTGCATTATAAAATAGTTACATAAAAATGTCTTACTGTTGCTATGCAAAAGGGAATCGTGTTCTTGCATTTATCACAGGTGACTTCAGTCTCAAGAACTTTGTTCTTGCAATAAGGACAAAGAGTCAACGGTTCATCTTCGGATTCGTGCTCATTTCCTCTCGGAGGTTTTCGAACAATCGCCTCAATTTTTTTACTGTATTTGCCATCGATTTGAGATCTGTATTCTGGGCGCATCAACATGGCAGCATAATTAAACGCGGCATTTCTTAATCCAGCTCTGTGACACTCAATGACCGTTGACGTCAAGATTGGCACGATATCTAGAGGATAAGGAAACCGCGTTCAAATTAACGATAACTACCCAGCGGGCACAAAAGTCTTAAAGTTGTCCTATGGACATCTTTTAGCGGATGTCTTGAGGACCTTTTAAAGATATGAAAATATCCAAAGGATCTCTTAAAGACTTCAAGTTACATGTAATAGAGGTGCATTCTAAGGATGTCTTTAGGATGTACCGGTGCCCATTGGATAAAGAATAATTTGATGAAAATTGAATAAAATTGTAAAGTTTGAGACTCACGGGAAGGGAATTTAGAAATATTATTGGCGACTCTTATCAACATCCTCGCACCGCGTAAATGATCGCTTCTTTTCACATGGAGGCGCACCAAAATATACGAGTGCAACAACCTCATGTTGTTTTGCATCTCCAATGGCACAGCAATATTGTTTCTTTTCAACTCCTGATACATACCAAATAAAACATCGTGGGCGTTTTTGTAGTTTCCTGCATGAAAAAAAAGTTAATCGATGTAGTTTTTTGTGTTCTACGATGATAATTGATACATCATTTAAAGTTAAGACATGAGAATGACAACTGGATAGTGACCATGTAAGGTTTGTACTTTGTTACATTTAAAATAACGCATTCGAGGTGCCAGCTTCGAGTAGTCCTTATCCAGTTGTCCTTCTCATGTCTTCAAGTATACTTTTTTTTTTTTTTATATCATTAAGCCGTTTCCCTTTCGGGGTAGGCGTGAATTGCTCGGTGGTAAAGTAGTGATGTGGAGGTGTCTTAACGGAGACTTTGGGACACCAGGTCGAATCCCATAGTATGTAGACCCACCCCCTGCAAGCGGGGCTTTGCCGGGGGTGTTTTTTATTTTTCTAGCTTCTCGTCAGACTCAAATGAATTCTCAGAAATTGAAACAAACTAAAACCAATAAGGTGCCCATTCCGGGACCCTCCTCTAACCCATCGCCAAAAGTGGGATGCTCCTTAGGGGCAACCCACGAGAGGCGGTGCGAACTAAAGATAACGGTGGAGACAATCTTGTCAAAGCCGTAGAAGTGCAGCCAACGGAACTCTTCATAAGAAGAAGGCAACATTGCGGAGCACAGAAAAGGAGAAACCGCAAAGCGCGTCTCGCAAACAGCAGCCCAGGCACCCCACAGGGGGCAGTGGCCACATTATACTATTACATAAAATTCCATAAAGCCAGCTATTCTTGGATTTACAAAAGTTAAAACAAATTTGCACTGACTAGAGAAGAAACCTGACCATGTGATGAAATGGGGTCCTGAAATTCCAAAAATGACCCTTACGTAATTCACGGGTGACTCTTATATTAATTAAAGGTTTCCAAAAACTTGAAGCATGTGAAAAAAATACTATAAATTAATTTGTGAATCAGCCAGGGTCAACAGTGTCATTTTAAACAATTACATTGATATATGTTTTTATTATAGCTTATTTTATAAAAGACTGTATTACGTTTACAAATATTTATTTCAAGAGAACGACAATGGAATTAAAACAGGTGTTAAAAATGTAAATAGTTGAAAAGATTATTTTTAAAGATTCATATACGAGTACCGGCTCTAAAGTATGCGAAAAGTAAGACGCTTTCTATTTTCTGTCTCGTGTGACAGTCTCACTTAAAAAATATATATTGCAATCCGATGTGTTTGAATAATGAATAGAATTCCGATACAGAAACCCTCTTTTCCAGATTAAGAGCCATTTATATAAAGAAAAGTCAAGACCACATTAAATCACAATACGGATTCATTAAATTAGCAGACTGCCTGCAATCGGCGACTACTTAGAACGCGTTTCCACCAACCAGCTGATTTTTTTTATCTCTTCCTCATCGGATCGTTGAAATCAACCTCAACGATACCAAACTTTATTTTGAAAAAAGTGAAATAGGGAGCTTATTATATCCATATTTAGTGACATGCCCGTTCTTAATAGGGAAAAATTCAAATGATGTCAGTTATACTCGTTATATTCTTCTGATTCTAATTCTTTGAGTTAAGAACTTCGAACTTATAAGAAAACTAGCTTCTAAAGTGCCGCAATGCATCATCGTAAAAACTAACCTTAATAATGTAATGGACTATTATTAAATAAATAAGAATCATTGTCTATTGGTATCTTCTAGTGATCGAGAACCTGTCAAATATAAGGATTTCTTGTTAGAAACATCATCGATCGAACATGCAGAGCAACCGGCAATCGGTCCGCCAACAGTGCTGATCACCTTGGAGCTCGGGGTGCTTGAAATAATTTAGCTGGAAACACGACGACGAATCGGCGAAACGACCACATTGAGTGGACTAATTAACTCAAGGATGACTTGCTAGACTGTTACGATGCCAGCATTATCCCTGCTCACAGATGCTTCATAACGCGTATGTACACTCTGTGGTGTCAGAAACACCCAGAGTTTCAGCACGTTTTGCATCGGTCTTTGCGAAATCAACGTACCTACCTCTCGAAAGATGAATAGGTACGTGGAGCGCTTCCCCAATGGCTGCTTGAAAGAGCTGCAGACGAAGATGAGAAAGCGACATTAAGACCTAACGCAGAAAGCAGACACTTTCTGAGAGATGATAGCGATTTCAGGGCAAGGAGAAACATTGCCATGCAGGTTCCTTCTAAGCCCCAAGATCTGGCTGAAATTGATGCTTCCCTTCGTAAGGATATCTCAAAGGCGTCCGACCTCTGAACCATCAATTGTTCAGTTTATGGTGCTGCGATGGCATTGGCTGATTTAAATCGAAGGTTAAAACCGACGACGCATCAGAAGACCAAAAGACGCTTGCATCAACTAAACAAGAAGATTGGATGGGCAAGAAAGAATGCATCTCGCATTCAGTATGCGATTGACTACATAACATCCGGTAGAACTTTTCACGGAAAGAGTTCGAAAGTTCGCCCAAGAAATAAGGATCTTCAACCACACACTGAACAAGTCAAAGCTGCCGACAATCAGGGAGCATATTCATTACAAAATACGGATGTCATCTGACGCAAGAAGGCGAATACAGAAAAGGGAGAAATGGGTCAGGGAGAGTCAACAGTTTCTCGTTGACCCATCGCGCATCTTCATTGATCAACCTATTACTATCAAAAATCCACACAAGCCCAACGAGCTAGATAGTTTTTGGAAAGAGGTATACAAGATCCCGAAAATACTACAGTTGAAAGAAGATACAGATAATATCATACGCTTTAAGTAGCTTTGAGTCAACCTCATAACATCTAAGGAGAAATGGTTATCAATCACTGCCAAAGCGGTAAAAAAAAGCACTTAGAGGCACGAAGAACTTTTCCGCTGCAAAGCCAGATTGTATCAAGAAGTTCTTGTAAAATAAGTTTAATTCTAGACACCAACATTTTACCCGCATATTCACCTCATATTATAAGTCGGAAACGCCCATTTCGCAGTGGCTGGTGTTACGACGCACTATACTCCTACCGAAAAAAGTCAACTTGTCCAAACCGGAGAATTACAGGCCAATAACTAGTTTGAACACACTGTATAAGATCTTTACAGCTGTCATAATCAACAGTTTTGTTAGAAGAATTGAGCCTGTGTGGCGAGAGATGTACAAACAACGTGGCTCGAAAGCTGTCGAGAGAACCTGCTATTTGACAGGTGTGTCTGTAAAGACGCTACAGCCCATCAACGCGCCCTGTCAATGGCCTTGATTGATTACCTCAAAGCTTTCGATTCAACCTCTCATAGATTTATCATCTGTCTCATCCCCTCTGTGGTTTGTGCGGTATAGATTTTGAGACAGCTACTCACATCTTTTATCACTGCCCTGCGATTGCGGGGAAACGTCTGACACTCACTGGCAGTTACTGCATCAGTGATTCGGAGATAAAAGCCAACAGCGTAGCTGCGCTCCTCTCCTTATGGAGAGGGCTTCGGGGTCACGCTTAGGCTCACAAGGGGACGCAGCGGGATTACATCCGCGTCAGGGACGTCAGGGCTCTTGCAGTCAGCCACGTTGCATTGGGCTAACTCCCGAACGCAAAGAACTATGCGGTTACGTCACCAGAATCACGCAGTGCCACCCACAATAGGCCTCTCTCGGATGGAGGCCATGATTCAGTTGGGAGTGGCAATAGGACCGAACCGAGGCGACGACCAGGCAATGGCCCCGGACAAACGCGAGAACATAGATATCCTCAGTAAAAATATACGCTTATCGCCATCTATTGCTTCATTATGTAAAGAAACCACCTCCTTTTACCGACCTTTGCTCTATTTCACAATGAAACACCGCTCTTGTATCCATAAATTGTCTGCCCACAGTTTCACGCTCTGAAATTATCGTTCTTCTGACAAAATTTAATTGTGTCAAATTCGAGTTCTGCGAAACGATACCCTACCACTTTGTACTCGATACTTAAAGTATCGCATCGGTATCGCCCATCCCCATAAGCAGGTATAGGCCTGTCTTAAAGTGATCTTAAACTGATCTTTTCTGGTCCCCAGAAGACCACATTCCTTTTGTCGCAGCCAACAGTTTAAGATCCCAATATCCCATAATTAATAGGGTCATCACGATTCAGGCCCATAACCATAATCTTTACTGCTTTATGGTACCTTCGTAACGTCACGTACTAAGATGACTCAGCTTCTTTAGAACCTTTAGGTATAGCTAGTCTGTTGATACAGACAGCTTTCCTTATTTCAGAGAGAGAGAGAGAAAGAGGTGTCTATTTCAATACCCTAAAAATGATGCAGGTATGTGCTGAAGGGTGTAGACCAGAAAAAGACGAAACATTTCGGTTGGTACAATCGTACTTGTTCGTAACTTATATTTCTTAAATAGCCTATATATTCTTAATCGAGCAATACACAACTATCAACTTAACTCATCACAACCACCACAACAAAACACAAACAAAGGTTATGTTACCCATGTTTCTCACTTACCTGTAAAAATCAAAATCTACACACAAAAAATCTCTGGTAATTTTACCACTTTCAGAGTAGGTCCTATTATTACATACTCCCAAAGTAACGTTTTCACTGGCAATAACAAATATCCACTTTTAGTATGAAATTCAACTTTTAGGTTACGTATGTTTCTAGACAGATTCTGTAAAATTACAATCCATTATGAACATTATGAATTTGTAGGTGATGGCATTCTAACCACAAATATTTGTGTTTTTATTCAACATGGTAACTTTAGCATCTACATGACAAATGTGAATGATGGTATACTACGTAATTATCAAAAAAAAAAATTGACATATGTACGAATATAAGTGAATCCATTTATTTTTAAAATACATCTTTTAACTATATTTGTTATCAATTTTGTAAATAAATTTTTCCATAATTTATACCGTGCTGAAACACTCTGACAAATAATTGTAATTTTACCCTTTTTTTCATTATTCTCCGCAACTTTGAAACTTCACAATTACGCAAGTACTCCGCGTTATCAATCATCAAATTTCAAGACGTGAGATTACGCTGGATAAAGGAATTTTTAACAGTTTCTGTACTTTTACCAGCGTCAAAAAATTCAACACTCTGAAAGTAGGTCCATTTATTACCTACTCTAAAAGTCAGATTCACAAGCAGAAACTGTATTTCTACATCGGCTTGCTGTAGTGTCAGTCTAAAAGTCATAAAGTTACAAGATTGGTTGAACTTCTAACATGCAAGTGGTATTCACCCCATAATCAGAGTAGTAAAATTGCACCAATTTTTTGTTGGTAATATTAACATTCTAACTGGTACCATTTTTTTACAGTGTATCTGACACAAAAACCTCTCGACACTTTGAAAACATCCTGGAGAATTTATGTCAACATTTCATGTGACTCCCTTTTTCTATTATTCAATAAAATATTTTTAGTTCATATGTAATTTCAAAATACGCGGACAAAAGGTACGTGTGATCAACAGCGCCCAAAACGGCTGAAAACAACCCCATTGTATACACTCAACACACGATTGAATATTATGTAATTACTGAGTGTTCATACGAAAAATTGACAATAGAATATGCAATACAATTTTTTGGAAGCCAAAAGTCCGACATTCATTCTTAATCTTCATTTGTTATAAGATGCCACGTCAGATTCCTTTATATTCCATTGTATATCTAATATTGAATCTGAAGTTGCTATTTATAAAAAATTAAGTTCAACGATGAATCTCGGACTTTTGACTCCCAAAAATAATTATTGCAAGAGTAAATGTTTGGTATGAATACTCAGCAATTATATAATATTCAATCGTGCTCTTGATTTAGATTTAAAGAGTAGGTTTTACTCTTGATTTGATGATTTTTCCATATTTCTAGGAACACTTTTCTAGATTTGGCTAAGAGTTGATTTGAAGATTTTAAAATGTTCATTTACCTAAACAAAATTTTAAAATTAAAACTAAATATTTGTTAAGTCGTTCATTAAAATAATTTGAGCTTAGGCTGATTCTATGCGAAATTTTCTACCCTTTCAACTGATTATACTAGCAAAATCGTAGATTCAGTATCTGCACACATATTCGTCTTTAAATAAAAGTATGCATTTTCAAAAAGTTGAATAAAATGTACCCAAACTTTCTGTCGGTAGTCTACATGAAGTGTTTTTAACTGAATAAAATTGTGAAAAAAGAGCCTTAAACCGTGCTCTGCATTGTAACAGTATTTATGTATATTATATGTTTTTGATTCGTTTCTTTGTACTTGAAGGGATCAATGAAAATTGTGAAATAAGAACCTTAAGATAGCTACATTATGTATTGTATGCAATATCATAACAGTATTATATGGAAATAATCTTGTAAGACTTATAAATTTTAATTATTTTAGAAGAACGTAAAGGGAAGTGTAATATAAAATCATTATATAAATTGCGCAACTTGCGATAAGAGGTGAGAAATCATCTTTTTTTAAGTCTTGACCATTCACTTGATCATTGATTCTGTGGATGACAAAAACGCACGAGATCGTTCAGTCTGTTCGCAGCTATTCTTGCTTTTTCAGGATTATGTTGCTCGTCTTCATCTTCGGCTCCAAATTCTTAGTATCCTACACCCCAGTTAGCAGGTTTTTCATCGTCTGATTCATCGCTATAAAAGTCAGATACATCATTTATTGTGCGGGCGAAATTGCATAACGTAACACAGAACAGTAAGAAGGCTTGAATTGAAAAGAATGGTGAAATTCCGGTTTCAGCGTAAAAAAGAACAATTTCCTATCCTATTTAAAACTTTATTCTTCTACCGACCTCCAATCTGCAAGACAGTAATACATTTTTCAGAATTACCTGCAGTTCCCATAGCAGCAGAAACGTCTCTGGGAATTATTTTGTGTTCCAGAAACCGGAAAAAATTTATATTTATTTAATTCCTTCCAGTACCATAAAAAATATCTATAATTAATTGTTTTTAATTTCCTAAAGTAAGACACATTTCAAATTTATTTCATTCCTTTCATTTATGTCAGAAGATATGTATATTCCCTACCAAAAAAAAGTCAGGAATCGTCAGAAGAAAAGTCAGGACTTCTGACCATTTCTGACCACTTTTGTTACGTTTCTCGACAGAAATCGGCAGGAAAAGTCAGAATTAAATATAAATTGGTATGATCTACTCATCTGGCAAAGTAGACTCCAACATTTTCTATTTTCTTTCCGATTTTTAGGTTGCACTGTTACAAATAATCAAACTTTAGCATTTCATATTTTGTTTCCTTCACAAATTCTGAACTGATATTATAAAAATTTCTATTGAAAGTTGATTGTGGTTGAATTTCTGCGATTCAATACAATTTGTTTTATTTCAAAGCTTCTTTGAGATTGAAACTATCTACTAAACTAATCTCAATTTCAACTCTTTAAATTTCGGACAATCAAAATTTGATAAATTCAAAACAAAGCTCTGAAAGTTGCCTAAGAATCAAGAGGCTCAATTCCCAATTATTTGAGGGATATAAATTTAAATTTGTAAAATCTCAAGGAATTCAATATCTATTTACAATTATTGAATTCTATGAGCGATATAAGCAATTACCTATTTTATAAATCCTAATTTATGAAGTTTCAATCTAAAATTTTTTTAATTTCAAAGTTTTTCGATTTAAAATTCTTGAACCATTGAGACGTTTTTTTTTAATCAAATACTTTGAATGATTTCTATTTGAAACAAAACAATTTTTTATATTTCATTAACAAATGATGGAGAACATGATTGCATTTTAAATGTTCACTACTCAAGCACATTCATTCTCAGCCTTCAATTTTAAATTTAACAATGTTAAATTATTTGGAATATTGTAAGAATTCCAGAAAAGGCTCAACTAAAAGAAGAAAAAAATGCAAAATAGGTCAATTAAAACGTCTCGAATGAAGAAGTCTTTTCTATTCTTGCATGATCTTTCAAGTATGTTAATGAAAAAAAGTCTTTCTGTAAAAACAGGCTTTACAAATTAGATAAATGGCCATAACTTCCATACTCTATAATACAATGCATAATTATTATAGTTCAACGACTCGTCTCGAATCAAGGATTCTTTTCTGTTTCCAAATCATTGATGTAATGTTGCACAGCAATGTTTTGGTATAAAATTGCAAAAATGAAAATGGGTTTTTATCCTCTAGGAAATATAAATGAATATACAAAGACTTGTTTGTGTATGAATTGCAGAAACATTGTTGCTATATTGCGTGTCATTTTTCTAGTAAGTTCATAAGCTAATTGCAATATAATTGTAGCTTCGCATCTTCAATTCTTCAGTGTTAGTTAAACTCAATCCTCTCAACTGAAGGTATCTTTTCAATTTTTCGTCATGAACCTGTAGCTTGAAGTTCCTTTAGTTTGCTTTTCACTGGAGGACTTTTATTAACTGTTGGGACATCAGAAAGTAAAAAGGGACTTCCTTGAGACGACTTAATGTTTGGGGGTGACCCTTCGCTTTGTACGTTGCCGAAGGAGGCTGAGAGGCTAATTTTCACGAATGTGGATACTACCTACGGGTTAGACTTCGAAGGTGAGTATAGGTCTATAGGTGAGGACTGAGGAACATGCAGGCAGGCAAGGCAGGTGCAACAGCAATGTTGCCTTATGACTGAAACAGCTGTCGTCCGCTGAACCCTGCTGCAGGCGCACGCGCCATCCGCACCCACATTTACGTTACATTACATTATTACTTTTACCTTTCTTCTCATTCCTGGTTTTAATCTCTATCTTTCAGTGTAACGGTCACCAGTCGATCAGATGACTTCGCAATCGCAATTCGCAAGTGGACCACCTTGTTATCAAGCAGATCAGTGCAGCTGATCTGCTCATGATTCAAAGATGAGATGTAATCCTTTAGTTTATGAGGAATGAAGTCTTAGGCGAGGAGAAGGCAAAAATATCATTCTCATCGGAAACTTTTAATTTGTATAATACTTTCATGAAAATATATGTGCTTCTTGCAGAATATTTAATCACATATTCAAGATAGCCTGATTGGTATCCCCAAAGGAAGATAAAAAAATGGGTAGTCCTATATCCTATTGAGCAGATTTCTGTTCCTTTATTGCGTGTATTACAAAGTTTGCATGTTCTATTCTGCGATAAGAAAATTAAGTCTGTTCTATTTTATTTCAATGATAAAAGAGATTTTTTCTGACTCATTTGATTGCATTTATATTGTACTGATCTTCTCTTCAGTAAAAGAAAAACCTAATTTAGGTCCAAAAATTGACTGAAAGATCCCAAGTCGAAATTTTAGTAGCACTCCAGTACTTGCCTAATCCAGGGCAGTACTGGTATTGGTATAACCAGTTTATTCCAATTTTTTCCAGTATTATGCCAGTACAGAACATTATACTTATCATTAGAGGTTTTCTTAGTACTGGACCTGTACCAAAAAATATAGTCTCGCACAGTACTGTGCCACACTATATTTATTTTTATTTTTGGTAATATTTTTAGGGTGCTTGCTATTAGAGCTATAGCTCTAGCAATAAATTTTCATCTGAAATGTTGTATAACTCGACTATTGACATATAGATGGATAAGAAAGCACATTTTAGGATATGTATAACAATGTTAAGATTTCATGTTTACTGTGCTCTATTCTGACAGTGAGAGAAATACTGTTTGTCACATTTGTTTTTCGAACATGTGTATACATATCTATCATCTTTTCTTAATTGTACTCATGTCTTGTGAAAATCGTGAAAATAATGTGAGTGAATGTTTTCATCAGATCTTTTTTAATAAGAAGTGCGAGCCCTTTTGGATAATAGGTAAGCAATCGTAAGTCTAATCTATTTAATAATACTTAATCTACATTAGATTAATTTTTTATAATCTCTTCACGTATTTTGTTTTAGGAGACATGGCGAGTGAACAGTCGACCTACAGGTACGTGAAGGAGATGAAATCCTGGAATTGCAGGGAAGAAACAATTAAAGTATTTATAGGTAAGTTTAATTAAGATTAAGACTTCAAAACAAGACTTTTCTGTAACCCGCAAGGGGTATAAATTCGTATACCGTTTCGGCAGCCCGAAGGAGACAATTTTCTATTTTCAATTTCTTTGGAAGCAGGGTATTTTTTCATTTTTCATATTTTTACAGAGTTGCCTGGCAAGAAGACTTGTACTTAATTGATTAGGATTAAAAAATTTATTTTTCCTCAACACTGATTTTTCCGCATTCCAGCGGGAACAGAAAAAAGTCAAGTGCAATCCATTTCAGTGCCATTTTTCTGTATTTTTGGCGTGGTCGAACGTAACCTGAAAATTACTAAAAAATATTATTTTATATTGTGATCCTTTTTTTTTAAATTAAAAAAAAAATTTAATTTTGTCTATGCAAGCCTTCTTACAGGGTTCAAGGAAGGAAATTCTGGTTTTAAAATTTAAAAGAGATTTTTTTGTTTTTAAAATATTCAAAGCTTTACAGGGGGAAAAATTCTGTGTTTTTTTTTTATTTATCTGAAAAAGACAGGGCGAAACTTTGCATTTTCATTTTTTTCTGAAGTGGAAGAGGGATTTTGGTAAGTGAAGAGTCGATCGTAAAAGTGCAATCTCAGCTCTTTTCATCGATGTGACTTTATAACAGGTATAGATAGCGTCCCTTGAATCATTATTACTCACTTTTCTGAAAAAGGGAAATATAAATATCGAAAGCTTTGCCGTGAAAGGGTCTACTTTATGAGTTTATGGCGTCCAGACCCACTATGATCGACTTTTATGGTCGAGCTGATGAGCGCTCCGCCCCGAAAATTAAAGAGCTTAAGTCGTACACCTGTAAAATTTCAAAAGTTTACTCAGATTTGTTTCATTATTGCAGGCTTATTTATATTTTTCCTAATCTGCTTTTTCAAAAAATGTGATCTTCAACCTTCGAGGAAAATATTATTAAAATTTCAGTATAAGATATAAATTATTAGGGCCGTTATTAGGCTTTGAAAACAGTAGAAAACAGTGAAAATGACACTTTTTGAGCAACCGTAATTAATATTTGTTATGAAATTTTCATTGAAAAAATGCTTTTATGTAGATTCTGAGGACCTGAAAAACAACATATTAAAAGTTCAAATTAAAAAGTGGATATCTTCGTGGTTAATATCTTAAATGAAAAAAAGTTGGCTTTGCCCATGTTAATTACATAAGAACTTCAAAGACGATGGGGCACCTCTAAATATTGTTTAAAATTAAAAAAAAAAAAAACTGGCTTCTACAATCGCATACACTACCGTTATTTGCCTTTCGCTCCTGAGAAAACCAAAATTGTTTTTTTTTCTGGTTACCCTGACACGCACGGACAGCTTTCGAACACATTTTACCACCGTGCACAAACAATACCTTTTTCGTTGAAATGACATTTCGATTAAGGGCATGTGACACGCATAAATACCTACCTTACCGGCCTCACTTTTTCAATTAAAAATTTTTTTTTTTAATCTAAGAACTTTTTTTCTAAATAAAATATCGGGCTGAAACTTCGGCAAATGTATAAGAAGACAATAAACTACGTTTACGTACTTTATTCGAGAAGGAATTTCGCAAAAAATTATTTTCGACGAAATGAAAACTGGGTGCATTTTCTGCAATTTTTTGAACCTAAGAACTTTTTTTTAAGTGAAATATCGGCTTCAAACTTTGAGAAATAGAAGAGCCGACAGTAAAGTCCGTTTATGTACATCATTTGAGTATAAAAGATGCAAAAAGAAAAATTTCAACTAACGGGAAACTCCGGTTGCCAGTTCAGTCGGTATTCGCGATGGGCATAAAATGCGATGTCTGGCGGACACTAAACGAGGCTCTGTCAGCTGGCTCCTCTGCATCTGAAATGTGAGGTCCACGTGGGTGACGCTTTCAAAGATTGACGATGTGGTGTTCTTACAATAATATTTTTTAAAAGGTGTGTTCAAATGCGACACAAGAACCGAACCTATGAGCATTTTCACAACATTCTTTTTTTGCTATACTCTCTCAACGCATTGTACGATCTGAATACTTATTATACCGTTATCATAATTCAGAATTGAACAATTTTTAGAGGAAACTAGGCAATACGTATTATTCCGATTTCCAAAACTACCCCTATCAGTGCACATTCAAAGAACACCGTCTAGGGTGCCTTCAACTAAAACCCGAGCTAAAACGTCAAAAAGTTAAAAATCACAAGACACGCATTTTCAAAACTGTAGTAAATATCCTCATAACCACAAAAATATCCAACAACCCTTAAAAACTACCCCTACCTCATTTAATGAACCCCGTCTCGACTGCCTTCATCTAAAATCGCAACAACAAAAATTGAATTGATAATGATCACAAGACAGGCATTTCCAAGACTGTATTTAATATACTTATAACCACAGAAATATCCAACAACCCTCAAGAACTACCCCTACCACATTTAATGAACCACGTCTCGACTGCCTTCATCTAAAATCGCCAAAAAATTTCAAATTAATAGTAATCACGACACACGCATTTCCAAGACTGTATTAAATGTCCTCATAATCACAGAAATATCCAGCAAACCTCAAGAACTACCCCTACCTCATTTAACGAACCCCGTTTCGACTGCCTTCATCTAAAATCGCCAACAAAGTTTTCAATTGATAATAATCACAAGACGCGCATTTCTAAGACTTTATTTAATATCCTTATGACCACACAAATATGCAACAACCCTCAGGAACTACCCCTACTATTTGAGATAAAGGCAGTCGAGACGTGGATCGTTAAATGTGGTAGGGGTAGTTTTTGAGGGTTGTTGGATATTTTTGTGGTTGTAAGGATATTTAATACAGTCTTGGAAATGCGTGTCTTGTGATTATTATCAATTTACATTTTTTGTGTGCGATTTTAGATGAAGGCAGTCGAGACTGGGTTCATTAAATGAGGTAGGGGTAGTACTTGAGGGTCGCTGGATATTTCTGTGGTTATAAGGATATTTACTACAGTTTTAAAAATGCGTGTCTCGTGATTTTTATTTCTTTTTGACGTTTTAGCTCGGGTTTCAGTTGAAGGCACCCTAGACGGTGTTCTTTAAATGTGAACTGATAGGGGTAGTTTTGGAAATCAGAATACTACGCATTGCCTAGTTTCCTCTAAAAAAAAGAATGTTTCATCTCCTTGAGATTCTGCGACTTGACGAGTACAATCGGTTTGATTTGAAATGGATTCTATAACAACTAATTTGTTCATTATTCGTATTTTTTCGTTGAATCCAACTGGTTAATCATTCATTTTTGTATTGTTGAAAACTAGTTTTTTTTACGTGAAAATTTTACTACTTTATTGTTGGTTGTAAACCACTTTTTTAGTTGAAAATTCAACTCTTTGGTTACTAATTTATGAATTTACTGAAAATTTGTTTCACGGTAAAAACTTCAAATATTTTGTTGAAACATAATCTATTTTGTTAAATTCATCTTAGCTGTTCGAAAATTCAACTGCTTTGTAAAAAAATCGTTCTTTTGCATTGAAAGTTCACCTGTTATGGCAGAAAAGTCATATTTCTCAGTTTAAAATTCATTTTGTTTGGCTGAAGATGAACTTTTTTGTAGCAAGTTCAACTTTTTTGTAGAAAATTCAACGTTTTTGTCGAAAATTCAACTTTTTGTCGTAAATTCAACTTTTCGGGTTGAAAATTTACATGTCGTCAAAAAAAATCATCTTTTGAGACTTCAAAATTCAAATGTTTATTTGACAATGCAAATTTTAAATTTTTTTAGTCCATTCACGTATTATTCTCTAGAGGGCAAAATATGAAACTCGCATTCGGGAGAGTTATAGTTTAACATCATTCATTAAAAGTGGTTTCACGCATAGAAGTTGATGAACTATATTGTTTCAATTCTGAATTATGATAACGGTATAATAAGTATTCAGATCCTACAATGCGTTGGCAGAGTATAGCAAAAAAAGAATGTTGTGAAAATGCTCTACTCAATTCAAGGTTTCCCGCTCTTCGGGCCTCTTTTTTCATTGGTCAGTCACAGACGCGGAGGAGAGTGTACAGGTACCGTGATGGGAGTTGATGGAACTGCGCAATTTGAGATAACCGTATAGGGGGGTAGGGGGGGGCTTGAAATGTTGGGGTCTTGAAATGATGGAGACTTTACTGCATTCTTATCTCAGGTTTTCTAAAAACCTTTTGAAAAAGGTACGCAATTGTACCGAAACGTAAAGGATGGAGAAAGGAGTTTTTTCAAATGAATAAATTCTGAGTTGAAAATATGTTTTTTGGCTCATTTTTAATTAATTTTCATGTGAACCGTAAAACATAAAAAATTCACAATTTAAAATTCCTAATCACCGTCGGTCGAAGAAGAGGATTGATTTGTTACTTATCGAATCATTACAAGTGAATATTTTTCTCAGTTATGTCAACTTTGATTGAAAATCCACTTGAAAACTCACAATCAGTAAAGTTGATATACATAAAAGTTTATTAGCCCTATTTGAAAGTTTCTATATATTATAATTAATAATTTATATATTCATGGGCATATGTGCAGATTATTGAACTTTCCACTAAAAACATGAATTATACAATTTACAACAGGCATAATATTGGAAATGTCACTATTAAGGTAATTATTAATCATATTCTGTAATTTGACAGATGAAAATTACGGTCTCGAAATAGATATTAATGCTTTTGAAATTTTTAATTATGTGAAAGCTTACGGTCTATTGGATCTCATTTCTATTTTAAAACATTGTACTGTCGATATAAAAAAGTTTGAAAATGAAAATAAAATTCTACAAGAAAATTACCTTGGGGTAATTAATTTCGAGAAATTTTGCGCTTATCTTTCGTTACGCTTAGCAGTAATATTTTATTTTATTTTAACCTCTAAAATAATTATTATTATTATTGTTTGAATTTGTAACTATTAATATATGACAGTTTCATTCTGTGATGTCAATTGATATTTTTTAGCAACTGCAGGCTGAATATATTTTAAGTTTTCTCTAAATGTCTGAACAGTCGAACCTTTTGGCTAAAATCTATTTGCTATAAATAAGTAAATACGTGTTTATTTGGTAACCAGAGTGATAGAGCGCTAAATAAAAACCATGAGCAGGTATTTATAACTTTTCCAAAGCTTTAAAGTATATTCGAGGATTATCAGGTTTTAACGGTCGATTAAAAATTTTCTAATTAGAAAATTTATTTGCGCGTAATACAGAACATAGAAAAATTTGGGTCCGGAGGTGCTGATTCGATCAAAAATCAAACATTCAAATTTCAATTAATTTTTTGACATAAACGTGAAAGGTTCTAGACATATAACCTTCTGGTAAATGTCCCAGTAATCGTGGAACTTTGTTATAATTTTAATGTATTGTTTAAAAAATATGTTAAAAGTGACATTTAATGATAAAACCAACTTATTTTCAGCATTGTATAATAGCTAATATACTATTCATTACAACTACATCAATTACATTCATTCAAATTAAATAAAAAGCAAGAAAATTGTCTTCACGGTCACTGGGTCTAAGGTCACGATTACTGGGACTAAGATCACGATTACTGGGACGTTTACCTTATGTAAAATTCAATTGTTGTTATTTTTCTCTAAATATAGAATTTAGTGGTAATGTCCCTTTAGATCAATGAGATACAAATAATTACTTTTTTAATTGAAAATTAACGAATTTGGAATAGGGAAACAGATGTAGAATGGTTAAATGATTAGAACATTAATGTGAAGGTCGAATGTGAATAATGTAAAAATTTAGAGACCTTTACCAGTACGTAGTTATTAAAATTTTGATAATCATCAACGCGTTTCGAATTGATTTTCAATAGCTCTTCAAGATGTATAAATTATTCGAAATATATTTAGAAGATTTTTATATTAATCTAAAAAATAATAAATATTCTCACATTAGCTAAAT
This sequence comes from Andricus grossulariae, assembly GCA_011634705.1. Taxonomy (NCBI): domain Eukaryota; kingdom Metazoa; phylum Arthropoda; class Insecta; order Hymenoptera; family Cynipidae; genus Andricus; species Andricus grossulariae. The sequence goes on along the minus strand of JAABKJ010075445.1, from coordinate 23,044,053 downwards.
GAAATAAAAAGTTATTACAGCGTATAAATTTTGTTTTTGATCGTATGATGAATTAAATATTTACCTGAGTGAAACGAAGATTGTTGAGGTCCTATATTTTCCCATTGTTCACATTGTTAGGAAATTAAATATTTTTACACTCCAGGATGGATACCTATAAGTTATTAAAGATTTATACTTTAAACTTTGTATATCTTTCATAGTATAACTTTTTAACTCTTTTCATAATTTAAAATAATTTTTACCAAATTTAAAATTTTCAGCAATGTTTTCAATATAGAAAACTTTTTTCTTTTCTCTTGATTTATATGCTAAAATAACTTTTAATTTTATTCATATAATGTTAGGATATTCATTATCTTTCAGGTAAATATAAAAATCTTCTGAATATATTTTGAGAAATTTATACATCTTGAAAAAATCTTGAATATCAATTCGAAACGCGTTGATGATTATTAAAATTTCAACAACTATATACTGGTAAAAGCGTCTAAATTTTTACACTATTATTAACCAGTCTAAACAACTGTTGTATAGTTAAATGCAAATATTCTTCTTGGTAATCTCGTGGATGTCAAGGTTAAATTAAAATAAAATTAAGAAATCAAGGATAAAACATGTAAATATTGCATTGAAATTCTAGGTAATGTTTCAAAATATATAAGGGCACATCTATTTGGCCATTTGAGTTTCTATTTTGTTTAAATAATACAAAATTATTATATTTCAAAAAATAAATAATGTTCATTAAGGCCTATTCCGCTTCTTTTGGTGTTGAAAAGAAAATTTTTATTCAAAATTTGCCGACATGTTTCAACCTGTATTTCAGGTCCTTTTCGAAGCTCATTCTAGAAGGAAAAATACATGTATTAAATAAAAATAAACTGGAGAGTATTCAATCTATATATAATATATATGAATTGTCGCTGTTTACCTATTATATAAAAAGAAAAGAAAAACCGCTGAAGACTATGTTGAGTTTTTTTTAAGCATCTTTGACATTTTTTTTATCTTATATATTTGTGGAAAGTATCAAATTGTAAACGAAATTCTTGAAAAAAATGTTGATAACGTATCATTTACGATATAACCTTTAAAAATCTCATCTGAAACAGAAATTATTTATGAACAAGTTGTTTTATTAATTTGAAATGTTGTTTTTAGTAATTGACTAAAAGTTTTATAAACTTACAGGAAAATTTCCTTGAGATTATGTAATTATTAAACTACATTTTGTTAAAAATTGTGTTTAACGACTTTTTGTCGAGTCAGAAACTCATGATAGTTATAACGATACTAATGGCTGATTTAGAAGTTAAGTTATGCATGGTTATATATATAATTAAAAACTAAAGGTTAAGAACCACCGGAGGGTCCCACTGGGAGCAACTGTCATCTAAAAAATGACATCGGCTCCCAGTAGGACCGCGGTAAATCTCATTCATGGACGTCAGAATTTACCACCACCCCGAACTCTTAGAGTAGAGTAGAGACTCGTGGTGGGAGAGACGAAGCGAGCGATCCACATGTGTTAATAAAAGAGCTGGACTTTCCAAAACGCTTAAACTATGCTATTAGAACGCTTTTGCAAAGCGTCACTTGACACGGAGACCAGAGCATAGAAACGGAGCAGAATACTCAGAACGCGTCGCGCACATGTACCTGAAATTCAGTAAATAGTACTTCTCAATTTTAGGAACCGAAAACCTTACATGTTATTTCAGGTTGCCTTCAATTTACTTTCAGGACTGTATATTGAAAGTTACGTGCATAGTTTACTTTACTCTTAATTAAAGTCAAATCTGAAATTAAGTCGAATATAACTTAAAGTATTTATTTTTTCTATTTGGTTTCATATAAATATATAGCCGAGGGAATCAATGCTTTCATTTCTTTAAATATTGTCAAATATTGCCAATTAAAGTAATAATCTAGAATTCTTCGGCTGAATTGTAAGTTAAAAGTCTGATCTCATTAGGAGGAGTTAGGAGTCTCCCATACGTGCACGTGGACTTGTAAGCTGAACATCTGGTCGTATTAATTGAGACATGCACAGTTGGGAGCGTTTGTGAATTAACTAATTTTTCTAGTACACATAGAAAAATGGAGAAATAATTTTTTAGAAGAGTGCTGTCACACCTGTCCTCAAGGACTAAGAAATTTTACCAAAATTTGAAAACAATCTGTCGGTGGCATGTTATTATATGTACTTTATACTTTAAAAATCATTTTCAATCAAAATCCTACTTGATAGCGTTCTCAAAATACTCTAAAAATAGTTTTAAATCTTTGTTAGCCATTTAATGCAAAATTTCGGCCTAATATGAAAACAGAAAAAATCAAAATGCATAGCGGGATAAGCATGTATGTGCTGCCCCCTCTCGAATCTGGTCGATATTTTTACAAGAATTTGACATTGATGTAAGAATAAATTTCCCAAAAGAGTATATCTAAGAAATAATTTTTATGGGAGTCTTGGGGGTTAGAAGAAAAATCGAAAAATGGCGTACCTCCACCATTTTTCACCAAAAAATTCTTTAATTCATGTTGTATAACATATCCAATTTTTAGAACGATCAACAGGGTAGAACATAGTTTTAAAAATCTAAAACCATGAGCGTACTCCGTGAGCCGTACACTACACAGTGGGTATGTGTAGCTAAAGGCCTCCACCGTTCAGTGGTCACCGCCTTAAAAACTAGCTGACTCCCAATTTTGAGTTCAAAATTTTAAATGAGAAATTTAGTAAGACCCGTAAGACGTACGCAGACGGTACCCTCCTAAATGTGCACGTCTCGATTAATACAATCGTCCTTCACTTAAAAGTCCATGTGCACAGATAATTCCCTCCCAACTATGCACGTCTCAACTAATACGATCAGATGTTCAACTTACAAGTCCACGTGCACAGATAGTACCCTCCCAACTGTGCACGTCTCAATTAATGCTTTCAGATTCTTAACATATAAGTCCACGTGCACTGATGCTACCCTCCTAACTGTTTACGTCTCAGTTACTGCTTTCAGGTTTTCAGCTTAGACGTCCATGTGCACAGATGATATCCTCCCAACTGTGCACGTCTCGATTAATACAATAATTTTTCACTTAAAAGTCCACGTGCACACATGGTGCCCCGCCAACGGTTCACGTGCACAGATGGGATACTCCCCACTGTGCACTTACCCATATGGTACCCTCCCAACTCTGCACGTACACAGATGGCTTCCTTCCAACTTTGCACGTCTCAATTAATACGATGAGATTTTCAACTTGCAAGTCCACGTGCACAGATGGGATACTCCCAACTGTGCTCGACTCATTTTGGGAGGGGTGAAACTACATGGAGCAACTGTGCACGTTGTTTACCACGTGCACGTCGACATTTAAACGTACATAGATGGTACCCTTCCAACTGTGCACGTCTCAATTAATACGATCAGATTTTCAACTTACAAGTCCACGTTCTGATCGAATTAATTGAGACGTGCACAGTTAAGAGGGTACCATCTGTGCACGTTGACTTGTAAGTTGAACATCTGATCGTATTAATTGAGACGTGCACAGTTGAGAAGGAACCATCTGTGCACGTCTTACGGTCTTACTCAATTTCTATTTTCTCATTTTGAATTTTGCACTCGAAATTGAGTCAGCTAATTTTTGAGGTTGTGGCCACTGAACGGTGGTCGCCGCTAGCTACACGCTCACTGTTCAATGTGCGGCGCACCCCGTTTGGAAAAGTTTTGTGGCGTTGTACTATTTCGGTGTAGTCCGCCTTACACAAAAAAACAATGAAAAAAATGAGTTTCTGCAAATCTTGTACATACGCCGGGTGTCGAACTTTGATGTAACTTCATATTATGTTGCTATACTTTGTATCGTCGCCTTAAAACACTCAGCCATCTAAAAGTTAAAATTTTTTTCATTTTTATCGCATATGAATTTCAACTTATTACATCGTAATATTTATTTCAATAAAACATTAACATAAAAAAAAAATTAAAAGTGCTTGATGTGTGAATAAATCATTGAAAATAATAAAGTTTGTATGATTATACTTGCGATTAGGATACGAAATAATTATTGTTTATTATTTTTGAAACATTCTTTTTAAAAAATCGTTGTTAAGAATACAGTTTGTATTTTAAGATTTCAGTCATCTTCAATAATTATTGTTTATTATCCTAAATATGTTATAATGTACATTTAATTATTAATTAAGCATTTATGCAATCATGTATTGTAATTTCCTAAATCTTTTATTCCAAAATTATTATTTTCTGAATTCACTTCTGTAATTTTTGTTTAAGTCCAAACCACGATTCTGTCTAGAAACTAGCTAACATCTGTACAGTTTTCATATATTCAAATTCATAACGAACTACTCGATAGCGCCAAGACTGGAACTAGACAGCAGAAAGGTTTGAATCAAAAACGTAGCAAAACTAGACAGCGCTAGTGTAGCGCCAGACTAGTATTGCCGTAGACTGTAGAGCAGTGCTCCCAATTTGGCTCCCCAACTGTAGTGCGCATGCGTCGTATCAACAGTCTCATTGTCAGTATACGGCGCGCTTTTTTGAAGTTATTAAATGTGTAAATCAATTTTTTATAATGAATCATCATTGTAGACTTGATTAAATTAATTTTCAGATCACAAAATAGTCTTTTAGAGGGAAAGCTTAATTAATGATCTGATATTACTATTTAAAAATAAATTATTGACGTTGAATTCAAAATAAAAGGAAGACGGTTTTCGGCAATGTAAATTCTAAATAATTCATAATATTCGTTTGTACTTGATAATAATTATATACTGTAAAAAATTGATTTGCATATTTAATCATTTCACATAAGCGCGCGATCAATTATGAGATCCGAACTATATATGTAAGAGTGTTTAGCAGGTCGCTTACCGCTGGCAGTTATTTTAAATATAAACGCAATAATCACTCAATTCGAATCGCTATCATCCGTAAAAGGAATTCCCTGAATTCCGTGAATTCCTTGTATTACTAGAATTTGGTGAATTCCTCGAATTCCGCGCGTTCGTTTATTTCTGTGAATTTCTTTGAACTCGATGGATAATTTTGAATTCCGTGAGTTCCTTGAATTTTTTGAATTACGTGAATTCCACGCATTTCGTGAACGCCTTCTATTACTTGAATTCCCCAAATTTCTTGAATTCCATGAATTGGTTCATTCCCGGTAATTCCTTGAATTCCGTGAATACCGTAAATCCCTTGGATTCCGTAAATTTCTTGTATTTCGAGTTCTCGGTTGTTTTCGAGAACCCAAAACAGCTCGAGTTCTCGCGATCTTCGAGTGCCCGAAACGATTCGATTCCGGCCAGAAAAAGTTGAGCCTGACTCGTCTCGAGCTTTTGAGCTTTTTGCTTATCCCTACTAATGGTATTAATTGAGACGTGCACAGTTGCAAGTGTCCCATTTGTACACGCGCACGTTTTTACCACCGGCCCTCGACGTGCGCAGTTCGGCTCGTGCACAGTTGCTCCTTACATAGTTATACCCCGCGCATATTGAGACGTGTACAGTTGGGAGTCTCCCTTCTGTGCATGTGAATCGTTTTTAGTGTACCATATGTGCACATCGACATTCAGACATGCATAGATGGTAACTCACGAACGGTTCACGTGCACATATGGGAGTCTTCCAATTGTGCACGTCCAAATTGAGACGTACACAAATGGCCCGGTGCACGGGTGTGCCTGTGGCCAACAACGTGCACAGTTGTACCTGTGGCCACCGACGTCCACAGATGGGTTCATACACAGTTGTCCGTTACCCAACCCAACATCCTATTACTAATATCATATTCCGCTTAAGATTATAAGTCTCTAATTTCAATCGTAATAATATTATCACATATCAGGACCAAATAAAAAGATCGCTGTTCATATAACTGATCAATATACTGACGTACAGGGAATCCATATTGACATTCTACAAAGTCATTACGGCAGAGAGTCAATTCGTCTACGGATCTGGAAACACCTAACATACCATAAATAATATAGTATTCCGCTCATGACTTTAGGTGATAATTAAAATTATAATACAATTACCTGATAATATAATTACGTTTGAAATTAGAAATTTCAAAGTAGTTAGCAGAATATACTGTTAGTAGTAAGATGGTCGAGTGTTCAAAACCGTGGTCTCATTAGCTGCCTGCCTAAATGTTTTTACACATATTTTTCAGTAAGTATATATAGGTTCTTATTAGGTCCGAATTAGATACGCAAGGGTGTTTAACAGGTCGCCCGTCACCAGCAGTTATTATTAATTAAAAACAGTATAATCACTTAATGCGAATCGTTATCAGGTTCTAAAAATATTGCATGACATGTCTTCACCTTGAAGAATATCTATGTGTATTCCCCGCACGTCAGCATATTGGTGGATTCTATGAACAGCGATCAGCCAGTTTGTTCCGCACATGTGATAATATAATGACGTTTGAAATTAGGTACGTCAATTCGTTAGCAGAATATAGTATTAATGATAGGATGTTAGATTTCTTTAAGCGATGGACTCATCGGCTGCCTGCTTAAATGTTTTTTCACATATTTTTCAGTAAATATATGTAGGTTCTTATTCGTCCGAATTAGATACGTAAGGGTGTTATGCAGGTCGCCTGTCGCTGGAAGTTATTAGTAATTAAAAACGCCATAATCACCCACTGCGAGTCGTTATCATCGTCTTTGAAGACTGAATGGAATTTATTGAACTTGGAGAATATCAAAACGGATTCCCCTCACGTCAGCATATTGGTGAATTCTATGAACATCAGTCTTTTGATTTGTTCTGGACAGACTTTGTCTATCAACTTCTCGGATTATTGCATGATATCTAATGAACTTGGAGAATGGCAATACGGATTTTCCATATATCAGCATATTCATGGTTTCCATGAACAGGGAATTGTTGATTTGTTCCGGATACCTAATATCCTAATTATATTTGAAATGAGAGGACTGAAGTGGTTAGACGAATATAATATCAGTATCAGGTTGCTCGTCTTGTTTCTAAAGCCATATACTGTATGTGGCCTTAATGGTTTTGAACATATTTTTCAGTAAGTCTATATATATATATATTCTTATCATGTACGAATTGGTTACGTAAGGGTGTTTAGCAGGTCGCTTACCGCTGGCAATTATTTTAAATATAAACGCATTAATCACTTAATGCGAATCGCTATCATCTCCTTTCAAGATTGCATGGCATGTATTAAACTAAAAGAATATCTATACAGATTCCCCATAAATCAGCTTATTGATGGGTTCTAAGAAGAGCGATCTTTTGAATTGTCCCGGACGGACTTATGGTCGTTAGCGGAATATATGCTTTTACAAATATATTTCAGTAAGTATATGTAGCTTCTCATTCTGTCCGAATTAGCTACATGAAGGTGTTTATCAGGTTGCCCGTCGCTGGCATCGTTCTTGAAGGCCACGTGACATGTATTGAACTTCGAGAATATCAATCTGGATTTCCCGTGCGTCAGCATATTGATGGGTTCCATGAACAGCGATCAGTCGATTTGTTCTGCACAATTGATAATATAATAACGTTTGAAATGAGAGACTTAAATTCGTCAACAGAATATATTATCAGTTTAATGGTGGTAGGTTTTTCTTAAGGCGTAGTCTCATTGACAGCCTGCTTACATGTTTTTCGTTATATTTTTTAGAAAGTATATATATAGGTTCTTATTAAGTTCGAGCTAGATACGTTAGGTTGTTTAGCAGGTTGCTCGTCGCTGGCAGTTTATATTGATTAAAAATGATATAATTACTGCATGCGAATCGCTGTTATCTTCGCTGAAGACTGCGTGAGGTCTATTGAACTTAAAGAATATATTCCCGGTACGTTAGCATATTGCTGGTTCTGTTGAACAGCGATCAGTCGATTTGGTGCGCATATGTGACAGTATAATTACGTTTGAAATTAGAGATTTAATGTCGTTAGCGGAATATAATATTAGTACTAGGCTGCCAGGTTGTTTTAAAGTCATAGAATCATTGACTGCCTGCTTGAATATTTCAACACATATTTTTCAGTAAGTATATGGGGCATAATTTCTGAAGTGTACCCACCTCCAAAATGAAAGTTGTCCGATCTAGCTGAAAATTGGCCTAATTGTAGTTCTATTAGATAGTACTTCCCACACCAAAAAATATTTCATTTTGATAATTATTTATCAAAGTAGAGGGGGTATAATTTTTGGGTTTTTGAAGCAAAGCCTTACTTTCAAACAACTGTGAATTTGGGTAAGTCAGAATTCGAGTGTTGTGAATGGAACCAATATTCGAGTGAAAGATTAGAAATTTTAAATATGAAAACACCTGGGTTTGTTAATCTCCTGGATATCGTGTTGTAAGATGATTCGCGAGACTGTGTTCGTCTCGGCAAGCGCCTTGGTTGCTCTGATCACAGCTAGCCTGGTTGCCGTTCTGAGAACTCCGTTCTCCTGCAGGGTTGGATCGCAAGTGAAGTCTCGATCGCGCCGTTTTGATCAAGTGGTACCATGGTCCAATACGGATCATGGAGACGGTGTTACCATCTATCTTCGGTCCCGCTGGTCTCCCTACTCTTGGGGTCTGTTTGCGCGCACGTTCATTGATTTTCCGCTTGCCTTACTGACCTATATCTCTGAGCTTGAATTTTGTGTTGTCATCATAGCACATTTAAAGGACACCGTCTCCGGTGCCTTCAACTAAAAACTCAAAAAAAATTAAAAAATAATCATTACAACAAACTTATTTCCAAGACTATAACTAATATTCTTTTTGCCGCTGTGATATTCAACAACCCTCAAAAACCCCGTCTCGATTGCCTTCGTCTAAAATCGCCAAAAAATTGTAAATAAATAAGAATCACAACAAACGCATTCCCAAGACTGTAGTGAATATCCTTATAACCACAGAAATATACAGCAACCCTCAAGAACTACCCCTACCACATTTAACGAACCCCGTCTCAATTGCCTTCACCTAAAATCGTCAAAAAAATTTTTAACAAATAAGAATCACAAGAAACGCATTCCCAAAACTGTAGTGAATGTCCTCATAACCGCAGAAATATACAACAACCCTCAAGAACTACCCCTACCACATTTAACGAACCCCGTCTCAATTGCCTTCACCTCAAATCGTCAAAAAAATGTTAAACGAATAAGAATCACAAGAAACGCATTCCCAAGACTGTAGTGAATGTCCTTATAACAGCAGAAATATACAACAACCCTCAAGAACTACCCCTACCACATTTAACGAACCCCGTCTCAATTGTCTTCACCTAAAATCGTCAAAAAAATTTTAAACAAATAAGAATCACAAAAAACGCATTCCCAAAACTGTTGTGAATGTCCTTATGACCGCAGAAATATACAACAACCCTCAAGAACTACCCCTACCACATTTAACGAACCTTGTCTCAATTGCCATCACCTCAAATCGTCAAAAAAAAATTTAAATGAATAAGAATCACAAGAAACGCATTCCCAAGACTGTAGTGAATGTCCTTATAATCACAGAAATATACAACAACCCTCAAGAACTACCCCTACCATATTTAATGAACCCCGTCTCGATTGCCTTCATCTAAAATCGCCAACAAATTTTTAATGAATGAGAATCACAAGAAACGCATTTCCCAGACTGTAGTGAATGTCCTTATAACCACAGAAATATGCAGCAACCCCTAAGAACTAGGCCAAACACATTAAACGAACCCCGTTTCGGCTGCCTTCAAGTAAGACCGTTAAAAAAATTTGAAATGAATATTAATGACTCCTGATTAATGACACCTTTCCCTGAAGTAATATTCAGCAATTCCCAAGAATCAACTCTACCACATTCAACTGATTCGGCAAAAAGAGTGGAGTCTTGGGAATGCTACTCTTGTGATTATTATGAATTCGAATTTTTTTGGCGATTTTAGATGAAGGCTGCCGAGACTGGTTTCTTTAAATGTGGTAGGGATAGTTCTTGAGGGTTGTTGAATATTCCTGTGGATAGAAGTATAGTTACTACAGTCTTGCAAATGCGCTTGTTGTGATTCTTATTTGTAAAACTTTTTTTGACGATATTAAGTGTAGGCAATCGAGAAGGGGTTCGTTAAATGTGGTAGGGGCAGTTTTTGAGGCTTGTTGTATATTTCTGCGCTTATAAGGACATTCACTACAGTCTTGGGAATGCGTTTCTTGTGATTTTTATTTGTTTAAAATTTTTTTGACGATTTTAGGTGAAGGAAATCGAGACGGGGTTCATTAAATGTAGTAGGGGTAGTTCTTGAGGGTTGTTGTATGTTTCTGTGCTTATAAAGACATTCACTACAGTTTTGGGAATGCGTTTCTTGTGATTCTTATTTGTTTGAAATTTTTTTGGCGATTTTAGATGAAGGCAGTCAAGACAAGGGTCCTTAAATGTTGTAGGGGTAGTCCTGGAGGGTTTTTGTATATTTCTGCGGTTACAAGGACATTCACTAGTCTTGGGAATGCATTTCTTCTGATTATTATTTATTTAAAATTGTTTTGGCGATTTAAGAGGAAGGAAATCGAGACGGGATTTTTTTAGTTTTGTTGAATATTACTGCGGAAAAAAGAATATTATTTATAGTCTTGGAAATCAGTTTGTTGTAATTACTATTTTTTAATTTTTTGGAGGTTCTGGTTGAAGGCACCGGGGACGGTGTTCTTTAAATGTGTTATGATATGGGTAGTTTTGGAAATCTGAATAATACGTATTGCCTAGTTTCCTCTAAAAAACAGGATATTTCATCTCCTTTTGATTCTGCGACTTCACGTGTACAATCTGCTTGATTTGAAATGGGTCCTATAACTATTTTGTTCAATATTCGTCTTCTTTCGTCAAAACCAACTGGTTGATCATTAATTTTTTTATTGTTGAAATCATTTTGTTATGTGAAATTGTAATTATTTTATTGCTGGTTTGGAACCACTTTTTTTATTTGAAAATTCAACTATTTGGTTTAAAATGTATGAATTTACTGAAAATTTGTCTTACGGTAAAAGATTCAAATATTTTGTTGAAACTTCAACTATTTTGTTAAATTCATTTTAGCTGTTTGAAAATTCAACTGCTTTGTAGAAAATTCATTCTTTTGCATTGAAAGTTCACCTTTTGTGGTAGAAAAGCCATATTTCTTAGTTTGGAATTCATCTCTTTTGGCTGAAGATTAACTTTTTTGTCGAAAATTTAATTTTTCGGGTTGAAAATTTACCTGGTCATGCCGTAATTTAAAGAAGTTTCTTTTTCAGCTTAAAAAATGAAGAAATAATGTGGCTGTCATTGCAGTCTGTTAACGCAGGCTTCAAGCGGGTTGTCAATATGCAGGGGCCTGACTTCAATGACAGCCACGTTGTTTATTTTTTATTTCCTAATGCTGAAAAAGCAACTTGTTGCCATTACGGCAGGACCATTTAACGTAAATTTTAACGCACTATTATAATTGCAACAGTTTACATATTTATTTTGCTTCTTTTAATAATTACAATGCCATATTACTTTAGCATTACGCTGTGGCGTAATGCTTGCGTTCGGCCGGTCCGCCAGGAGTGAAAATGCTGATAGGTTAGGTTCTTGTGTCGTATTTGAAAGACTTAAAATATTCATATATTGTCCACAATTATTAACATTACTGTTGTTAATACTTGTCTCGTCTCGATACATAAATTTATCAATTCGCACAATCTGTGAGGTATGTACTCGCCACCGTATTTAAGCATCTCAGCGCTAATACTGTCTACACTCGCAGCCTTACCATTTTTTAAGTTCTTAATTATATCTGTAACTTCAGTGACACAGACTTTCTCAATTGTGTTTTCTAATTCACTATGTTCTATGTCACAGCTCTGTTGCCCTATATCTTCACCTCCTAATAATTCTTTGAAAGAGTCTTTTAACGCGTCTACTATCCCGTCTGTATCATATAGCATTTCACCCTTGCTGTTTCTCATGCTCACAAACTCTGTACTTTTACTTCTGTTCATCTCTTTGAATACTAGTTTTATGGTTCCTTGAAAGTCGTTTTCTAATTTCTTCTCTTCTTCTGTTCTAATGTTATCTTTGCTTTCCTTGACTAGACGTTTAACTTTTCTCTTTTTGTGTCTGTAATCATTTTGAAGCCTTTTTCTCTCCTCATCGCTAATACCTGTGATGTTTAACGTTCTCTCGTACGCTTTTTTCTTTTCTTTTTGGTCTGCTTTAATTTCATCATTCCACCAAGCACAACCAGATTTTCTTCCTACAACCGCCGTAGCACCTACTTCAATCGCAGTTTTAATAATTAAACACAACTCTTAATATTCAATTCGAAGGAATAAGTTTATTCAAACTCTGTCACGAACAGGGTGAACAGTAGTAATAGTAGACTCAAAATAGTATAAGATAATCACCCGGTTTACGTTATCATTTTTTTTACTTGCTTAAGGCTTCGATAGTATCTGAAAATCTGGAAAAATTGTGGAGCCTCAAGGACACTTCTCAAAATGTAAAAAAAATGTAAATCCTATTAAACTTTTTAACTGTGCCATCTAGAAATTATCTAGATAAAGTAGCTAGATGATTTCTGGATGGAAAAATGAGCTTAAACAACTAGATATTTAGGTAACACAGCTAGAAATTCAGGTTATATATATATATATATAAATTTAATTAAGTTTTCCAAAATATTCTAAAGTCACTGAATTCTTCTGCAGTCACTGAAATATCCCAAATATCTTGAAGTCAGGAGTGGGTGTTCACTCGATCGATCGCATTTTCAACATCTTGAATATATATTGGAAAGTTATTACAATAATCTTGAACATCCTACACTGTCAAAAATAGGTAGTTTTTGCGTTTTATTTATATATATAATTTTTTTCAATTTATTTTCTTCAAAACTACCAAAAATATTCCGATCTTCGATTTTTGTAATAAAAGACCTCTGCAAACGCTATCAAAATATGTCAGTGAACTATTCCGGGCTTCATCGGAGAACAAAAGAATTAGGGGAAAAAGAATAATGCCACTGAAAAATCAATATTTTTATGGACTATATCTTCTCGTAGCAAAGCGATTCCTTTTTTCTAATTCTGCGGAACAAATTTTATAAGAAAATACTAATTCAAACTTGTTTATCAGTAAAAGAGATCATGTTTGAAGACCAAAAATTGGCCTAAATATGACTTCGGCGAAAAAGTAGGCCTAAGTTAAGTTGTTCTAAAATTGAGCTGTAAAAAAAGTGAGAGATTTTTATGTGCGATCATTTAGCAAGAAAGGCTAGTGAGTATTCATTACAAAGGGTTATCGAATATTTTTCTAACTGCTAGGCATGAAAATTACTCGCGTTGAAAATAACTTGCCTTATCAATTGGTATTTATTAGGTGTAAGCCAAAATTGAAGGCTTAATCTGGAAAAACTAAATACAATTTTTCAGCAAAGCAGATGACTTAGCCACACTCTGGTCCCACAGACCCACAAAGCACTAATGTTTTCACTGTCGCTGTAACTGCAATACTAAACTGCATTTTCTTTGAGCCGTGTTCCTGAGACTCTACTGATTCCATTTCACTATAATGAAGCTGAAAAATCTTTATTCGTTTGCAATTGTTTCCGTGGATATTTCTATATAGCGTAATTCGAGTGTTTGTGAAATATGGGCAAGTGCATGTCTTTCCAAAATTAAACTTTTTGAGCGAATCAAATCGATACATTTTTTTGAGTGGTCGGTATCCTCTCCTGACAGGATTGGTGCTTTTCTTTTATACACCGAAAATTTAAAAAATGAGAATTTTTTTGCGGAACTGCATTTTCGTCCATTTTTCGTGTCACGACTTGCAATAAATTTTATATCGTTTTAAAAAAATTTTCTTTTGGATTTTCTTCTAGTCTATTCCTGTTGGCCGGGAACTGGTGAATCGATTTCCGTATAATTAACCCTAAAAATATTGCTTTGTTCAAAAGTTATAAGCAAATGAAATTTGTCGGTCCCTAGACCAAGTGTGGGTAAATAAGGGTCTAAAAATGTAAGTTATTTTATTCAATACTCAACACATTGCCTGGCAGAATACAATTAATGCCTAACACAGTAATTTTAAAAGAACTGTTAAAAAGTATTGTGTAATTTTATTTTTATGTAATTATATTAATGATATGAATAGAAATTTAAATAACTAAATAGAATTTAATTTTTTGTAAATTTCGATCCCCTGAGTCAGTGGCACCACTAAAAAAAAACAAGAATAAAATACATTACTAAACGAACACCTTCATCGAGTCAACTCTGAACCAACACCTTTTCTCAGCAAATTCCAAAGGAGCATCTTCCTTTAGCCGATTCTGCACGAACGTTTCTTCCAGCCAACTCTGAACGAATATTCCATCTTCTTTGTGGCTTAAAGTTAAATTTAAGCTTATTTTTTCTGCCAAAAATGATGACTCAAGCCTATTTTTTATTCTCAAAACAAGACTTCTTCGACTTAAAACAAAACCATTCTTGAAAAAGAAACATTTTTCTTCAAGTTGCCATCTATCTCTTACTATCTTCTATTCAGTATCAGAGGAACGTTGAAATGTAACAACTTCAAATTATCACCACTTTCCACTCTTATTAGGACATTTTCGTTGGCAGTTTTTTAGACAATCTTTTTCGCTGAACCCGCAAATGAATTAATTATTTTGATGCGCGAAAATTTACTTCATACATTTTTTTTAAGTCGACTACGGCAGTAACTCTAAGGTACAAAACAAGAAATCAAAGAAATCAAAGAACTCTACAGTACTCTACAGCTCTACTTTTTATGTAATAATGTTTACAGAATTATAAAGGGATATGAAAAGAGAAAAATTTAACAGTATGAAAATATCATATATTTTATAATCAATTATATCCTTGTATACGAACATTTTGAAAATTAAATATGTAATTACGCATGGGGGTAGAGAATTAGGAGTAGCTATAATTCAGTATTATTGCATACGCAGATATCTACATTGCTTGAGGATTCTATTATTAAATTTTTGGTGAAAAATTCATCTATTGTGGTGGAAAATTCTACTACTTGGGTGAAAATGAAACCATAGCCTAAGAACGTTACAAAATGTTGATTATTTCAGATATATTACCTTAAGTTTAAGAAAACATTAGAAATTTACACCAATTTTGCAATATCAACTTGAAAAATGGACAAATTGGCTTTATTCTGTGCTCATTTCATACACCATTTTAAATTTTGAAAGCTTTTAGCCGGTAGTGTATTATTCTTTGCATGATTCATTAATTATTTATTTTATTATTATTGTATAACTACTTATTAATGATTTTGAATCATAAAAATAATTATATAATAAACATGTAATGTGCGAGTGATGAATCAATAATATTTAACTGCAAATTTAATAAATAATTAAATATTATTTATTAAATATGCAGTTAGCAATTTATGTTCATGATAACTCCTGTCATTGTAACTTCGGGGGTAAGTCATTTTTAACATTCTCTAACTTCATCAATTACCGAAGCGCAACGTCTGAGAAATGCCGAAAACTGCGAGGTAACTCTTGGGACTAGGTCTACCGGCCAAGAGGGCGCTTTTAGTAGCCCGATTTTGACGGAGTCTCTTATTCCATTGCATGAGCAATCTCCCACCTCACCTCTGATAATACGCGCGCATAAGTAGCACAAAGTTTTTCGTACTATGACCAAGGTGGCCTACTATCTAGACCCAAAATGACTAGTATTGATACGTCGCGCAACATGTACGAGTCATACTATGGAGTTTAGTTTCTACACGTTTGTTCACAATCTGCTACATAAGCATGAGTAAATTTGACTCCTTAATATACTGAAAAATTGCTTATTTTGATTATCGATAACAGTTTTCTGACTGATTTTATTGTATTTTATACTCACAGTGTAACAAACTTAAGGAATTGTAGTTTGAAGGTAAACACAAAATATGAAATTAATCAATTTTGATTCGATTACTTTTCTTCTATCCATTTGCTTTGTTTTTATCTTACCTTTTATATAAATACTGTTGTATATATGCACATGAGTTTCGTCTATCTCATTAATATTATGCAATTATGGAGCCAAAATATAAAAAGCTAAATTGTACGTGCCAGTTCTCTACCGAACTACAAAAGAAGTTTCCATTTTTGCACAAAGCAAAACCCGAAGAAAATGTATATTGCAAGACGTGCGGCGGAGAATTTTCGATAGCCCATGGTGGTAAAAGCGGCATTGATCGTCACATTCAAAGCGAAAAACACAATAAGGCATTTAGTGCCGTGTTTGGTTCCAGCATATCACAGTATTTACGAACAGTCAAATTCGACTGTAAAGAAAAACAATTACCTGAAGTAGGTGTGTGGGCATTTCATACAGTTAATCACAATCAAAGTTTCAGTTCTATGAAATGTACGTCCAAATTAATTAATGCCAAGTGATACGTTAAATTTCACCGAAACTGGAGAAATTATATTAGATTTAAAAGAAAAGTTTAAAAACCGCTTAGCTCAAAATTACATGCCCATGACGATTCGAACTGACTTAAAAATTCTTGTAGACCAAGGAAAAATCAATGAAGATGAATTTAAAAGCCACGCAAACAACTGTTATAAAAATGTAATTGATTATTTAGGTAAATATTCAAAGCAATATTCTGATTTTATACAATTTAGCTGGATAAATTTAAATAAAACTCCCATTCAATGGAAGGACGTCGAAGCAAGCGTGGCGTACTTCATGGGAAAAACACAAAAAGAAATCAATGAAAATGATTTATTTGACGAATTATGTAGATTAACCGTGTATGTTGAACAGCATTTACCTGTCTGAACTAAAGCAAATCGTAACACTTCAGATCGATGGGTAAACGTATTTAAAAAAACTCTTGAATTTTTTTCACAGAGAAAACTTCAAAATTAAAAAAATGATTTCTAAAAAATGTTAACTCCTACCGACTGCACTTTTTGTAACGTTTTTTTTTTTATTTTGACATTAATTTTCCAACCAAAAAAAAAGATTGAAAAGAGCATTTAATCATTATTTTTCTCCAAATGTATGTAATGTAATTGTATTAATTTTTTTAAAATTTTCTTCGTGAAAAGTTACACTAAGAAAAAAATTCCCGGCTATTCAACTTTTCAATGTTTAAAACTTTCAATTTAAAGTATTTTCTAACCAAAATAAAATGCTCTAATGTAGAATTACAAATAGACATGTCTATTTGTACAATTTCAAATAGAATATTCAAGGAAACATCACAACAAGTAAAAATGGAATTAAAGTAAAGGGAATCAAAAGTCGAAATTAAATTTTTACTGATGCAACATTTTAGTTTTGCATAAGAAACTTTATTATGAAATCGCTAAATAATTTAATTACAATTGTAATAACAAATTATAGAATTTTTTATAAATGATTATGTAAGTAATTATATACAAATTAGCCTAACTAATACAAATTATAATTATACGAAAATAAATGATCTATTGCTTCTTAGTTTCAACCGTGGAGTTACAAAAGTATCTTTTTCTAACATATGTAACAAATTTTGTGTTAGTTTTCTAATTCTATAGTACTGTTATTGAAAAATAAAACAATAAACTCTACAGTTTAATCAGCCCTCTCACCAGAAGTATAAGATTCCAGAAGAAATAGAATCATTCCTAAATAATATTTTATTTGGAACTAACTTATATATGTAAAATGTACATAGATATATTCTATGAAAAAATTCGAGACTTATTGAATTTTCCGTTTTTTTTTTCGAAATTGAAAATTTCCGAATATCAGTTTTTTAATTATAATTAATAATAATAAGTTATTTTCCTCAATTAAAAATTTTGCCGAATATAAATGCCGAGAATTTAAGAATAAAATAGTCAAATAAAACGATTTTTGATATTATATTAAGGTATTTTTTAGTTTTCTTTTTTTAAATCGAAATATGAAAATAGAGTGTATATTCGTTTTTTTGCATAAAAGGGTTCCTTTGAATTGTACGGAACGTTCACTTAAAAATTCGAAGTATCCTTTTTAGGAATACAATATTTGAAGGAAACGTTTAATTTTGTAGGTTTTCACAAATTTTCATTACAAAAATAAAAAGATGGAATATGAAGGTTAGGATTTTCAATAAATATCTTCAATTACTTCCATTCTATTATTATTATTGATTTAAGTATAACCAACAGTAAAATTTGTTACGCAATGGTAAAATTATCCCATTCTTTCTAGATTTAGATTTTATACCGAATTATCATTATCATTCTTTCAGGGAATTGTCCATTCTTTATTTATATAACACTATATTTTAATTTTTTTAAGTGATCGAATAAATTACACATACTAAGAATATTTTTAAATGGGGAAAAGTTACTTTGAGTCCTCGAGAATAAATAAATAATCCATAATAATTAAAAAATTTCAAATTCCCGCTCGAACAAAGCAGTATTTAATTTTTTTTCTTGTATTTTTTACGTGCTTTAGTTAATTTTTTAAATAAATAATTTAATAATTAACCAAATAGTTCAATTTTCTACTGAAATATATGAATTTTCGACTAAGAAAGAAAAGTTTTCAACTGAAGAAGATAAGTTTTCAACCAAAAATGGAATATTCACATTATCAGTTTAAAAATTTATTTTTAAACAAGAAAAAAAAATTTTTTTCATCGAGTATTTAATTTAATAAATTAATATTTTAATCTTTAACCAAATAGTTGAATTTTTTACTGATATAGTTACATTTTTTACTGAAATATAAGAATTTCCAACTAAGAAAGATAAGTTTTCAACTAAAAAAGATAAGATTTGAACCAAAAATGGAATATTCACATTATTAGTTTAAAAAATATATTTTTAACAAAACAAAAAATATCAAGTAGTTAATTTTTTTAATAAATAGTTGAATCTTCAACCAAATAGTTAAATTTTCTGCTGAAATATATGAATTTTCAACTGAGAAAAAAAAGTTTTCAACTGAAAAAGATCAGTTTTCAACCAAAAATGGAATATTCACATTATTAGTTCAAGAAATTTATTTTTGACTAAGAAAGATAAGTTTTCAACTGAAAAAGATAAGTTTTGTACTAAAAAAGATAATTTTTCAATCAAAAATGGAATATTCACATTATTAGTTTAACAACTTTATTTTTGACCAACAGAAAAAAAAATTATCAAATAGTTAATTTTTTAAATAAATAGTTGAATCTTTAACCAAATAGTTCAATTTTCTACTGAAATATATGAATTTTCAACGGAGAAAGATAAGTTTTCAACTGAAAAAGATCAGTTTTCAACCAAAAATGGAATATTCACATTATTAGTTTAAGAAATTTATTTTTGACTAAGAAAGATAAGTTTTCAAATGAAAAAGATAAGTTTTGAACTAAAAAAGATAAGTTTTGAACCAAAAATGGAATATTCACATTATTTGTTTAAAAACTTTATTTTTAACCAACGAAAAAAACAAATTTTTTATCAAGTAGTTAATTTTTGTAATAAATAGTTGAATCTTTAACCAAATAGTTAAATTTTCTACTGAAATATATGAATTCTCGACTAAGAAAGAAAAGTTTTCAACTAAAGAAGATAAGTTTTCAACCAAAAATGGAATAGTCACATTATTAGTTTAAAAAATTAATTTTTATAAAAAAAAATGTCTGATCATGTAGTTAATTTTTCAAATATATAGTGTCATTTTTACAAAAAAGTCGAATTTTCTACCAAAATGGTTAACTTTTCAACAAAATATTTGTGTTTTAAACCTAAAAAATAATGAGTTTAAAGCAAAAATGAAATAGTTACATTTTCAGTTTAAAAAATTAATTTAAAAAAAAAAAACTATTTTGTATCCAAAAAGACGAATTTTCAACGAAATAGATCAATTTTCTAAAAAAAGTTGAATTTTGAACCCGACTTTATAATTTTTCAACAAAAAGTTGGTTTTTTACCAAGTAGTATATTTTTCAAATAAAGAGTTTATTTTTTAACAAATAGTTAAATTTCCCGATAAAATAGATAAATTTTCAACTAAGAAAGAGTAATTTTTTAACCAAAAATGGAATAGTTACATAATGAGTTTAAAACATTAATTTTTTACAAATAACAAATTTTTTATCAACTAGTTAATTTTTTTAATAAATAGTTCAATGTTTACAAAATAGTTGAATTTTCTACCAAAGTAGTTAAATTTTTAACCAAATAGTTGAATTTTGAAATAAAATGGAAAAAAAGCTTTAAACCAAAAATGGAATGATTAGGATTTTTAGTTTAAAAAGTTAATTTAAAAAAAAAATAATTCTTAAAAAAATCGGTGAATCCACAAACAAAAAGATGTATTAAAAAAAAAAGAATTACTTTGTACCCAAAAAGACGAATTTTCAAGAAAATATATGAATTTAAAAAAAAAACAGTGGAATTTTTAACCCTGCGCTATGTATTTTCAACAAAAAAGTTGATTTTCTACAAAGTAGGAAATTTTTAAAATAAATAGTTTGATTGTATACCCAAAAAGACGAATTTTCAACAAAATAGTTGAATTTTCAGGCAAAAAAAAATTGAATTTTCAAATATATACTTGTATTTTCTACCAAATATTTGAATTTTCAACTAAAAAAAAATAAGTCTTCATCCAAAAATGAAATATTTTACATTTTTAGCTTAAAAGTAAATGTTTAACAAAAAAAGACGAATTCTCAACCCGAGACTATGAATTTTCAACAAAAAAGTTTATTTTCTACTAAGTCGAAAATTTTTAAATAAACAGTTTAATTTTTAACAAAATAGTTGAATTTTTTACCAAAATAGTTGAATTTTTTACCAAAATAGTTGAATTTTTAACTAAAAAAGATAAGTTTTCAAGTAAAAAAGATCAGTTTGTACACACAAAAAAGAACTTTTAACAAAATAGTTGAATCTACAGTGAAAAAAAAAGAATTTTCAAAATAGAAGATTAATTATCTACTAAAAGAACGAATTTTTAACAAAATACGTGGATTTTCCACAAAACAGTTGATTCTTCAAACCACGAATTAGTTCATTTTTTACCAAAATAGTTGAATTTTGAACTATATATTTGAATTTTGAACTAAATATTCGAATTTTCCATTTAAAATGAAAAGTTTGTAACCAAAAATGGAATAGTTATATTTTTAGTTTGAAATAATTATTTTCAGCAACAAAAAAACGAGTTTTCTATCAGTTAAATCGAACCAAATTGGATACTATGAATTTTCAACAAAAAAGTTAATTTTCTCTACTGACAACTTTGAAATAAATATAAAAAAGAGTTTTGCAACAAAAATTTCTTTTTATTTTCTTAGTTAAATGAAAAAGACCAAAATATTTTACATTTTCATATTACAATATACCGAAAACTCGGGAACATTCTTTTAATATTTTTCCCCGATCACAAGAAGCTCGGAAGCGTTATTTGTCTGCTGTCTCGGGAATTCCCTGTGCAAAACATCCCTGGGCATTTTTCATGCAAATTTTTGGGTGTGGCACGACAGCTTAGCATTTTTTTTATTATTACAGAACAACCAATTTAAACTGTTTTTTTAAATTAAAGCTAATGAAATTCAGCATAAATTTGTTTTACAAGAAATACTTGGATTCAATCCGAAAGACGAAGAATCAATGAAACTAGTTTTCTTTTTTTTACTTAATAACAAAAATGAAAAAAAAAATTAAGAGAACCGGTTTTTGAAAAATACTTGGATTGAATCCGAAATACGAAGAATCAATGAAGCAACTAGTTTTCTATTTTTTATTATCATTTAACAACAATTTTTCAAGAGTACCGGTTTTTAGAAATACTTGAATTCAATCCGAAATACGAAGAATCAATCAAGCAACAAGTATTATTTTTTTTATTTAATAACAAAAATGAAAAAAAAATAATTTTTTACAAAATAAAAAAAAAATTTCACCAACATTAATTAATTTTCAAAGAAAAAGTTGAATCTTTAACTAAAAAAGACAAATTTTAAACGAAATAGTTAAATTTTAAATTAAAAAAGATAGCTTTTCAACTCAAAATGGAATGATTTAATTTTGAGCTGAAAATATTAATTATCCACCAAGCTGATAAGTTTTTAACTAACATGATGAATTTTTAAATTAAATAGTTGAATTTTCAACAACAAAAATGAATTTCCAAACAAAAAGAAGAATTTTTAGCCAAGAAGATTAATTTTCTATAAAAAAAATACGATTTTCAGCAAAATTAATGAATTTTCACAGAAATAGTTGAATCTTCAACTGAAAAAGACAAATTTTAAACGTAATAGTTGAATTTTAAATTTAAAAAGATAACTTTTCAACCAAAAATGGAATGATTAAATTTTAAGATGAAAAAATTAATTTTCCACCAAAGAATTTTTAAACAAAAAGATGAATTTTCAACCAAGAAGATTAATTTTTTACAAAATAAAAAAAAAATTTCACCAACATTAATTAATTTTCAAAGAAAAAGTTGAATCTTTAACTAAAGAAGACAAATTTTAAACGAAATAGTTAAATTTTAAATTAAAAAAGATAGCTTTTCAACTAAAAATGGAATGATTTAATTTTGAGCTGAAAATATTAATTATTCACCAAGCTGATAAGTTTTCAACTAACATGATGAATTTTTAAATTAAATAGTTGAATTTTTAACAAAAAACATGAAGTTTCAAACGAAAAGAAGAATTTTCAACCAGGAAAATTAATTTTCTACCAAAAGTACGATTTTGTGCAAAATTCATGAATTTTCACAGAAATAGTTGAATGTTCAACTAAAAAAGACAATTTTTTTTACCAAATAGTTGAATTTTGAATTGAAAAAGATCAATCTTCTAGTAAAAATGGAATAATTAAATTTTCAGCTGAAAAAATTAATTTTCCAACAAACTAATAAGTTTTCAACTGAAATGATGAATCTTCAACTGGAATAGTTGAATTTTCAATCCAAAAGATGAATTTTCAACCCAGATAATTAATTTTCAACCCAGAAAATTAATTTTCTACTAAAAAAGACGATTTTCAACAAAATAAGTGAATTTTCGACGAAGTAGTTGAACTTTCTACTAAAAAAGATCAGTTGAAAAAAAATGGAATAGTTGAATTATCAGTTAAAAAAATTGATTTTCCACCAAAATGAAAAATTATCAACTAAAATTATAAATCTTCAACTGGAATATTTCAATTTCAATTTTTAAAAATTAACTTTCCACCAAACTTATAAATTATTCATTAAAAGGATAAATTTTTAACTGCAATAGTTGAATTTTAAGCAAAACAGATGAATTTTCAACCCAGAAGATTTTCTACCAAAAAAGATGATTTTCAACGAAGTAGTTCAATTTTTAACTAGAAAAGATACATTTTCAAACAAAAATGAAATAATTAAATTTTCAGTTAAAAAAATTAATTTTCCACCAATGAATTTTCAACTAAAATGATCAATCCTCAAATCGAATTGTTGAATTAAAAAAAAATGAATTTTCAAACAAAAAGATGAATTTTTCACCAAGAAGATTCATTTTCTACAAAATAAAAAAGATTTTTAGGAAAATTAATAATTTTCGAAGAAATAGTTGAATTTTCAACTAAAAAAGACAAATTTTGAATCAAATAGTTGAATTTTAAACTGAAAAAGATGAATTTTCAAGCAATAATGGAATAATTACATTTTCAGTTGAAAAAATTAATTTTACAAGAAACTTATGAATTTTTCATTAAAATGATCAATCTTAAACTGGATCTGTCCTATTTAAAGTTATCTCTTTTAGAAATTGTTTTAAATGTTTTAATTCTGAGGAAATAAAATTTGAAACCATTTATTTTTTTAGCAGAAATTTTATAAATTGTTATTTAAAAAATTGATCCAGTCACTGTGAATGACACTTTAAATTACAAGAAATAATTTTTCAAAAGTCCTATGATTTCCATATAAAATGATGAAATTTTGGAAGCATCGAGTTTGAAAATTTAGAAATTTTTTAAGTTTACAATTAAGCTCTTTTGAGTATCTAAAGCCACAAATGTGAAATTTATTATTATTTCTGAAAATTTTCAAGTTGTGGGGCATTTATTGAAAAAAATTGTAAATCGTACTACACAATTTAAAATTTCTCATTAATTTCAACAAACCTAATTGTTTAAACAATACACTATTATTGCTAATAAAATTATCTTAGAATGTTATTCTTTTCTTTCTTGACTGAAAAATCTGTGGTTGCTAAAAAAAAATTTGTTGGAGGTGCATCATTTTAGTTAAAAACTCATTTCTCTAGTTGAAAATTGATCTATTTTGCAAAAAAATTTAATTAAAAATTAATGTAGTTTTTTTTGAAAATTTGACTATTCCATTTTTTGTTGAAAAGTTATCTTTTTTAACTGAAAATTCGACTATTTGTTTGAAAATTTATGTACTTTGTTGAAAAATATTCCTCGCTGATAAAAAATTAAATTTTTTGTTTGAAATTTCATTTTTTATTTTAAAAATTAATCTATTTTGTTAGAAATTTGTTTCAGTTGAAATATCAACTATTACATGTTTTCTCGACAATTCAATTTTCTAGGTAAAAAATTTATGCATTTGGTTGAAAATTAAACTATTCTGTTGAAAATTTAATTATTGGTTTGAAATTTCAATTTTGCTTAAAAATTTAACTATTTTGTTGAAATTTGGTTATTTTTTTTTTTGAATATCAACTATTACGTTTTTTTTTAGAATTATTCTTTTGGAAAAAATTGACGTATTTAGTTCAAAATTAAACTATGGCATTAAAAATTGTTTATTTTGTTGAAAATTCAAGTATTTTGGTTGAAGTAATATTTTTTGGTCAAATCATGGAACTTTTTTTTGAAAAATTGCCTATTTGGATAAATATATAGTTCGTCCTTTTGGATTGAAAATTTAACATTTTTCGTTGAAAGTTATACCGCCTTCGAAAAAATTTAATTATTTGGTTAAACATTAAACAGTTTTTTTCCAGTTTAGTTTATTTTTTTATTCAAAAAGTTTAAAATTTAGTTAAAAATTTACCTTTCTAGATTACGATTCAACAATTTGGTCAAAAATTGAACTATTTTTTTTACAAAGATATCCTTTGTGGTCCAAAATTCAACAGTTTCTTCGAAAATTCGTCTTTTTGGATTGAAAATTCATTTTCTATAGTAGAAAATGTTTTTTTTTTTTGAAAAATAATTAAATTTTAATGACTATAGAAATATGAGATAAATTTTTAACTAAATTTTCAAATTTTTAAATTAAAAAGATTAAATTTCAACAAAAACGGTTTCATGTTTGACCAATTAATTTAATTTTCAACGTTGATAATACCTCAAATTGAAAATTCATCTCTTTTTGTCGAAATTGCAATTTTTTAGTTAAAAATACAACTGTTTGATGAAAAGGAATTGGTTTTGCTTGAGGATTTCACTATTTTGCTGAAAAGTTATTCTTTTTTGTTATTTATTCTCCTATTTTAATGAAAATCTTCTTTTTCCCCCATTTAAGGTCATTTTGGCCTGTTTTGTTGTCTTCCTCTAAGTGTAGTTAGTCTACATAAAAAAAAAGAAGTTGAAAACGGTAAAAAGTTAAACCGAATGAACTTTTCTACAGGCTAAATGTTCAACCGGTGAAACGTAGAAATTATTCGAATTTTTTATACATTTAAACTTAAGCGTCTAATTTTAAGCGAGAAAACTACTGTACTCTACGTATCAGCACCAGCAATTACGTTTAGCAATGACCATTTCACGTAATGCCTTTTGCCTTTCAGTCGGACCGGTCGCCGTTAGCCTCTCGCCCACGGAGAAAAAGTTCACAGAGGTGAAACCGGGTGGCAGAGGTTTTCCCTCGAATTGCATCGCCAGGCACCGTGTCGCCATCATCATTCCGTACCGTGATAGACCTAACCACCTGCAGGCTCTTTTGCAGACGCTTCACCCGATTTTACTGCGTCAGCAGATCGACTATCAAATTTTCATCATCGAACAAGAGGGTGAGTACCAGACTGCCCTGAATTGACGATACTCTATACTCGTATGACGTTTTATGGGGGCGATGCCCATTTGATCGCCGTTAACCTGCTTGCTCTACCCCCACTATCCAACTTCCCCTCACGTAGCCTCTCTACCCTGAATTAATACCAAACACTGAGCCTCTATACTCGTATAAATAAATTTTTTCATTTACTTTATATATATTGTATAGTATGGGGGCGAAGCCCATTTGATCGCCGTCTACCTGCTTGCTGTACCCCCACTACCCAAATTTTCTCTCACGCAGCCTCTGTACCATAAATTCATACCAAACACTGAACCTCTCTACTCGTATAAATAAATTTTTTTATTTACTTTCCATATATTATATAGTATGGGGGCGGAGCCCTTTTGATCGCCGTCTACCTGCTATCTGTATACGCACTATCCAATTTCCTCTCACGCAGCCTCTCTACCATAAATTCCTAACAAACACCAAACTACTCTATACTCGTATAAATAAAAATTTTAATTTACTTTTTATATATTGTATATTATGGGGGCGATGCCCATTTGATCGCCGTCTACCTGCTTGCTCTACCACTACTACCCAACTTCCCCTTACGTAGCCTCTCTACCCTGAATTAATACCGAACACTGAACCTCTATACTCGTATAGATAATTTATTTTCATTTACTTTTCATATATTGTATAGTATGGGGGCGAAGCCCATTTGGTCGGTGTCTACCTTTTTGTTGCACCCCCGCTACCCAATTTCCTCTCACGCAGACTCTCTACCCTAAATTCATACCAAACACCAAACTACTCTATACTCGTATAAATAAAAATTTTAATTTACTTTTTATGTATTGTATATTATGGGGCGGAGCCCATTTGATCGCCGTCTACCTGCTTGCTCTACCACTACTACCCAACTTCCCCTTACGCAGCCTCTCTACCCTGAATTATTATCACACATTGAACCTATATACTCGTATAAATACATTTTTTCATTTACTTTTCATATATTGTATATGTATTTATAGGGGCGAAGCCCATTTGATTGCCGTCTACCTGCTTGCTGTACCCCCTCTACCCTGAATGAAAGCCAAACACCAGACTACTCTATACTTGTATAAATAAATTTTTTGTATATTCAGGGTGGCGACTTGACCGGGAAAGACCGGGAAATGACCGGGATTTTTCTTGACCGAGAAAAACCCGAGAAAATACCGGGAATTTTTAAAACCCGGAAATTTACTTCTGATCGTAGCAAAATTCAAGAAATATAATTTCTCTTGAAACAGGAAATTTTTTACATAGAACGGGAATTTTTTAAAAGAATTGTAATTCGGATTCAGAAGAAAGGAATTTAAACAAATCCGTCTTCTAAGTCAGAATTCATTATAATTTTAAAGTTCCCTCTTCTAAATTTTAGATAAAGAAAGTACTTCAAGCAGTTTTTAGAGTAGAAGTAGTATTTCTGAATTATAAAAGAAATTTTTTTTGCATTGATCGTTGCGAATTCATCTTTTCTTAGTTAAAAATTTAACTACTTGGTTAAAAGTTAAAGTCTTTTGTTAAAAATTAATTTTTTTGGTTGAAAATTCATCATTTTAATTTGAAATTCATTTCTGGTTGAAGATGTAACTACTTTGTTGAAAATCAATTTATCTTTTTTTGTTGAAAATTCCACTATTTGGTTGAAAATTGATATTTTGCATTTAAAAATTAAATCAAATAAATTAAATCCTCATTTTGGTTGCAAATTCATCAGTTTTGTTGAAAATTAATTTCTTTAACTGAAAATTTAACTGTTCCATTTTTCGTTGAAAATTGATATTTTCTAGTTAAAAATTCAACAATTTGGATAATTTGCCTTTCTTAATTGAAAATTCAACTATTTCGTTCAAATTCACGTATGTTCTTAAAAAAATCGATTTTTTTTTAGTAGAAAATTATCTTTTTCTTTCAAAGTTAATCTTTTTGTTTACAAATTCTTCTTTTCGGTTAAAAATGCAAGTATTCCAGTTAAGTATTTATCATTTTAGTTGAAAATTCATCTTTTAGGTTGGAAATAAAATTATTTAATTGAAAGTTAAACTCTTTTGTTAAAAATGAATTTTTTTTGTTGAAGATTCATCGTTTTAATTAAAAATTCATCTCCTTGGTTGAATATTCATTTTTTGGCTAAAAGTTTAATTATTCCATTTTTGGTTGAAAAATTTTCGTTTTCAGTTGAAAAATCGTCTTTTTTGGTAGAAACTCATCTTCATGGTTGAACATTCATCTTTTTGGTTGAAAATTCAATTATTCTAGTCAAAGATTCGTCATTTCAGTTAAAAAATCATCTTTTTGGTTAAAAATTCAACCATTCCAGTTGAATATTTACAATTTCATTTGAAAATTCATCACTTTGTTTTAAAATGTAACTATTCTTTTGAAAGTTAGTTTTTTTATGTTAAAAGTTTCGTTTTCTTTTGTTAAAGTAATTTTTTTAATTCAAAATTTAACTTATTTCAATTGAAAATTCCATAGTTGTAGTTGAAAATTCATCTGTTTGGTTAAACATTACTTTTCTAAACTTGAAATTCAATTATTTATGTTTTGGTTTACAATTTATCTTTTTTAGTAAAAATTAATTTTTTTGTTTGAATATTCAACTATTACAGTGGAAGATTCATTGTTTTAGTTGAAAACTCTTATGTTTGGTTTAAAATTAATTTTTTAAACTAAAAATGTTACTATTCCATTTTCTATTTGTTGAAAGAATGTTTTCTACGATTTTCCATAATTTTACGTTTTTTTAAGTTATATTGCAAGAAATTTTGATACATTCAATATGATGATACAGAAATTTCTTCTTGAGATTACCACTGTTAATATTATAAACAAATTTAATAAACAAAGGCATTAATGAGGAATTATTCGAAAGAAAAATTCGTTTTTTTTTATTTCATTTTTTTAAATTAGGAACTTCATGATAATTTTAGCAAAATTCATAATTATTTAAATAATCCTATGATTTTTCTAGACAAAATTAATAAACAAATGCATTATTCGGGCATTTGTCGGCAGAAAAATTTGTTTTTTTCTATGCCAGTTCTTTCTGTTGGGGACTTCATGACAATTTCAGCAACCTTCATAATTCTTTAACAATTTTATAATTTTTTCAAACAAATATGATAAACAAATGCATTATTGGGGAATCTGTCTACGGAAAAATCCTTTTTTTTTCGATGTGAGACTTTTTAATTGGGATCTTCATAAGAAATTCAGCAACATTCATGATTAATTGATAAGTTTTATGATTTTTTTAAACAAATTGGACATACAAATGCATTATTCGGGCATCTATGGACGAAATTTTTTTTTTTTTTTTTGATGTTAGTCTTTTTAATTGGAAACTTCATGAAAAACTTTCTGATAAAATTAAACTGAAAGGACTGAGATTGACAAAAAAAAAACTTTTTCGTCGACAAATACCCAAATCATGCATATGTTTATTAGATTATTTAAAAAAATTTTAAAAAAATTTGAAATTTATCAACTAAGTATGAGTGTTAATAAAATTATTATTAAGATCCCAATTAAAAAGACTGGCATTAAAAAAAAATGTTTCCATCGACAGATGCCCGAATAATACAGTTGTTTGTTGAATTTGTTTTAAAAAATCATAAAATTTATCATTTAATCATGCATGTTGCTGAATTTTTTATGAAGATCCTTATTAAAAAGTCTGTCATAGAAAAAAACAATTTTTTCGGTCGACGAATGCCTGAGTAATGCATTTTTTTATCAAATTTGTTTTAAAAAACCATAAAATTATTCAAAGATATATGAATATTGCTGAAATTGTCGGGAAGTCCCTGACTGAAAGGACTGACATAGAATAAAATGATTTTTTCTGTCGCAAAATGCCCAAATAATGGATTTGTTTATGAATTTTGTCTAAAAAAAATCATAGGATTAATCAAAATATTACCAATTTCGCTAATATTATCATGAAGTTCCTGATTAAAAAAATGGAAACCGCAAAAAGCGAATTTTTCTTCCAAAAAATTCCTCATTAATGCATTTGTTTATCAAATGTGTTTATAATATTAACAGTGGTAATCTCAAGAAGAAATTTCTTTATCATCATATTGCATTTATCAAAATTTCTTGCAATATAACTTAAGAAAACGTAAAATTATGGAAAATCGTAAGAAACATTCTTTCAACAAATAATTTGTTTGTAACAAAATTTTTTGTTTATCATATAATATTGAAACATCTTCAACTAATGTTAATCTATGAAACTTAGGTGATTTCAACAATTTTCCTGTTATTGACGAACACCGGGAACGTCGAATAGAAAAAATGGCCATTTTTTTCGTCATATTTGTTTATTCATGAAAAAATTGAAAGCCTCATTCAAAAATCAGGCTCGACGACTCTCTTACAAATCTTATCAGCTTTTTAAAAGAAAAAAAACATTCAAATCGGTCCACAGGTTCAGTCGGAATCGTATTTTGAACCAAAAAATGTACCTTTTCCCCACTGTGCGTCGTGGAGCCTCTTCAGGAATTTATTAGCATCTTCTATCCAAAATTTGGACAGGTTTTAATGTATACATTGGTGTACATGATAGTAAGTAACGAAACAGTTGGTTGTTTGGATGTTGGAACTCATTATTTGTGGAGTTTTTCCTCATCAGGAATGGAAAATGGATATTTAAATTGCATTATTGTGGGACAAAACTTCATTTCAACTTTTCCTGGGAGATGGGATGCTACTTAATTCCTGAAGAGGCTCCTCGTCGTGGAGCGAAATCTTGAAATTAAATAAAAAGCACAATGATCCGTATATCGGCGAACCTTACATCCTTAAATTATAAAAAAAAGGATTTTTCGCGTTTACTATTTTACAAATATCTAAAGATAAAATTTTTATTTTTCAAAATTTTATGTGTGCATATAGGAAGAAAGGATTTCACGGGCGACCTGGAGCGATCTCACTGATTCTATAATTCGAGGGATAAGAAAGAAGATTTTTGGCGTTTTTCAGTTTCAAATATCGAAAATTAAACTTTTCATTTTTATCATTTCATATTATTATTACTTTATTAGCCAATTAATCCGCTTTTCTACTATTCATTAGTCATTTTTGTTCCAAGGATTCTTTTATATAAGCATATTTGAATGAGGTGGCCAATCATGCGGAGGGGGGATCCGACCATAGTAGCGATAACACTAATGATAATTTTTCTGTTTTGTAGCAATATATCTTTTTGGTGGAGCTAATGTAGCATATGTACAAATTTCACAATAATATCTTCTCACTGTGTCAATAAAGATAAAAACTTTACACAATCGCAATCTGTATTCGAATATCTCATTTTTCATGTTTCCCATTTTTGTAATCTTTCGTTTAATTCAAATAAGGAAAAACCTTATTAGCAAGGTTTTTCCTCCTTGAATTCTTTCCTATATGGTTTCCAGACCTAAAAAGTAAAGATAATAATCTCCGTCATCGCTGATCGTTTTATATTTCTTTTAATCTGATGTATAATTTATGTATTATTTGACACCCAAAGTAGAAAGAAAATACAAATGCTTGAGATCATAAATCATATTCGTATTGCATAAAAAAGTTTTTATATACGAAAATTACGTTTATCTGCATTTTCTGTTAGTACAGATTCCAGAGAGATTTCTCTTTTGAAGAATTAACTGCCCAGGATGAAATACACCATTGGCGAGGTGCTGGCCCAGTACAGATCTCCTGCGTCCCAGTACTGGCTGGTAATGCTTCGCAGTACTGGCGTGCTGCACTGCCGTGGTACTGCAGGCCTGTACGGGCAAACCGTTGGCGTACGAAAATGCCGAAGTTAGTTTTAAAAATGATAAAAAATCATTCCATTGTTTTTAGGACCATCCATTCATCATCATACGACTGCATATCGTCCGAATAGTATGTATACTTACAAAAGTGTAAATTAAAAAATTTTTGTTTATTTTTAAGACCCGCAATTGCTATAGTCTAAAAATATATATAATTGTAAACTAAAGGTTAACAATCACCGCAGGGTCCCACTGGGAGCAACTGTCATCTAAAAAAAATGACATCGGCTCCAAGTAGGACCGCGGTAAATCCCATTCATGGCCACGTCTCACAACCATGAGATGGGTTTCACCTTATAGTACAGTCGCTAATGACCCTGGCAGTCGATGCGACTATAAACACTTAATTAATAAAAAAAATTTCTGTTCAAAACTGCAACTATTTGCTTAAAAATTATTCTCTTTTGGTTGAAGATTCAACTTTTTTGTGGAAGTTTCATCTTTATTGGTTGAATTCCATTCTTTTTTATTAAAAATTTAAATTCTTTCGGCAGAAATATCAACTATTACATTTTTCGTTGAAAATTCATTTTTTAGGTTGAAAATTCTATTATTTTCATAGAAACATCAACTATTGGTTGAAAATTCATATGTTCGTGTTGAAAATTCAACTGTTTTGTAGAAACGTTAACAATATGTTTCAAATTTTGTTTCTTTCTTGACTGAAAAATATTTCTTGGTTAAAAATTCAACTCTCTTGGTGAGCACTCATCTCTTTGGACATAAATTTGATCTTTTTTTATTCAAAATGAAACTGGTTGCAAATATAATAATTCAAACAAATTATCACTCTGGTTAAAAATTTAATTGGTTTGTTGAATATTCAACCTTTTGGGTTGAAAATTCAACTATTTTGGTAGAAAATTCATATTTTCGTGTTGAAAATTCAAATCTTTTGGTAGAAGTTTCAACATTTTTGGTTAATAATGCAACTATTTGCTTGGAAATTAAACTATTTTGGTTACATTAATTATTGTGGTAAAATTATGAAACTATTTGCTTGAAAATGAGTATAATTTGGTTAAATTTGTTTCCTTCTTGATTGAAAAATCTTTCTTGATAAAAAATTAACTTTTCTGGTAGAAATTTTAATGTTTTTGGTTGAAAATGCAACTATTTGCCTAAAAATGATTTTGTTGACGATTCAAATAGTTTGTGGAAAATTTAAGTTTTTTTGTTGAATTTAACTCTTTTTTTATTT